>JALIZH010032971.1:3925000-4392500 GCA_030522465.1 Rhipicephalus appendiculatus
ATCTATATCTAACAACTAGCTCATCTTCCGGTCTTACTTCATTCTATTGGTTCGTATCCTAATACAATCTTGCTTGAACGAACGACAATAAAAACCGCGAAAAGTATATCCTCCACAAAATGGCTGCTTCTCGACTTCGACCAATTTAAAGCTAATAACCGCGTAAAACTGCATTCTGTCGCGAAGCTGAGTACTCGCGTAGCGTTGATCTTCGGGCTCTCATCACTGCAGTAAACTAATGTTGTCCAAGCATTACAGTCTCACATGAGGCACCATAGAAATGAGACGAAAATGTCATACTCGGTCTTGTTATACGGACTTGCCCCCTTCATTACCTTGTTTCCTTTTTGACCGAATGTTGACCTCGGGAAATAGGTGCATTAGTAAGGGTCCCTTCCTGTTTCGCATCGCTGTGGTGGCCTGAAGCCCGTTCCCGGAGTGCGAGTCCATAAAACTGCCCAATACGGCGCGCTTGCCCACTCCGGCAGCCCTTCAAGAGGACAATGTAGTTGCTGCCAGTGCCCGACGTGCACTTGTCAGAAAGGCACGTAGCTCCGTGCGCTTTTCTGTTAATCTGAGATTGCCTGAGGCACACTATAATCAACCCTTTTCTTGGAGGAGACGCGAAGCTGGTCACATACAAAAATTTCGCTACATTTCTGATGAAACGAAAGTGAAAAAAAAAAAAAACTGCCATGCGACGTAGCTCCGGCGCGATGATGCTGACAGCGCTTCATTAGGCATAGAAAAATGTAACTGAGAAATACGAATGGGCAATATAAAGCAAGTTCTCGAACAAAAGAGAACAGAAGATGTACGTGTGTTGCTACTAACATTTACGTTTGTAAACATTCATATCAGGAGTAATGGAGTAACAGCAAGAGCAGCACCCATACATCTTGTTCTCGAGTGCTTGGTTTCGTGCGTGAACGTAAACGTTCACACACGAACACATTTGCGCGCAGAGAAAATCTATGCATGCTATGCACAGAGGGCTGGAGTGAGAGAGAATTTATTATAAGGCGTGGAGGACGGCCTGAGCTACTATACGCTCTGGTTTGCTACTCTGCACAGAGGAAAGTCCGCCGCGGTAGCGTAGCGGTCACGGTGCTCTGTTGCTGGCCCGAAGGTCACGGATTCGATCTCGGCCGCGGCGGTCGCATTTCGATGGAGGCGAAATGTTAGAGGCTCGTGTACTCTGCGATGTCAGTGCACATTAAGCAACACCAGAGGGTCCAAATTTCCGGAGCCCTCCACTACGGCGTGCCTTATATTACTTATCGGGGTTTTGGCACGTAAGACCACAGATATTATTATTATTATCTGCACAATGGAAAAAGAAGGGAAAAGAAGAGTAATGAGGTATGATGATGGGGACATAAAATGATGTCTATGTAGCTTATGCACAGAGAAATATATGAATGCTAGCTTTAAAAATATCCTTAGTGAAGCCGGCCGGTGAATGAGAGCCCCTACGAAGGAAAAGACTCGTGAATTCAGTTCCTTGTTATCGTATACTTAGCACGATGTCGTCTCCAGCATTTTTTTCTCGCTTAGCTGTCACCCACATGGAGTGGCACAACGAAGTCTCCCGTACGGGAACCTCAGCTGCGGTATACTACAGACACCTTCTTAACCCGAGTATACTGCAGACTCAGACAGTTTCTTCGGGTCAGCAAATGTTTGTTGCTCAGCGTGACAACCGAGGGGGCTGAGCGCTAGAGACAGGCAAATTAACGTCGCACCGGTACCCCTCCCTCCCGGTACTGCGCGGACACGAGACTGACGTGAGTAACGAGTCGGTCCGTAGCTGGCTAAGCTGCATGGCGGGCACCTCTCGACACTCCGGCGTATAGTAGCGTGTCGATGTTCCTCGACCCGAAGGAAAGTTACGCAGCCGAGAGTGGGTAGCCTGGGCGCGTGCCTCACATCTCGCGGGAGGTCCGGCCTGATAACGGGTTTGTGCAACACTCAAACGTGCTAGGAAAGACCTGTCGTGACGTCGTGGCACGCTCCGGTGTGCCACGACAGAAAACACACAGGTAGTCAGCAACAAGAAAGAAAGAAAGAAAGAAAGAAAGAAAGAAAGAAAGAAAGAAAGAAAGAAAGAAAGAAAGAAAGAAAGAAAGAAAGAAAGAAAGAAAGAAAGAAAGAAAGAAAGAAAAAGAAAAAGAAACAGCAGTGTCTGCTGCTCTCCTTTCCTGCGCTTGGCACCGAAGCCCGCACGGCTTTACCTCGATATCCCGTGATGTGCTTCGCTTTCTAATGGCTCGCATGGCACGCACCTGTACAGAGGAGATTGGGAGGTGATTTTCTGCGTGGGACATGTCTCGATACCGCATCGAAACAAGTACTTGAAGATGCAACTAGGATAAGAGAAATGCGTATTAAAAAAAGAGAAAGGCTTTCAGGATGGCCGTAAATATCGGTAAGAGGGCGATTGCCCTCTTGATAACTACGATAATATTTCCAGTATTCGCGCTTGACCCGCAGTGTTCAGATTTTGTTCTGCATTGCTAGGCGCATTACCTCTGCTGCAGAGAGATATTTTTCATGTGGACATGGACTGAAAAATACATCGTAGTTGGGTTCTGCATGATGCCACGGACCAAGTTCGAACGTAGAGTGCGCACGTCTGTCTACGTCGACAGTTCGCAGACGAGCCGTACACGGCGTAGACGAGTGCATTTACATATGAGCGTATAAGGGAAGCCCGTGCATTCGTGCCTGGGCTGTACGTTGCGCATCTGCAATTCTGAGTTCCCATGCGAGTGACAACACTCCTTGCGCCATGATGCATCGCTTATATATGTGGCGCAAAGTTGGGAATATTCTGGGAGTAGTTCTTGTGCTGAACTTCGCTCAAATGATGCTTTCTATGTGCGCCTCCACAAAAAATAGGAGCTGAACGTATCGCTGGCTGCTAGGAGCTCTCACGCTGGGAAAGATAGAAGGCATGCCAGTAACTCATTGCTTCGGACTTTTTTAAGTCGAGTGTGTCACAAGAATAGCGGGCGCCTCTACGAGGCACCACCCCTGTTTTGCGCCTGCTTGCAATATAAAGGTGAAATTTTCGGGCAGAAAGAATCAAAGCACTCGTGAGTTCAGGAGAGAGTATAGTTCAAGGGTCGCAATGTGAGATGCGAGTGCGTCATCAAAATTCTCAACTAAGAACGCCCAGCACCAGTTCAGTCAATGGAAGAGAATACTTTTTTTGTGTCGTAAGCTTTTGCTCACCTTTTTTAGCAATAAAACTACTTCCCGTTGTACTCCAGGAAAGTAGTTTGTCACTCTGAGTTCTTCGCCACCCGAATCTGAGCGAGTTGGGCCACTACCGAATAAAAGTTGCGTACTTCATCGGCCGTCATTATTTCTCCATCTTCTTGTACTTATAGCACCACTCGTCTTGTAAAAGTCATTTGCGAACCTTATTGCTATTCACTCGCTGTTCAGTCCCTGTACACGTTATCTTTGTAAAATATTTTTTGCAATGCCTGTTTCTGGATGCTACTTTTTTGTGCTCACCACTGGCTGAACACGCGAACTTAGTTCCCTGCATAGTTCTGAAAAAAAAAAAGAAAAAAAAAACGTTATGTGTCAGTCACCATGCTGTTCTCTGAAGAAAATAGCCCACTAACTTTAATGAAGTAAGATGATCATTACAGAAAACGCGTAGCAAATGCTAGAAATGAGTGGATTATTTGTAGCTTTTGCAGAAAATCATGCACGCAAGTGTTCAGGGTGTTATGAGTGCATTTTCGGTACTGCACTTATAGTAAATTAGCTAAGATTAAGAGTGTGGAATAATGTTGAACAAGTCATGTAACGCTTAGCGGCTATGCTTCATAGAGCATATCAGAAATGGCCCACAAAAGAATAGAAAACGCAACCGAGGCTAAAAGATGGTTTAATGAAGCGCGCTTCCTATAGCATACTATATGACGCAGTTTTATGTCTGTGGTGGCGGTAAAAGTATAACCGCCGTCCTTTATGTACGAAAGCATAGCGCTGTCAAAGCCAATGTTCTGGACGTCTGATGCAGCCTCTGCAAGAAGAAAATTACGCAGATAGTAAAAAAAGGGGTCGTTGTGGAGGTCGTTGTCGGCGGGCTATGGCCACTACTGTTTGACCCAACGCAACCGGAAATGACAGCGGGGCCTTCAAGTGGGGAAGTCATTGCAAGAGTGCACTCCGCCGCTCCACACTTCGCGAGCCAGATGATTTTCTTTCCCGCTATCTATCTTACTCCTCTATCTTAATCCTATCTCGTTATCAGTCCACCCGTCCCACTTCCTTCTTCTTCCGTATTTGGGCAGCTACAACATAATGCATTTGCGTTACGTAACGACATTTCCCGGCTTTCCTGGCATACTGAGTCTGTTCATGTGCTTCGCAGCCGCGGCCAGCGTCCCGAGAGGCAGTGCACCGATCTTTATGTAAGGAAAAAGCTTAACTGTCATTTCAGCGGTAGGCACATAATACATTGAAAGGAAAGGGTGTGGGGTCACGTGGGTCTGCCCACAGGGGTGGGGAGGGGGGTGGGCACTCCTAATCATCTGAGGTGGCCGCCAAGTACTAGGCTGCCGGACCTGCTCCGTCCATTGTTTAATGTTTTAAAGGTGAACATTTGAGAGACTTCTCTCTGGTTGGGAAGGAAATAACTTTGGGAAAGGGACACCAACCAACTTATTCAATTAAAGTAATAACATAGTTTTACTTTAAAATGAAGAATCCCGACGTTTCGGGTCCAACTCGGACCCTTCTTCAGGGGTGTCTGAGTGGCACCAGGGAGAAACAGAGTTTTTGGCGCCTTCTTCTCAAGGCGGGGGGGTGACGCTACGTCACGTCGGTGAAAACAAGCGTCCCCCCCCCCCCCCCCCCCCTCAAGAAGAAGGCGCCAAAAACTCTGTTTCTCCCTGGTGCCACTCAGTCACCCCCTGTAGAAGTGTCCGAGTTGGACCCGAAACATCGGGATTCCTCATTTTAAAGTAAAACTATGTTATTACTTTAATTGAACAAGTTGGTTGGTGTCCCTTTCCCAAAGTTATTGTTTAATGTGCAGGGTGTTTAATGTGCGTCATCTTAAACTAGTCCTTCTAGTCTTTCAATAAAGTTCTTTGTATGTATGTGTATGCAGGCTTTTGGCAATAATGGCGGCCGAGGACAACAGATGTCGCCTTCCGAAAACTGTGTACTTCCCACCTCTACCCACGGAAAGCGGAGGACCAAAGGCAGGCCGTTGTTCATTTTCATTTTAGCATAAATTTTGAAGCCTGTTTTCTTTAGGATTCGAACAACTAGGGGGGGGGGGGGGGGGGCACTGCGGTGAGACTTCGCGCACCCTATTGGAGAACCCTACGCTTGCGTCTAAGTGCGGCCAACTCTTTCAGTTCGTACTTACCTCGCTTCTTCCACATTTAACATTGCTTCCGAGTGTCCTTCTCTTCTATAGAGTACGTTCTCTCGTATTCTGCTCGAACAAGTTAAGCATCTATATTTAGATTATTATTTACTATTGAAGCATTCATTTAGATGAAAACTAATAGAGGACAAGTTGTTACCACTTATGGGCAACGGCTACCCTTTCTCATTTCACAAATAGTATAGATCAAAAAAGAAAAGCAGAAACAAATTCTTGCTCTTACTGAATAAAACTCGTTGTTCGAGTGTGCTTAATGCAACAACCTCAGAGAGTATCTGGGTCACATGATTAAGTGCTAGGCTCACGCAGGATGTAGTCGAGTCAATAATCATCGCAAATGTCGGCGTCTTCAAGGAAGCGCCGAAGGCCATCCATTACTGTCATGTCGAACTTTTGAAGGCTATGGGCCTACTACATTGCCAAACGAGAATGTTTATTGAATCAAGTATAAACGGAGCATCTGCTCGAGTCAGTGCCCACGTGTGTAATGCACTCGAGACGGCCGAGCTCAATAGGTGATGTAGACTCTAGTCGTCCTGGCTGCACGAACGTGTTGGAGATGACACAGGCTCAACTCGGCATCAATAGTGATTTATGAGAGCAGTTGCGAGACCGAGGGTGTCAGCGCGTCGTAAAAGGGAGTAGCCAGAAATTTTTTAGGGACCAAGCAGGGTCTAGGCTTAACCATTGTGCGTTGTCCGTTGTCCGTCGTCCGGCACAACACATGCAAGGTACCCACTATACGCCATGACGATGACGATGAAAAATAAGCGCGTTAGCACATGCAATGTACCCGACGACGATGGCGCTACCATCACGGCAAAGCACATGCAAGGTATTCTATACGCCATGACGATGACGATGACGACGATGAAGAATAAGCGCGTTCCAGACCACACATTCTCTTTCTGCCATCATGGCACAACACATGCAAGGTACCCACCATACGTCATGACGATGACGATCACGCTGATGACGATGAAGAATAAGCGCGTTCCACACTACACATTCTCTTTTTGCCATGGATGAAAACGATCGTGAAAGCGCTCTCGCCAGCGAAAGGCAAAGCGGCAACGCCGACAACAAGCTGCTACCCCGGAGGCAAGAGCTCGGGAAGCAGCGGCAAAGTGGCAACGCCGGCAACGCCGACAACACGCTGCTCTCCGGAGTTGAGGGTGCGGGAAGCGGCAGCTCAACGGCCAAAACACATTGTATATACTGTACACACGCGTTGTCACTCATGTACATGCGCGATTGGGCAATGTCACGGGTGATTTACGGTAAGAACGATCCCCAGCGCTTCGCCCACTCGTCATGATGCACTTCGTGGAGATGCGTACATTTTTTTCAAAAGGAGGGGGAGGGGGGTGTAATTACCCTAGATGCATGGTCATGCTGGTGTTTGAAGTGCGTGTGTGGAAAACTGAAAAAAATATCGGGGAAAAGGAGTCGAATCTCCCCCCCCCCCCCCCCCCCCCCACACACACACACACACCCACAGCCACTAACCCTCTCCGGCCTATGCCAGTGGCGTCGTGGGGTATATTGCGTTGCATATTGGCGTAATGATTCATGAAAAGGCCGAAACTTCGAAAAAACATTTGCTCCCGCGGAAGGAAGCTGCCAGATTCCCATAATTCCTTAAATAAACGTTTTTGAAGACAGAAGCGGAGGCACGCCGGTTCTTGTCGTCCACGATGACTAGACAATTCACTGTTGGATGTTGCCTATACACGGATTGTGGTCTGGACTTCTGATCCGTACTTCTGATCGGAACTTCTATGGAGACACTGAGGCGACTCGACGTCGCGACTCGACTCCGGAAAGCGCCAGCAGCGCCAATGGTATTTATCGCATCAACCGTGACCGAGAAAGAAAGGCCAAACTACTAGCTCTCTCGCGACTCGAGATGGGCGCAATAGAAAACGCGAACCGTAGAACCAGAATAGAAGTAATATAGTACACCGAGAAACAGAAAGCAATGTCTCGCTAAAACTCGCAGCGAGAGGAAACTGGGTGAGAACGGGTCATGACAGCATTCTAGCGTGTCTATTCTGCATCGCTGAAGCCAATGGTCGGGCCAGGCAAAAGGATGACAGTTGGCGCATCTTTTGCGCGACTGCCACGGAATTGCAGCAGTAAGACTATGAAAAACATTTGCAGCAAAGCGAGGTGCAGCAGCAACATCAAACAACAGTAGCAGAAGCAGCCACCTATATAACTGTGAGAAGACTCCGATTGCAACGAAAATGGTGTACAAATCACGAACCGGGCAGCCCAGCACCGTGACTCTCCTGGAACCCGCCTCATATGCGCTCGATGCAACTACCAGTACATGGGCAGAGGGGAGTGTTGTTATCCCGAATATCTGAAAGGAAGGGTGGAGGAAGGAAAGAGGGAGAGGAGAACAGGCACGCTATTCTGCCAAGATCAAGACTCGGTCGGTGCGCGGTGTACAGATAAACGGGCACAAAAAAAAAAAGCGAGAGACGAAAATAGGAAACTGTGTAGATGCTGCGATCCTCAATTCATGCTACTCGGTTCATCGTCTTCGCCAGTGATTGCGAAGACCTTTCTCGTGTTTTCGTCCTACCGCGATCTCTTGTCTTTGATGCCTCACATCTTTACGTTTACCTTTGCCGAATCGGGATTGATTGGTCCCCGATGTCCGTGAACCACAGCGTCTCGATCGTCTTTCTGCCTGATTGTACATTGCTGTTACGCCGCCCACCCCTCCCTGTCGGTTTCTTTGTTTATTATCAACTCCGTAGCACCATCTACCGTCCACCTGTACACCGTCGCGATAACGTCAAGTTTGGCCGGCTGTCTTCTGTACAGGTAGTTCCACCGTGTAACGTATAGAGAAAGACGAGAGAGTGAGAAACAAGTAAAACGTTCCAAGAGTGGACAACTCGGCGAAAGCAATTTGTTAAGGATCTAATGTTCGAGAGGAAGCTTTTCTGCCGAGGCTCGTAGATTTTGCGACTGCAAGCAGCCATTTAGTTTTTTTTTTTTTATATACCTTATAACAGATCAGCTCACGAAAGAGTAAACAGGCGGGTACTGTATACTGGCAGTACCGGTGCGATATATCTTGGCGTCTCTAATGTGCCGATAGTATAGGTTGACGTCGTGTCTATGCCGCTTTCGTTTTCTTTAGCGAGGAGAAGTCAATACTGTATGAATGATAGAGCATTTCCAATGAAAGCGGAGAATGTCATCCGAGGACTAAAGGAGTTCAGCGCTGCGTACTTTTCTTCTACTGTCCGCATTCTAACTTTGTTGCCCTGTTAGTTATTCTGCTATGACTAAAAGACAACACGGGGACCCTTTCGTCTTAGCCGTGGGGATCGACGTACAGATCTTTATATTGTTGTTTGTCCACATTTGTTTCGTCTTCTTCATCTTCACTGCTTCACTCTTCTTTTGATGAGAAATAGCCGAAAATGCTCACGACTGCCACAGTCGTAGCATTGAGCCAGCAAAAAAATGGTTACTAACGGCGGTTCTCAATGACGCTGAGGGCAAAAAGAAGAAGAAGAAAAAAAAGACATTATACCTATTCCTGCAACAGAGCGCTACTGCCTCCACTTATTTCCGGTAAGCAACAATCCTTTCTCTTTCGGAAAAGTCATGTACCAAGGAATGTGGTAAATAAAAAGAAAAGCAGTGCACCTTGCACACTTTTAGGACTAGAAGTTCTCAATGCAACGTCATTCTGACTCTCTATAGTCTATATGTGAGTAGAAAGCCAAGCGATAAACCAGGCTAACATCTCTGAGGATACCATTAAAAATTACTAAGTAGAGCGCTAAACAAAAAGTGTCTTCACAATCGCAGATACTATACAAAATGATCCACTCAACTTGTACGCGATCTGTGAACTACGAGGTAATCGCCACAAGAAGCTCTCCTCGTAACTCGTGACTGTTAAATTGCTTATTCTTGTCTGATAATATCTTCATTGTTTACTGCTCGAACCGATCGTGCAACTTTTGGTGATTAAAAAAAAAAACATTTAGTGAGCTCTTCGTGTCCAGTCTGATCCTCAACAAGGATGACAAATGGCACAGGAAGATTGAACAATGCGCCAGGATAAGCCGTTTGCGAATGAAACCGCGCCAGGACGACGCCAGATCCCATAGCCCGCGATGGACACTACATACCGTCGAGCACGAGATGGCCTAACCGTTGCAGGCCTCTCTCACGCTCCGATGCCTCGTTTGAAAAGGTATACGCGTGTCCAAGAAGATTCCCGTATCCACAACTTCTACGCACTCGATTTTACGTGTTGGTTGTTGCCGATGTTGTTCCTTCGCAACCGCACTCGACTATTGCTGCATATAAACCAAGAGCCGTGCTGTAGGCGGGGGAGGGGGGGGGGTTGCTCCGACGCGAATTGCCGCTTTTCAGCTTTGTTTTCTTCTTTTGCTGATCTTCTCGAACAAAACTTCGAGATTTGAATATCGCCGAGTGCAGAGGCTGCGCATCCGCATTGCGACCGAAACACTCCAACATCCCGCCGGCCGTGTGGAGGGCTCGCTGCGAGTCCGAAAGAAGTCTCGACTCCCAGAAGCGATCCTCGTTTGTCATACTCCTCGCCCTCGGTTTCCCAACAACCTTTCTTTCTTTCTTTCTTTCTTTCTTTCTTTCTTTCTTTCTTTCTTTCTTTCTTTCTTTCTTTCTTTCTTTCTTTCTTTCTTTCTTTCTTTCTTTCTTTCTTTCTTTCTTTCTTTCTTTCTTTCTTTCTTTCTTTCTTTCTTTCTTTCTTTCTTTCTTTCTTTCTTTCTTTCTTTCTTTCTTTCTTTCTTTCTTTCTTTCTTTCTTTCTTTCTTTCTTTCTTTCAGATCCGGCTGTCGCAGATGAACGATCGTACCACGGTAAAATTCTCGACTTGTTTTCTTGTTCATTTACTCCCTTATACCGCGTTTTACCCGGAGACGTAGCAGACTCGCGCATACCTGTTCCAGCTGGCATCTGGTATCTTGTTTAAGTGGACTCCCTGATTCAAAACAACGTGGGACTGGAAATGCGTTCCCCGTTCCCGCTTCGCACACGCCACGACCCAATTTTATCTAATCGACCGTCGTCCGACACGGCTAAGGCCTCTTGCTTCCAGCAATGAAGCAGCGGAATCATAAGTAGCAACTGATGGCTTAATCAAAGCCTTTAAGCGCTTCATTCTATTTGTCGCTAAAATCGGTCCTAATGCGAGCACCATGTACGCTACTATATGTAATATATAATTAATGAGGTCGCAGCGGGGCGCTGTGAGATAATACAGCAAATAGAGTGATACAGCTTGAAAGCATTTAGCGTTTCTACTGCTCAAGGCCCTGCCGTATGAGCAACGAGCGTTTCATTGGTGTAATTGAAAATGCTTCAGAAGGCGGGAAAATAACCTGAAACCGCAGATAGGTCTTCGAGAGGCTGCGTGTCTAGTAGAAAACCATTTATGTGTTGTACGTGTGGGGCTTCGAACGTTCGCATAAACATCACATACAAACGTGCTTTTGCGTACTGGTAATGTTGGAGTGCGACCGATGCGTTAGATAATCTAGCTATACTACATTATCATCATCTCTGGGTTTTAACGTCCCAAAACCACGATATGATTATGAGAGACGCCGTAGTGGAGGGCTCCAGAAATTTGGGCCATCTGGTGTTCTTTAACGTGCACTGAAATCGATACGACATTATGACCAGCTGTGAAGCATCATATTTTCAGACACAACATGGTCTTGTACGACCTCCAATCTACTGTGCACAGATGTCTCCGTAAATAAATACGCAAAATACTCAGGCACGCAATAACTTACGTCTCCATATACGCATAGAACGACGCAACGTGGTATCAAAATACAAGGTTATGAGTATAATCACTCGATATGAAACTTCAGCTGCGGAATCACGTTAGTGGACCGGGCGAGAGGTCTTGAGAGTTGCGAGTTGTGCTTGTTCGAATGAATAAGCGCGGCGTCTTCGTTCTCTTGTACCTCGTCTGCGTTTTGCACTTTGCACCGTTGAATGAAAAGACTTGACTTTGCTTGCCACCTCTCTAAGGCGCTTCTAGCATTCCATCCGTGCGCCGATTTTAATGATACTCGGCGAATAACGAAAACGTCACTTGGCAAGCCACTCATAAGTTATTCTCTCATAATACGATTATAAGTGAATGATGTACGCTTCAGTAATTTTTGTCTCTCTTTCCACTCAATACGATTCCTGCACATATTCCATATTCAGTCTTACGCGCACATACGCGAAAACCCGTCTGCGACATGCATGTTCTTGAGCGAATCTATGTGACAGCTGCGACTAGTTTCGGTAACGTACGCCAAAGAGGCGTTAGGTGGGAGGGCACGTCGAAATAACAGCTGTCATTCCCTCCTTGTCGCTCTTTCGTCGCTGCAAGGCTTCAGCTTTTGTCACGTATGTAGTCCTCCTGCCGCCCGTCAAGCGCACGTGTCACATCCCTGTCATTCGTGCAACACTGCGATTCGCGTGTTCCGCCTGTCCCGTCGGTTTCAGCGTAGCAACGGAATCCACGCTCTGTTTCAACATCATCACGTCCACGAGAGTGCGTCCGTGATGCCGTTGCGTACGGCTGGGCTCGAACACGTATCCCAAACGAAATACAGTTACGAAAAGGTGGTCCTCTACGGTGGATGCGGAGGGGTGTGTTATTAAGGCGAAAATCTGAGATGCGTCATCAAACGCGAAAAAAGTGACTGTTGGCGGCGTCGGCGTCAACACGAAATGATGCAAACAATTATCATCACGCGATGGCGTCATCATATGACGTCGTTGTGATGTCATAGATAGCCCAAATTTGTGGTGTCGTCATGAGGTCACATGATGACGTCATTACATTATATCGTCACTTGGCCAAGGCAAGGCCGATCCCGGAGGCACTGCAAAACCACGTGGGGTGCAAAACGTTTGTAACGCCTCCTATCTCTGAGGCAGCGTAAAACTACGTTAGTTGTAAAAAGCTTTCGTGGCGGGGAGGTTAATCAGGACAATACAGCAGTTTGGTGCATTTTTCCCTTCCACACCACAAGGTAGTCAGCCATAGGTATCTTTTAGTTAACGCTTTACCTTTGCTCCTATCTGCATTCATACAACGTATAGACAAGAAATGGACGCCTTCCAGTCGTCTTAGGTGAATGCATTAGGGACCCCGTGAGTTTTTACATTAAATCAAAAGAGAACGCATGTGTTTACGCCAAAGTTCAAGATATAAGAATTTCGGAAGTGTGGATTTCAGGAAGACAGAGGCAGAAGTAAAGGCGAAGTGTTAACTGACAGATGCCTGTGCCTGGCTGCCCTGTGTTGAGGAAAGAAAAATGGGCACGGAAGTATGCGTTTGGTTAGGAGGGACATAATAGCGGTGAGATCCGGATTAAATTTTTAGACCCCGAGGTTCTTAAACGGCAAGTTAAATCAATTTCAACTCAAGAGTTTTCTATTCGATCGCCACTGGAAGACAGGATGAGACGAAAAAAAGACAAAGAGAGAGAAAGGTGGGAAGCTTGTGATAAACTAAAATATAGATGCAGTTGCCAAAGCCGGAAATCAAAATGCAACCTCACGGAAAGCTGGCACTGCGCCATATTCATTGAGCGACTACGGAGAGTTGATTACAATCTACCCTCTCCATGATGCCACCACGCATGCGCCGTCCCCCTGACGTTGTCCCGGCCTTTACCAAAACGGCACACGGCAACACAGAAAAATGAAAAAGGCGAATTTTAGTTTATTCTCTGTTCTCCACGGCGTCGTCCTTACACTTCGACGCTATATGAGAACGCATTTAAGGGCGTAAAATGGGTGTCTTATTTTGACCCTGTATACCATTAAATGAATTTCTATGCCAAGTGTAGTAACAGCATCGACTGCAATCAGACTGTAAGAACGCGATCACGTGTTTCCGTTCATAAAGTTCATGACATTCCGCGAGAATTCCTTAATCTGTAGGTATATTTACGTCGTTTATGCGGGAGACACCATTCAGTGACACGCAAAGCGCACCCAGACTAATACGGCTGCGCCATTAGGAAGATGGATTAAGAACACAAAATAATAATAATGATAATAATAACAATAAAGGAAACAGGTGACCTCCATGCTTTCTCGTGAAGGATCTATCTGCATGTGGCTCTGGACGACAGAGACACGTCGCCTCTGATTGCGCTGAGGGCAAACGAGATGAATCGTCGTTAGCTGCAGCCACGCACCACCTGTCACTGGCAGAACCGCGTGCAGGAAGCAATTAACCCTAACGTGGTTCGCGGGTGCTACTCAGCACATGGCTGCGTTTTCTCGAACGCTCGCCGGAACCTTTCGTCTACAGATCGGGGAGCAAAAACAAATAAAAAATACCGACGGCCTGACTTGCACGGAACGTCCCTTAGGGACGGTCCCAGGACAACGTGGTAAGAGACAAGCCAGAGGCAGACTCGTGCTTCGCGCCAGTATTCCCCTGCAGCAGGAAGGAAGGCCGAAGCACCAGTCTATTCAGCCACGAAAAAGAAAAGAAACAAGGCACGGTGCCAGAATCGAGAGACGGCTCGTTAGAGAGACCCACAACGAACCACCTGCGTCCTCTTATCAAACGATTCACGGGAAAGGTGACTGACTTCCTGTGAATACGCATAACGCAAATCTTAGAGATGACTCCAGACACTAAGTTAGAAAGAACGAAGTTTCGCGAGTTTTATCATTACAACAAAGATGCTCTCATCGTCTTTGATTTGATTGTGGAATTTTGTGCGTGCGGGGAAGGCTGCTTTCTTGTCTATTTATTGCCTTCGTGCAATAAAGATACAGTTGTAGTTCAACGCTCGTGTTGTCACTCGTTCTTTCTGCATCTTTGTTCTTTCGCGCTGCCGTTCCCTTTTAAATTGGAAATAACGAAAGCCGGAACACAGCCCATATGCAAATGAACTCACCTCTATGAACTAATACACAATAGCAGGGCCAGCGCATGCTTGTGCGAGTAACTGTCGTTCACGGATACTCGCGTGATCCTTGAACACTTTGCAGCTGGAAGCACGACACGCACGAAATATCAGGGACGCACTTAACACAAAGCGTCATGGATAACAAGTGGCCACCTAGTACGTACATTTTACGGGGCGCATTAAAAACGCCCGACGCTAAAGTTATCACAGAACAAATGGGAATGTAACTGGTACTTGATTTTGCGTGTAGCTGAATGCAATGCGTTACGGCGGTATAGCGCGCTTTTCGCTCAATGTGAATTCGCGAATGCTGCTGTGAAGAAAAGTTGTCAACCTAATACTTAATACATTAAAGTACACCCGGATAGAAAATTTTACGAGACGTAGGTTCCACTGCGAATGTAAATTTCTGCTCTGTTGTTGCATGACGCTTCTAATCTAGCGGGTAATAGTGTAGGACGGAAGAAGTACTGCGGACTGGAACGTTTCGTCGGATGTTATGTTCCCAGACAAAGCGGGAATATGGCTTTCCGGAATATTTCGCGTCCCACTAAATTTCGCTGGAGGGTGTAGACGCAGAAGTTCCGCAGATATAACCAAATACAAATCAACGAAACAAACGTGCTTTAGCTTAACGATGAATCAGTACGAGCTCGACTATAGCTTTCAGTCACACTGAACATATAGGTCGACCCATTCTCCGTTAAGCTTCGATAGGGAGGGTTGCCGCTGTAGGGAGAGGTAGGCCACAGAATGCCTGACACCTCTCTTTTGAGGCGTGTGCATACACGCGCTCTGGTGATCCTGCACTTCCTTCATTCTCGCGTGCTGCCCGGGAAGATCCCCCCGCTTAGCGTTCGCAAGTGGCGAGCAAAGAGGAGCGCCGCGGTAGCCCCTGCGGTGCCCTCCGGTGCCGCCGACAGACGCTGCGGCCTGCGTGACGTCCACTAAACCGCGGTCGCCTCCTTCCACCTCCGGCCCTCCCCTCACGGGCTGTCGGCTTCCCACGAAAGTGTTCCGGGATCCTGGTCCTTCTGCTAGGGCTTCCTTTCGTAGCGGCAGGGATGCCACTCAGCCGCTTGCTCTCTATCGACCCGCAGGGCCAAATTTGCTCAGCTGCGCCCAGCGCTGATTGACAGATAACCTCTGGAGAGTCTCTGGCGCGTCCCCTGTGCCGATCGTCGGCTCATTAGGACACAGGACTGGGCCAAACCAAATCAGATTGCCACGCATGTGAAGGCAAAAGAGCGACAGGATAATCGGGAAAGAGTGCTGGGCACCTACATCCCCTGCTGGCTGCTGCTGAGCATTGTTCTAGCTCGCAGGTCGTAGATACCACAGAATAAGCCTATCAGTTCTGTCAGGCTGTGAAATTTTGTAAAGGTAACCCAAATTTCTTTCAAAGCTTTGGTGCGGAGGAAGGAGGGGAAGCTTATCGGGCTGCACGTGCGCCTAATATTACTTCGGAAGAAGTAAACATTAAACTGGACTTGTCCTCGCCTTCATCACATAATGACCTACGCGACGCCGCTGCTCGCTATCGTCGAAGCATTTTGTATGCGTGTAGTGGGCACACCTGACGCCAACCTGAACAAAGCGGAGCCCTCCTTCAATGAGACGGGCTGCTTTGTTCTACTTGAGATTGAATAATGGACCTGAATACTTGAATATAGGACAAGAAGCTTTGACCTCAAGCCTAGCGGTTTCAGTTCATTAATTCTACGCAAACATCCTGGGAGCAGCGCCTTCCGGCGTCCATGTTAATGTAGACTATAAATCTATTTATGCGCCATGCGATGCGACGGCGACATTCATCGGTTGTCCCGCATTAACGCAGGGGCATTAAATGGAACGGCAGTTCAACATGTACTAGTTACGGCCATCAAGTAATCCATGCATTGCTGTGCTGACGAGATCAGTCATTCTTGTACAGACTGTACAGCCTGCTTGGCTTTAAACAGCCTGGCCGCAATTAACGCAATTCATACGGCTTTATTTCGGAAGTTAGTTCAACGTACGGTATTTCGTGCGCCGCAATTAGTCGTAGCTATCTTGACGTATCAATTTGCACGCTTGTTAGCAGGTTGCCTTCGCTTTGTCCCAGTATGAGTACCCATTCGTATCTGCTTTACCGTCAACCGTTACACCGTCAATGGATATACGAAGGTCACCGCTGGTGGTTTTATTGGAACGGTACAAATGAGTTCGTTCACCGGTAGCGCCGAGAGGCTCCACCTTCCGGCACCATCATGGGTGGGGCCAGCTTGCTAAGCTCGCGTGGCCCCCCTGTCCCGTCCAGTCTCTGCCACTTTTTAACCAAAATAAAGTTTTTACTCACTCATGCACTCACTGCGAAAAGAATTTTATAAGAGGGGAAACTCTATTTCTCCGGAGTGGTCAAACAGTGCGAGCGCTGCTGCACCGAACACGGACGGACACTTTCGCAGCGTCCAAATAAGAAGGAGAGCGGCGGAGAAAACCAAAAATAAACATTGAAGTCGGCGGGAGGCCATAGGGCACAGAGCAGTAACGAGAAGAGGACTCGGAAAAAAAGCGCATGTCCAGGGTTCGCTCCCTGCCTGTGGTTTCCTCAAGGGGTACGAAACTATGCAGACAACTATGAAAGGACCCGCGCTCTTTACGCTCCGGTCGCTCGCGATTGGCCCTCCGAGTCGCACTGCACAGCAGCGCGAGCGTGGCATGCTGGGAAGCCATGCGCGTCCGGATCGCCGTAAACGACGCGAAACCCGACGCGCAACCGAGGCGGTGTACGCGGAACTGGAGTAGAAGTGGGCGAGAGAGTCTGTTTGTTTTGGTCGGCTTGGGTGCCGCAGAAAAGGAGAGGAGCGCGCACACACACACGCACGCAAACACACAGCGCCAAGATCAACACGGCTGCTGACCACGGGGGTCCCGGACGACCGCTAGGCGCGCCGCTTTGTAGAGGCGTCCCGTCTTGCTTTTCTTGTCCGTGCTCGTTCTCTCCCGAACCTCGGATGGAGAAGGGAACAGAGGCACTCAACCCGCCTCGTCGCACCGCTCATCGCGATAGGCGTGCGCCTGTTACGAGTACGTCTCTCTTCCAGCACGCGAAGTTCTTCATTCATTCTCACTGTCCTAGTTTTGGGGGGATGAATACATTACCCGGTGCAGTGTACGCTAGACGGACGAAAGGGGACAAAGGCTGTGAAGTTATACCGAGCATTTATGTTAGTCTTCTGAGCATAAGTTGCTTTGAAAGTCAAATATGAGCCTGGTACCGTTGTCTCCACCACTCGACATGCTTCGTGCACAACCTACTCTGTTAGAGGTTAAATTCGTTATGTTCTTTTTTTTTTATGCGTGATACTTAGGAGATGTTTGTACTCTTAGATGGGTGCCAACTACTTGGTGTTATAGAAAATGCAAAATAATGAGAGCCATTTACAAGAAACGCATCGAATTGCACTAAAACTATACGTTACCTCGCACAGATCAATCAAGCGCTCCGTCTTTAAGTGTAATCAAGACCGAAGAAAATGCACAGGTTAACGAAGACCAGCAGCACAAACAAGCTGAAATCAACACCAAGGCCAGTTACATGGACACGTATTACATTTACACGAAGGTGCGTGAAGCCAGAAACGCATGCACCTGAACGCCCAAACACTGTGTGTACCCATTTATGATAACAGCGGACGAGAAAACATGCTTGCTGGCTGAAGGCCTAGAACGCACAAGTTTTCATTGCTTTGAAAGTATTCTTTATCAGTAGGGACATCTATGTGTTCGTGTTTTGAAAGTACATAAACGTAGGCGTATTCGCAGAGACTGCTTTGTTCATTAGTTTTGTGTTCATTATTCCTTTTTATATAAGTTGCAACTGTCCGTGCGCGCACGATAACCCATCGATCCCTTTCGCTGTTATTGCAAGACTTTGTGCAAGCGCGCCTCGTCAAACATCTCCACGCCAGCATCGATGTCAGCCTCACGTCTTAACGGGCACAAAGCGAAGACCCCATCAACCGCAGCAATCCATGCATAACAGGCTACATACTTACTCGTTCCTTCAAACCCACGGAAAAACATCCGTTGACAAGTTCCACGCTACAGTCATATCATGTTTCCGGAGAAATCGATAACTACTCGGTAATTGATGATAACGTAGATGACGACGATGCGTTAATTAAACGGTAAAAGGTTAGTCACCCCCCCCCCCCCCCCCTCTATAACCGGGACCGTGGAAACAATGTCCTCCGCGACAGAATTCGCGAAGCTGGCGCCAGCAGCAGCGGAAAAGCTGTACGCGGTATCGTTGCGCTGGGATAAACAACCACGCCCTGTTTGTACCGCGAACCGCACGCCGTCAATTCTTGTTTCTCGCTTTTTTTCCTCCTTGTTTTCCCTTTCTATTTTTCTTTCCTACGTGTGCTTTCACCGAGCTAGCGAACGCTGTGAGCTGCGCGAGGCAGCAATCAATTCAGCCCATTTTGTGAACGAGAAGATACGGCAGCTCATTTTGTAAAGCGAAAGCACCTGTGCGCAGCCTAAGTATGTTTTCAGCATAGTATGTGATTGCAGAATTGATTGGAAAGCGAGAAAACTTACGGCTAGAATTATTGAAAAGATAGATGTGCGGGTAGTACGTTCAACGTTACGCCTGCAGTGGAGTGTGCTGCTGTCGGTCTGGTCTGTGCGGTATATAGATGGTGTCCCAGCCATCTCTAGCCAGTCTTTAAAAATATCCCAATGCACTCTATGATGACACGATGAAACGCAGGTTGCTGACTATTACCTGTAGTACGTTACACTCTTTTTGTGTTCTGCTTAATAGCCTAATTAGGCATGTTTAATTAACTAACTTTCCAAGTAACGAAGCTGGGCAAAAAATTCCACTAAGTCGTAGATCAACTCGCAAAACGTCCGGTTAGACAGTTTCTAACTTTCTATCTGTTAACTATTAGTGTTTTTCTTTCTGCTTACTACATATTCCCGCGAAATACAAAAAAAAAAGTAACATGTGACATGAACGCCTCCGCGCAGTATTGCAATGCTTCCTTGTGTGTGTTGAACGTTCCGCGTGAAAACAACCATGTAGCATTTGGCCGGGTGTACTGCCTCGGCAGTGCAACGACGATGCTGGTAGCGGTGCGATAACGCACGTTTTCCTAGCGGCAACACAAGCGATAACCGCTGCGTCTCCTTATCGTTGCCATGAACCGATGCGATGGAAGCATATCGTTTGTACGCGGAACATTAGGGCACGCTGCAATTACGGCGCGCATAGGCGCGCAAGGGGACATGTCACGCCCGTTTTGTATTCCGCGGGCATCTGTAGCAAGCAGAAAAACACCAATACTTAATACATATAAAGTTAAAAATAGGCTAATCGGACATTTCAAGAATCAAGAATCAAGAAAGTTTATTTCCAGCAGTAGTTGTTGGGGGGTCACCTCAGGTGAAAAGCGGCGAAAATGCAGCTTGAATGTGCCTGGGGGGCCCGTACACAAGGCAGTGTTCACATAAACTTTTGGTCAACAAACGCGTACATAGTAAACAAAGGATATTTAGACTAGCATAACAACAAATTAGTTCGCAAACTGATCTTCAACTTTCTCATTGGAATTTTTTCCCAGCTTCGTTGCTTCAAAAGTTAGCTAAATAAAGATGCCCAATTAGGCAATTAAGGAGGACATAAAAATATTGTGACGTACTCAAGGATATAGTAAGCAACACGAATTTAATCGCGTCGTCATAGAGTGCATCGGCATATTTTTGAACTCCGGCAAGAGATAGCTGCGGCACTATAGATAAAACCAGAGACGCTAGAAGAGCTGAGCTCATGTCCGTATCCGTCACTAAATAATAAACAATTTGAACAGTGACGCTCTGGTAGCTTGCTAGGTAGTACATGCTAACGAAATAATTACTGGCAATGAATGCATAGGTTCCAACTTGCGCCGTGCTGCATTGAGTCTAAAATTTATCGCGGCTGACTTTGCTAACCATGCACTTGCGCCCTGGTGAACATCATGTTTATGTGAGCTGAGAGACGCGCATTATTATTATTATTATTATTATTATTATTATTATTATTATTATTATTATTATTATTATTATTATTATTAGTTGTTGTTGTAGTTGTTGTTGTCGTTGTTGTTGTTGTAGTAGTAGTAGTAGTAGTAGTAGTAGTAGTAGTAGTAGTAGTAGTAGTAGTATCCTCGTCGTCATATTGTTGTTGGCAAAAGATATTTCTACATTTCGATCAATCCTTATACCGTTATGTACTTGAGTGAGGGTGTCTGACCATTGACAACGCATCACTCAGGGACGCAAAAGCTGATCATGAACTTAGCTTTGGGGTTCAATTTTTTTCCAAACGTTAAAAGTATCGCACGCAGCGAAATTGAACGCAGAGACCCGCAGTCCGCTTTTAGTTAACGCGCAAGCTGCGAATTTTTATTGTTCAACAACGCACAGGAGAAAAAATTAACACCATCTTCCCAAAGGGAACCCTGATGGGATGCGAAGCAGCAGCGTTGCGCACGGGTGGCGTCACGGGTTGAACGGCGCTAACGCGCCAGCTCCGGTCCTGCGCCCGTGTCCACTCTGAAGAAACGACAAGACCTACGCCGGCCATCGCTTCAAACGAATCTTCCAGCGCTCACCGCAGCAACTGCGTTAGCGCCGTTCAACCCGTGACGCCACCCGTGCGCAACGCTGCTGCTTCGCATCCCATCAGGGTTCCCTTTGGGAAGATGGTGTTAATTTTTTGCGCGTGAACCGACGAGTCGGCGGTGTAGCGAGCGGCGGTAGCGGCAGGTGTTGCGGGCGAACGGACGAGGCGGCAGCTGCGGGCGTGCGGCGAGCGCGCGGCAGGCGAGAGAGAGAGTGACGTCAGCGCGCACTGCGAGGGGAGCGTGACGTCAACGCCGTGTCCTACTTGGCACCGCTCCAATACCTGCGGCGAGGGGAGCACGTTGCGGCGCGTTCGTACGGACGCACGGAGGGACAGCGTTACACAGGCTAGTCAAAGAGCTGCTTCACATCTAATATCCCACCGGCACCACCTTGCTGGTCAAGATTCAGTGCCATATATGCGGGGTGGCCAGTGAACGGTTGTGCAGCGCGAGCAGTCGTTTTTTTCAACCAAGAAACTCGCTAGCAGACGCTGCCTGCGTCGGCGTCGCGAGGCGAGAGAGGGGGGGGAGCGTAGGAGAGGAGAAAGAGGGGGGGACGCGCATGCGCAGTGGGAGTGTGGACGCCGCGGGCAGGGATGCCTAGAGGAGAGAGGGGGGGAGCGTAGGAGGGGGGAGAGGAGGGGAGGCGCATGCGCAGGGAGGGTGTGGTTGCCGCGGGGAGGGTTGCCTAGAGGAGAGAGAGGGGGGAGAGGAGGTTTTTTATTTTTATTTTTTTGAAAGGGTTTGCGCATGCGCAGTAAAGGTGGTCACGCGGCACACCACCACCACCACCACCGGATTAAGCTTCGCCATAAGATGCTTCACATCTAAAACTGTGAGAGTCATCATCACTGTGTACCTAATCCGGTGCATCAGTCTGAACTTCCCATAAGCCATATTCACGGCTTCCTCAGCTAGAAATTCATTAAAACTGGAAAAGCTTTCAGAATCAGAACTTTGCTGCTTTACTGCTCTTATTTGCCATAACAACATCTGACTCCTCTCCCACAGTCTCTCATTAAAAACGAAGACAAACTATCCCATTACTCTCGATACGACGACGCATTCATTATCTTAGAGGCTCTTTTTCACGCTGGAACGAACGGAGGGTTAAAGATTCAGATCGGGAAACGTTGCCACAACATCGTCCAAGTTCTTAATTGGAAGTACGAAGGCGTGACGGACATTAATAAAACGCACGAACTGAATATAAGGAAGCACGACGCAAGACACGCTAACGAAGCGCTCCCCGCCGGTCAGCGACGAAGAATTACGAGGCCCGTAACAGAACCGCGATAATAGCGATGACCATTCATGTCACGCTGGTGCGTATGAGCCGCTGGACTCCCACGCGCATTACACGTTCGCTGCTGCGGTTAAAGAAGGTGAACGAGAACTTTGGGGGGGGAACGAAGGAGGAAATGTCCGGGAATGTTTGCTCGAGGATTAAGTGTTTCGGGCAGGTGAATAGAATGATTACGGAAGTGTGAAAAAGGGGAAAGTTTGGGTCCTCACGTTACAACAATAACGTTTCTTTTTTTATTTATTTTTCACCGGGGGGCGTTCCTCCACAGGCGAGCTTACTGCAAGGTCTTGTCGGTTTCGCCTTGAACAAAGAGAAAGAAAGAAAGAGAAGGAAAGAAAGAAAGAGCGAGAGAAAGAAAGAAAGAAAGAAAGAAAGAAAGAAAGAAAGAAAGAAAGAAAGAAAGAAAGAAAGAAAGAAAGAAAGAAAGAAAGAAAGAAAGAAAGAAAGAAAGAAAGAAAGAAAACATCGAAGTTTCCTCGCACCCGGCTCGTTTATTTCCGTCTCAAACGAGTACGCACAGAACACAGCGGCTCCGAAAACTCCGAGGTTAATTTTCTGCGAATACGGCGGAAGCGGGGCGAGAATTACGTGTACAGGGCCGTGTGCAAATGTTTGGGTTAACAAAAAAGAAAATGGAATTTGAAGCCCCGGAGCGGTGGTGTCGGTGTCGGCGCGCGCGCGAATCGGTTCGAGACGAAAAATCGACCGCTAATCCTTTTATTCGCATTACCACTTTCGAAACTCGTTATTTCTTCGGGCAGTTTGAAGGCGTTACACGGAGTGTGAGGGACGTCTTCGGTGTCATGCACAGCGAAGAAAGAACGGGCCGATAACGAAGAAAAAGAAACACGAATAAGGTTGGAACCTCGAGAACGGGGGCGTCGGGAACACGTCTCGCACATATGCTAGCGGCCATGCGAAAAGAGAATATACGCAGAAAAGTCGCGATTCGCCGTCTCGCCTCCGCGGCGTTCATTTCGCCGATGCTGCGGGTTCTCGTACGTATACATGCTCGGTTATTCGTTCGCTGAAGCGCCCCAAGCGGCCTCTATTGTCTGATAATGCGCCTCCGGCGAATCTACGTTGGCGCAACTTGAAAGGAACAATGCTGCAGCTGTTTTGCGCACGATGCACACTGGGATGTGCCCGATGCCGCCGCTGGTCTTGCCCGTGGCGAGCAACGTTGAATACGAGGCCCTTTGTTAAATCAAACCTTAATCATAAGTAACCAGAAAGGGTGAAAACTATCTTTTCTATGAAACCGCAGTGCGCATACAGTGCCCCGAGCACGTATGCCGCGTCACGACCTGTATTAATTACGATGACTAGTGGACCGCTTCGTGCTTCTCTTGAGCTCACCCGACGTCTTGCCTCAGTTTCTCCTGAGCTCGGCCTCACGGTACTTATCCTCGGCAGCTGCAGGCAGCCGAATTGTTGAAAAACGTTCCATAATCGTTAAAGCAGGCCCACTCACTCACTCACTCACTCACTCACTCACTCACTCACTCACTCACTCACTCACTCACTCACTCACTCACTCACTCACTCAATCAATCAATCAATCAATCAATCAATCAATCAATCAATCAATCAATCAATCAATCAATCAATCAATCAATCAATCAATCAATCAATCAATTTTCGTAGGAAAGCGTTATACAAAGTAAAACTGGCACAATATCATTGCTTGCGGTTCAAGTAAAGAGTAATATTGAATACATATATGATATCGGAGCCAGTTGACTTAAGGTAAGGGAAAATTAAGCTTTAGTATAATTAATGAATATAAATTGAATGAATTCATGGCAATGGCAGACGGTTTCCTTGTAAGCAGCTGGGATCGTTGCGGCACCTGGCGGAGCAGATGTGAACCACGCGCTTCTTCCTACGTGGCCTCCGAGATCCGTTTCGGCAGCGCAATGAAACACAAAGTTAGCTTAACGAAGGAAGGAAGGGGAAATCATCAAGAGCTCGTACACTTTGTTATCTACAACTTAATGAAACCAACACACAGTGAAGCCAAGGAAAGTACAGGGGACATTAGTTGTAGTCTTTAACAGTAGTGTAGTAATTACGGTATAAATGTAAAAAAAAATAATGTGGTCGAAAAGACAACTCGAGGAATACACCAGGGCCGACGAAAGCCGACAAGCGAGTGCCACTAGCAGACAACTAAGTCAAGGATTGGAATCGACTACAATTTCTTTCTCCTTCCGTCCGTCCGTCTTCTTCTTCTTCTTCATGCCCTTCTTCAACGAAAGAGCTTGTTGCGTCGGCGGAACTGTCACTGCCGTTGCCGAGCGAGAGACACTGCCCAGTGTTCTTGCACCGCAACGACGGAAATGATGGAGGCTTCCCAAGACACCTGTGACCTCCCCTGTTGATGCACGAGGTGGTTCTGCGAGGCGAGCTGACCCTGGCGCTGTGGCGGGGACACACACTGCGTGATTTCCCCCGGGATGGAGGCGGGCATCCCCAAGCTCAGCGCGTCGCCCTGAAGAGGATGCTCGTCAGGTGCCCGAAAGACGCCAACGGGAGCTCGTGTCCACACCGTTCCGCCTGACGAAATTCGCAGCGCTGAGATTACTCCGCGCTCCTGGCACGTTTTACGACGGAAGTGGTCTTGGAGCTGTTCTAAAAAAAAAAAAAAAAAAAAAAAAAAAAAAAAAAAAAAAAAAAAAAAATGTACACTTTTGGTCGAGCTCTCTCGGGAGTATCGGGCTTGAAACTTTATTGCGGGGATATAATATAGAAAACAATCACGTCGCATCGTCAGCGCAACTGACTATTCATATAGAAAACCATAAGAATAACTAACACGCCCAAGAAGCAGCGTTCATTAGTATCATGTGCGTGGTGCACAAAGCAAACACGAACTTTCTCAAATTTCGTAAAGAATGCATAAATAAAGAAATATGAAAAAAAAAGGGGGGGGGGGATGAGCCTGGTGTCTGATAATATTATCTGGGGTTTAACGTCGCAAAACCAAGCTATGTTTGTGAGGGACGCCATAATGGAGGGCATGGTTGAGGGCTCTGGAAATTTCGACCATCCCATCTGGTGTTCTTTATCATGCACTGACATCGCACAGTACACGGTTCTCTAGCATTTCGCTTCCATCTAAATGCGACCGCCGCGGCAGTGATCGAACCCGCAACCTTCGGGTCAGCAGTAGGGAACCATGAGCGCTACACCACCACGGCGACAAGAGCCTGCTATCTCATTGTCCGCATAAGCGAACACGTGCATACAAGTGCGACAATCGCACTGCACATTTGAATCAATTTAGAACACTGGAAACATTTAGAAGTGTAGGCGTATGCGCACACAGAACAACAGTATTACACGTGTGGTCTTTCACGAAAGCATAACTGAGTTGGAGATATATAAATAAACAAAAAAAATTCGGAGTGACCTCCTTAATTGTAGTGTATTGGTCATCAAAACACGATTTGTTAACAAAGAAAGGAAATAAAAGGACAGTGAACAAAACTGAATCATCGGTAAAGGGGAGAGCAGCGAGGAAGAAATCGAGGTCGACGGCTAAGCAGCCGAGCAAGCCGAGACGCCGTGATTTAATACGCAAACGCCGAAGCATTGTCCTCCAAGAACGAAAACAGCCGGACGCGTCTTTCCCCAGCCCTCTGCCGGGGCCCTACGTTGCACCAAATTCACCTGTTCACGTGACCAGATCCCCAGAGGTCCCAGCCGTGGAGACAAGAAACTGATAAATTGACAAACGTTCGAAGACAGTCGTGCATATACATAAAAAAAAAAAACAAAAAAACAAGCAGCCAATGTTTGGAAGCTCAAAGAGAGGTGGAGTGACCTGGTCAGTGCATTCCTGTGGAGAGAACATCGTAGAGGGAAAAAAAAAACAACAGAAAAGAAATGCAAGCGACTTGCGCGGCGTAATGGGATTTGTCGAGCCCTGTTACCGGTTCGTTCTGTCGAGGTAGACGTTCTCTTTTTCGTTGTACACTTGCTTGTTTATGAATACCTCAGTGCGTGAGTGCTCGAACATGCGCAGGTTTCCTTGTTCAGCGCCTTGCAGTACAGGTTGATCGTATTCTCTTCTGTGTGACTCGTCCACTTGTCCACTTGCTCTGCTTTGGTCAGCACGCGCGCTCGATATTCTGACTGACAAATAGACAACATAAGAATACTTGGCGAGATTTGCGCAGCTGGGTCGACTGTCTTCGCCCCACGTATATACAGTAAAATATAAGAAGATGACATACGCAGGTTTGAGGTGCTCAGTATTGATCCAACAAGAGATGTCTCAAGCTGCACCAAACGCTTCGACGAGGGGACCTGTCAGTCTTACTGCCGTTCATCGCTTATCAAGGTGATGTTAGGAGGCAAGAATTGAGTCAAGTTACGTCCGAAATTAGAGATTCAGCGTGGAAGGTTTATGGACTGGGAGATCGAAAAAAAATATATGCTGAATATTTTCGGGATTTTTTTAATTATTATTACGTTAGTTTGCCCTATGGCGTCAATAAGTGGCCCACATCATTGAGCAGTTGAGTTTACTGCGTCGATTCCAACATAGTTTAGGAGAACAACATAATTTCTTCACGAAGGTGATATCAAGGCCACAAAGTAGTCGGTAATGACACGATTTTTTTTGTGTGTGTGTGGAGGGGGGGGGGGGGGGGGGAGAATGAGGAATACAGTTGTTTGTAAACTTCTGACGCCAGCTGTAGGAGAAGTCTTCGCATAGCAGATGCACATACTTTGCTCTGAATCGTGCAGATGTCGACTACGCTAAACTGCGCAGTATCGGCTACTCTTAAATGGAACTCTTCACTGGTGATAAATCTTGTACAAGGAAAATATTTGTGCCACCTTATTACAAGGAAATGCGGCTATCAGACCTCTATTTACGCAATAGGCCGCCTTTGCAATAAGCAATTATGTGACGCAATTGTAAAGCTGGAAATTCTCGCACAAATAAAAAAAAAAGTCAGTAGGCTTACTTGTCATTACTGTATGTATTGACAGAGTAATAAGCACCCCACTTAAATGAAGTAGCGATTATCGCAACGCAATTTCTGCCTTTGTTTTTCTTTCGTATTACTTTCTATGTTATCTTTACATTTCTCTTATTCGCACGCGTAGCGCAATATTTGTAAATCTATGACGACGACGACGACGACAACAGCAACAACAACAACAACGACAATAACAACAACAAAATGGCAGCCGACGTTGGCTAAGGTGAAAACATTTCGTAAGCGTATATTCAATTAAGAAGTTTCGTAAGCAAAGTTTGTACCGTAAACACGTGAATGCTTGCGGGTTATCGAGGCAAGACTCTAAGAAAGCGATGTATAATTGGTGAGCCTGAACAGAATAAACAGAGAGGCTGCTAAGAGTTCCTGCACAGCAGCCCCCGTCGAAAAATGAAATCAGGCATGATCATACGAGTGTTGCAATGCTAAAGATCAGAAGATCCTTGGCTATATCATAACGACATCACGTTGATAACGGCTGCTTAGGTAGATAGAAAAATATCTAAGGAATCGATGGAGGTCAACCAGACGAGCGTTCGGTTTACTATTGAACGTTAAACGCAAAGGAGCGGAGGGGGGATACGAAGAAGAAAATAGAGACCGTTTAAGTTATTAAGGTAGAGGATCACGTCCAACATTTGACGGAAAACCATAGCCCAGCGTGATTGATTGTACGATTTCAGCATAGCATCATCAAGACGTACGTGTTTGATAGCATCGCAGTTCCGGCAGAAACATGGATGCACACACACAAAAAAGAGGGTCGACTGAAGTGACCATAAGTAGTTATTCAACTTAGAAAACTCTACTTAACATCATTCGTTTTAAATGAGGCTTCATCTAAGAGCTGTCTCTCACACGAGTGAGCAACTGGCGCACACGACAGTAATCTATCAGTAATACAATCATTCAAACGAACCATCGGTCAAACAATGATCGATCGAACACTCCATCACAAATGGAATACACAAATGGACAAGTCGATCGATCAAACTTAGTTATCGATATATCATTTCATCAGCTGAGTCACTCGACCCGTTAAACTAATAAAAAAAATAAAAATAAAAATAAGACCTTCGAAACTACATCCCAACATTTCGCGTCTGTGCGACACTGCGAAAGAACAAAGCCAAATTTGCCAGAGACATTCTCTCTCTCACTCTCTTTCTCTCTTTGACAACCTTGAGCAGTGAGTGAAGCGGCCACTTCAACACGAAATTAAGGCTACGTAAGAAGAGTTTCTTAGCAAGTTCCGAAGAACATTTATAATTTGCGAGGACTTCAGCTGTGTGAGCATTTCCGCAGCGTGGTAAATCCCCGCTGCGTGAATATTTCCGTTAGGTTGGACATTCATATTGTAGTATATAAACCTTGTAATTGCGAATATCTGTCAGTGCGGTTTCTTCTTCTCGAGCGTTGTGCTTGCGAAGAACGTTACGAAAAAAAAAAAAGGAAGAAAAGCTTGTCAGAAAAGAGCACTAACCTGCGCCCTTATAGACTGCAGCCTCTCCTCAAATACGTTTTTATAAAAGAACTACAAAACGAGCAAATATATTTCAATGCACGAAAGAGCCCATTGCACATTATGAATGTTTTATTAGTTCCTCCGGCTTTCCATCTGACCCTCATTTCACGCAAGTGGTTCGTCGAAGACTCGCCGTTATTGGAGATTGTTCTTGAACTGCCCCCCCAGTGCACAAGTCCCTGACAGGCGGTGGAGCTCCCTGGGCACACGATGCAGCGTTTCGCAACATTTCAGAGTGAGGCCGTTCTCTAAAAAGAGGGCTTTTGAAAGCCTATCTCATTTGTTGTTCGCTAAGAAGAAAAGAACTGTGAAAGCAAACGTGGAGTCATTGTTCCGTATGCGACGTTCGTAAAAGGATCGGAGTAGGTAAGTGCCCCACTGCTGTACTTTTTATTTTTTTTTTTTTAACGACACTCGGAAGACGCGAACACCTACTGTGGAGTGTCGAGAAACGCCACCGAATCGACAGTGCCCCTTCTCACGTAGGTATTAGAAGACCCTCCTGGGGACGGCCGCCCTCGCAGTGCCCGAAACTTCGAAATTCGATTCGAGTCGAACGTCAGACACTTACGCCGAACGACGTTCCGCCAGTAGTTGGTATTAGCTTGTTCTCATGCTCCACATAGAAAGAAAGAAAGAAAGAAAGAAAGAAAGAAAGAAAGAAAGAAAGAAAGAAAGAAAGAAAGAAAGAAAGAAAGAAAGAAAGAAAGAAAGAAAGAAAGAAAGAAAGAAAGAAAGAAAGAAAGAAAGAAAGAAAGAAAGAAAGAAAGAAAGAAAGAAAGAAAGAAAGAAAGAAAGAAAGAAAGAAAGAAAGAAAGAAAGAAAGAAAGAAAGAAAGAAAGAAAGAAAGAAAGAAAGAAAGCAGGGAAGCAGGGAAGCAGGAAAGAGTGCCCGCACAGGCGCGCTTCGGAGGCGATCGAGTCAGATGATGACAGCGGGAAATTTCGACAGGACCGTGGGAGCGAAATGCAAGACGCGAAACCCATTTGCGCGTTTACAGACAGACAGCGAGCGAGTGACCAGGCAGAGTTTGGCTTCCATGGGAGGAGCTCTGTGGCGTCATAGCATATCGTCGGTGTCTCGGTCACGAAGGATCATTTAATTCATGCCAGATGCGCGCACGCCGGCGGCTGTTCCGTTTCTGACCGGTCCGCCTTCCGATGCGGTGCTGACCCCGACTTCATAACCTGACGTCATCACCGCCATTGAAGAAGCAAGGCCGTTTGTTTACTCCAGATGAGCCTATTGTGCGCGACAAGATTGCGCAGAAGAGATTCAGCAGGTGTGGGATATAAAGACATTAAAAACAACTACTACTATATACTACTACTACTACAATAATAATAATAATAATAATAATAATAATAATAATAATAATAATAATAATAATAATAATAATAATAATAATAATAATAATAATAATAGAAATATCCAGGAGAAGGCCGCTTGACGAAGTTGTGTATCATTACCCGGTGTCTCTGGCAAATGATGCAACAGAACGGAACTGTGCTCATTGAGAGAATAGAAGCAGGAAGGAAGTAATAAGGCTGCTGTGCTAAATGTTCGCTTGAGATAAAGTTCTGCATCTGAAAGAGCAGGGAGCCTCGAAGAACTTGTTCCTCGCCGTCTCTGAGCCTAAGTTTGCTAAACATATCTGATTCCTGTCACAATGCTTGAAACACGAAGAAAGTACAGAGAAGAGACAAAGGAGCACTCCTCTGTCTTCTCTGTCCTTTCTTTCTGTTTCAAGCGTAACGACAGGAATGACATGTTTAAAAAAAAGTAGGGAGCCTACATGACTGCCCACGGGTGGTCATGTAGAGGCTCTCTATGAAAGAGATTACGCACTAACACGCGGAAACAAGTAACTACTCCAATTGACGCTCTAAAAGATATACAAGACACCTGACTTCCGCAACAACACTCACACATTTCATTTTGCGGCCTATCACGCAGCGTTAATAACATGAAAAAGCCGGGGCCAGGATCGAGTCGGTCGCACATTTTACCGCTATATATATTCTCTTCAGTCTCAACGTGCTTAACGTTCAAGGGGAAGACCAACCAGCCACATACTCAACGATCACTTAAACAATGTTTCTTGTACACCTATCCAATTTTTTTTCTAAAGTTTCCAAGTCGCACATAGACTATTTTACCTAAGACATGTGGGCGCCGCCATCTTGTTTTCTTCATCATATTTTCTTGTTTTTGTATTTTGCGAAGTGGATTAATAAGGCCATGAAACATCGCATGCACCAAGCCAACCGTTTTCATGCGTATGCTTCTACCGCAACACTGTTCGTTTTGTTGTTAACGATGTAAAACACACAGGTTAACAGCCCAATATGGCGGCACTGGAACCCATCCGTAAAATCGTCTATACGTATAGTGCTATGCGAACTGCCACAAAATGTGCATGGCGTTCTGTCGCGGAAGTGCGTTACACCTGTTCGACATTGGTACGTTCATTGGTCTAGAGTAATGCTACCTTTGTTCGTATTGCCATTTCCCACCAAACATTGCCATCGCTCAAGCTGAAGGAAACTTTGCAGGACCCACCCTTATAATAAATAGTTTTATTTGTCGCTGTCTCCACATCTTATACTCGCTAGAATACTCAGTGGCATCGAGTAAGCAAGCAAAAGGAGCAAAGTTAACTAAAAACACAGGGTGCCTTATGTGTTCGACGACTCAAAGGCGATTCGCAACTTTCACGGCCTAAAGAGGGCGCTAGTGGAAATCCAATATGGCTGTCGTTTGGGGGGATCGTGCCGACGCCGCCGCGGATACTGTCCCCGTCATTCCCGTCACTTCGAAGCGCGTAGTCTTTTCGGCTGCAGCCACCGTGTTGGCAAGGCTTTGCTTAGAAGGCCATTGACTCTAGGATGTATTATATCCCACACGAGGGTTAAGAAACGCGTGTGCGGTGTATTCAAGTGTAGGAGAAGAAGTTTTGAACATCGGGCACATCATTGCTGTGGTGTGAAGGAATGCACAGCTCCGTTGAGCACAATCCAAGTGTTGTGCCTGCATACTTCCCGACTGCGGAAATACCCACGCGAGCCGTGGTTCTAATTCAGGAGCGACGATAAGATAAAGGTAAGTCCACCTACTGTACTGGCTTATTTACTTTCCTAGTAGGGGTGTACCTTTCTTCGCTGGGGTATTTTCGCCGACTTTGAGTGCGTGACCGCACTTATGGAAGTGTAGTTATTATTTTTTTTTTTACGTGCTGACAGAAAGTACAGAAACGCCTGTTGCTCGCCAGGCCCGAACACTGCACGTGAACGAAGCGCTTTCTGCTGATGCGTGTGACATGCGTTCACTCTTAGCTAGATCATGCGAGCGGATGGCTGCGCTCTTCAGACGGTCAGTGCGTCCGAGGCACCATGGAACAAAAAAAGCACAGGTGTAGAGCGAAATGACGCTTCTGCTTCTTGTCCTATGTCTTTTCGCTTCGATGCACGGCTACGAAGGAAGCAGTGGGGCTTTGAAGAGCGCAGCCATCCGCTCGCATGATGTAGCTAAGAGTGAACGACCGTATATCTACAGTCGCGACGTCGGTGTTCGAACCCTATTATTGCTTTGCATGGCAGGAACTACGCTACTTTTATGCGCTTGTAAACAAAAGGCACTTAGTTGTATATTTGACTGCTGAAGCGTGATCTATGCGGTTGCGCAGCACGTGGGAAAATATCAGGCATGCTTGGAAGCTGATTTAATCACCGTACAGACATTAATCAAATTTTTATTTCCACAGTCTCACAGATAAAGAACAGAAAAAAATTCTGCCAATAGGCTGTTTTACTATTCCGCAACCCCACGGAATGATTGGCGTGTGTGCTCAACAATAAAAACCAGTCAATAAGCAATTGAAGATATGTGATCAGCGCAGACTAAAAGTAAAACAGAACAGTTTACGAAAGAAACATATTGATGAAAACCATATTCGGTGGGGTAATCCCCTCCGCATTAGAAGTGCTTCTTCTGCTCATAGGTGTGCGCAGGAGGGTGGGGGGGGGGGGGGGGGGGGCAGAGGGGGGCGTTGCGATGAACCTTCGCCCTCCACCTGAAGAACCCTGCGCACGCGTATGCTTCTACTGAAATGCCGCGAGCACAATTTTTTTTCCCTCTCTTTTGCAGGGTTACTGCTCGTGCAAAGCAGGAAACCAGCTACCCTGTTCCAGGAAACCTCGACTTTAACTAGACGGCGCGTGCACAGCGGCACCCAGCACATTTAGTGATTCTTGTACCTGTAGCTCGTAGTAAGGAAACAATAAAGCCTACTGCAACTCGTAGTTCCTGTCTGACTTCGGTAGTTCACTACATAATTAAGAAAAGCTGTCGTAAAAATCGCCAGCGACTAAAAATAAACCACCTGCGAACCACCGCACTGATGCCGACTGTACGCCGGCATGGGCTGGCTGCGTGGGCATCCCCCAAACGACAGTTACGACGGCTGCCGCATGGCGGCGCTACCATCTGTGAAAGTTGCGAATAGGCGTCTTCTGCTTTTTCTTCTCTGTCGACTAACTGATTCTCCCCCGCGGGCCTCCGAAAGCTTTCTGTATACTTAACGTGGTTTTGCAATGCCTCCAGGATCGGGGGCATTTCAAGCTTTCCGAACCTCACTTGGTTTTGCACTGCCTCTGTGATCGGCCCTACTTTGATGAAGCGACGATGTCCTCTAATTACACCATCGTGTGATGTCACGTTATGTGACATCACAAATTCTATCGACATGTGACATCATGATGACGTCATCATGTGATGATTGTTTGCGTCACTCGTATTGACGCCGACGGTCAATTTACGCGTTTGATGGGCCATCAAAGGCTTTCGCCTTAATAAGGACCTCCTCGGAAAGCCAAGGCAGGACCTGTCGGGTTGAGCACACAAGCTGTTTACACACGCGTCCCAGCAGCAGTGCACAACGATGCAGCGCCTGCCACGGGCAAAGGGCTCGGCGCGATCGAGAGCCCCGGAACGCGGACGTGACGGGCCGCTAATGGGGTATATAGCAGTGTTGTACACGTTCCTCTAAAACAGGAACGAAAACTCGTTCCTCGTTCCTTCCCAATTTCGGAACGAGTTCCCGTTACAAGTTCCTCAACTGCAAAAGGAACTCGTTACAGTTACATTCCCAAAATTGGAACGTGTCGTTACATTAGCGTTACATTTGAGTTTTTAATGAATATATAGTGACGGATAATCCTGTGGCGTAATAAAACGAGCAATTTAAAGCTCCCATTGAGCTACATATATCAAACGAACGTAACATTGCCGACAGCAGGCTACACATAGGTAAAGGAATCGAAATAAACGTTCCTAGACAATTTTTTTTTCGAGACCACCGGCCTTACTACATACATGTAATTGCAACTTTCGTCCTCGTCTACTTCAAGTCCAACACATGTGCACATTTCAACGTCGGTCGTCAAAGGCGCAGTCATGATACTGCACTTCACATATTCAAATAGAAATCTCCACCAATGCGCCAATACAATTGAATTTCTTGCGCAGGAAATCGCATCTAAAGGGAATATACTTAGGCGTTTAATGAGTGCTGATTCAATATTTCAGTGTGAGCAGAAAATAATTTTCAGGATACACATTTATATTTTTCTCTTTCTCTTTCTTTATATTTTTTTTTCGCTATCTCTCTCTCTCTCTGTGTACGTTCGCTCGCCTTCTTTCTTTTCCTTTTTCTCTGTCTCTCTATACTAGCTAGTTTTCCCCTCCTTTCCCTCCTCCTCACCATCACTTCTCCTTCTCACCCCCCTTGCTATACTGTACTATACAAGGATATGCTGTACACTTCTAGCGGGCGCGCATGTTCCAGAAAGATGCATAGCCAATAATTTCCTCAACATCATACTTCATCATTATATGCTCACTCAGCTAAGATCGAGATGTGTACGAGCAAATGGAAGGTCGGCCAGAAGAGTATATTACATTGGTGAGGTGTTCATCCTTACCACCGTTCTATTGTGTAATGGGAAATGGCAGTTCTTTGATGAATTCGCTCTAGAGATGAATGCGAATTCTTCAGTACTGTGTGTTCGTTGTTGGGTCGCGATACGAGCAAAATGAACATATTAGTTCTCTGTCTCTAGTGAACTGCTTCGAAGTCCCATGCTTATGTTGAATAAATACCATGAAAGAAAAAAAAAACTAGATAGCCGAGTGGTTACGACGCTCGCCTTCAGATCGCGGATAGACGGTGTCGAATGTTGCCTCGCCAATAACATTTTGTAGCCAAGAATTTATCTCTTTCTCTATATCCCTTCCTTTAGGTCTCTCTGTACTCGTTCTCTCACCCCACAAGAGTTATTGCATGTAGCGCCGGACAAATCAGCGCCCGTGTACTAGGAGAGAAGCAGAAGACGATGGCGATGACGAAGAGAGTGCGTGCCGGTTCATGATGATGATAATTTTGTTTCAACGACACATAGAAACCTCGAGCCTAACATCTTTGCTGTAAAAAAAATCAACTGTTCCTCCCGCACGCGGTCAGTCTCGGCGTCTTTCGCTTTCCTGCGCTCCCGGCGGGCGCCTTGAAGTAAAAACCAGGATGCATCGTAGTTCACATGATGGGCGAGCGCTACATTTTCGCGCCTCACACGGTCGCCCATCCGCCCTGTTCTGCATGATGTGCTGCGTGCGTGCGCCTGTTGAATGCCGTGGAACGTCTACAGAAGGAACGCCGTTCCCTCTGCCGTTCCTGGTTAAATGTAACGAGTTACCGTTACAGTTCCACCGATCCTAAATGGAACGGTGGCGTTCCTCCGTTCCTGCCAAAAGGAACTAGTTCCTGGAACGTCGTTCCTTGGAACGCCGTTCCGTACAACACTGGTATATAGCTATACGCTGTGGGCTCGGCGTGGCCCACAGCGTGCCACGAGCTACGCAAATTCCTGCCACCACGCCTACATCAGCAGCATTCCGAGGTTTCGTTACGCGGCGGCGGGAACCCGAGACCGCCCGAGCAGCTTTTTTGCCTCCCGTAAACTGCGAAGCTGACGGGGCGGGTCATAGAGACACGTGGAACATTTGGCCATGAAGTGTTGTTCTACCTACGATTACACAGCGTTATTGCATTCCTTCGTTAAACTTAACGTGTCTGCGTGAGAAAGAGCGAATTAAATGACGCACGGAAGTTGTGGCACCACTGTTAACCCAAGTGTTTCGGTTGGCTACACAGTACAGTACGAAAGGAAGGGAAGTGAACCGGAGAGATGTGACACTGACGCTTTCTGAAACAGACATAGCAGGATGGCACATTTGACAGTTACGTATTCTTCAGAATAGAACGTTCTTTCAAATATACGGTAGCTCTAGAATATAAGCATCTAGGTGCTGTTTCATTTGATGTACATAACGCATCGTGGAAAAAACGTTACAAGCGCCTCGAGACGCTAGGATGTAGTTATAAGGGTGTGTCAGCCTTCGCCTCATGCATTTGCGACGCGCTCTAGTTGGCGCGAACACACTGTAATGCGGCTGCATGGGTGGTAATGGCGAAGGCTAGTATGGCTCGGGTACGCATATGCTAGATCAGCATGCACTCAGTGCATTGATGTTTTCCTCTTTTTTATTCCCCCCTCACATTGTTCGTCACCACGGCGAATACGTAAACGGATACCAAAAGTTTGCGATACTGGTCGCGGTTCGCAGTCTGATGTCATTTATATATAGCATGCACCTAAGGAAAGTTTCGGGTGCTGCTTAAAAGCACCCATTTCCGAATAAGCGGTGCTCTCACCGAGTGGCAACTACGCTTGAGAAGTATAGGCTACCAGCCCCTTCCATAGGCAGAAAGTGATATATCTCCCAAAACGTGTCTCCATCGAAGAGAAGTCTCCGTATCTTCTTTTTTGTTAGTGAGCTGTAACAAAACTCAAATGGGGCAACGATGTGTGTAGTTCACTAAGGTGGAGCGTTGGGCTAGTTGGTGCTGCATATTTTCAATGTTTCACAGCGCATGGAACGAGGACAAACAAAGATGAGACACACAGCGCTTTGTGTGTCTCATCCTTGTTTGCCTCGTTCCATGCGCTGTGAAACATTGAAGATGTGTGTAGGCTCCACGCATTAGAAGCGCGATGAGTTATTTTATTATACTGTGTGCTGACGCACGCTAATATACTATCTTGCACGTACAGCATGCACAAAAGAAGAAACACAACTTTATTATGTGGATAAATACTTCGGGCTAAAATGTCGCCCTTTAACAGATCGCCCCAAACCCTCCGTTGTATACACTGGCGGCCGGTATTATATTACAGCCATTACCCCAAAGCGCGATGAATCTAGCGGAAGGCGCAACGTACAAAAGAAGTCGAATTCAATAGGACGACGACTTGGCTTGGCTTGGTTCCCTCCTAAAATTGACGCACTCCCTTTATGGGCGATTAGCCAAGAGTCGCCGTCGTTATTGTCGTAAATGTTGTTATTGCTGTTTAGAACTTAGGCACACATACATGTAGAGTAGGCTGCGTCGGAGCAAGCTATTCTCAAATTATCAATTCGTTGTTGCTGATGCTTAATTACTTAGACATGAAAACATGGTAACGCTGCGCCAGGACCTTCTCAAAATCATGAAACTGGCACCGAACTAGTTGTCTCAACACATCTCAACCTTGTCCCGTCGTCTTGTATACTTCTTTGTCTGTTCCGTATTCCGCTGGCGGCCAAATTCCATCGAATTAATTCGCGTGTGAAAGAACGCCTCGTGCCCACCAAGGGCTTGCCTTCCGGGCAAACAGTGGGCACCGGGACGTCGATGCCAAAGTTTCTCAGCGGGGCTCTGCTTGATCCGCGGGCCGTCGTGTCGCAAGCTGCCTAATCGCGGTTTTTGCGAAAGCCGCCGGCGAAGAGAAGACATCGCGAGCTCGTTACCCGGGCCGGCACGGCGAAGACTGCCGCGGTGGTGGCAACGAGGAGTGCCGCACATGATCGGCGTGACCCAGATTGCGCCCGCAATGGGTCCCCCGGGACACCAGCCGAGGCCGCCATAGGCGTTGCCCTGCGGTCCTCGTCGCTTTAAGCGGACGTGAGCGTGCGCTATCTTTCCGCAAGCCCGATGTGCCGCCGGACACAGACGCACGGCCCCGACCCGGAGTCCTCCGCACCGGTGACTGCGTGCAGGCATCGGCTTGAAAGAGGCTTGCGCGAACGCGATGGCGTCCACGTCCGAAAGCCTAGCCAATCCGTTCTAATCGTAACGTGGTTCTAATCATAATAGTCGGGGTCGTAAGTCCCAAAACCGCGATATGATTATGAGGGACGCCGTAGCGGGGGGTGGTAGAGGGTGCTCCTGAAATTTATATCACCAGGGGTTCTTTGGCGTGCACCTTAATCGAGATTGTCAGATGCACCCAGTAGTGCAACGGCTGTGCTGTCGTTGAAACTATTGAGCATCTCCTGTGTTACTGTCCGACTTACGCAAACAGGCTTCACCTCCGCACTGCTCCAAATCACTTGAACGGAAGCGCTTTCACTGCCGATGAGATATTGAGAACATGGGACTGCCCATCACAGTTCGGAAAGGCAACGAAAGCGCTGCCGCGCGTTTTCTAAGGAGACCGTTTGATATGACAGACGGTGACTGACTCACCGTTTGTCATATCAAACGTGCAACCTTTACGTTGGCTGTAACAGTAACTTTTCTCTCCCCCCTTTCTAACTTACCGGGCTCGGCCCTGGTTAACCACAGTATCTTTCTTTTGGCCTTATTATGTCTCTCTCTCTTAATCTAAGTACACGGGGGCCTAGCATTTCGCCTCCGTCGAAATGCTCAAATCAATTTTAGCGGATGCGCTGAGTTTTTTTTCTTTAATATCTCTGTGGTTTGCGCCAGCACAGAATACTACTATCTGTCTTCTGATCTGTCTAGCTGAAGTTTATAATTTTACGCTCCGTCAGTCCCGTTAGCGTTATCGCGCTTCTGTTACAATGCACGAGTCGTCTAACGATCCGCGTATAGGAGCTTGTCCAAGCATCGAGTGGTATGAATACGTTATAGAAAGAGGGGGGAACGTCAATAGCGGGAGATCGCATAAGAGACCACCTGCTGCCTTATTAAAGCGATAAATATTTGCCAATCAGCCAGGCGTAAGAGACCCCTCGGCTATCAAGATTTTGAGCTCCCTGCGCACCGCTTTAGAACGTCTGGACGGCAGAGCGCTCCACGAATAAAGAATATTGAGACCACGGCATCGACCACTGTAGGTGAAATTAATAGGGGATTTCGTGTGTTTGCGAACTTTTCAAAGAATTTTGAGGACTTTTGCGCGTGACAAACACGATAAAGAAGACGGCGACAAGGCGAGCCAGGGTCAGGTGGCACGCGCGGCGGCGGCAGGAGAAGGAAACAAGAAAAAAAAAAGAAGAAAAGGAAGAGAGGCGCGGGTGGAACGCGCAGTGGGCTGAGCGGAAGCTAGCCGAAGGACACGCCGGACCAGGGCGCTGTTCTTGGAGGTCGTCTCGGCCGTGCTCGGCGAGGGCCTGGTGCTTGCCTGGTGGTGCAGACGTTGGCGATGGCTCCAGCGAGGACACGCCGGACCAGGGCGCTGTCCGTGGAGCTCCTCCTGCCTGTTCCTGGCGAGGCCTGGTGAGCCGAGGTACCTGCTTGGGACTACTGGCACCGGGCGTGGCTCCTGCTGTGTCGGCGCGTCACCAGTTCCTGAACACCGTCGCCACCTGGGACGGCGCAAGGCCGTGATCAAACGGGAAGGCCTTACGTAGGCCCTGTCTTCATGCTGTGACCGCACGCAGGACGTGTCATCTGCGTGCCTGGGCTCGCCTTCGACGAGACTCGTCGCCGCACGTGAACGGACCCCTCCTCAAGACTCCTCAGTCTACCAGTCGTGAGACTTCCTTCGTTTTGTATTCCGCGGCTAGGACATTCCGCGGCTAGGACGTTCAGAGTAATTTGTGTGTTTATATCTGTGCTTGTTCTTGTGCATCGTCCCTAGAATCCCTTGTCTCCATAAATGTTGTTTGAAAGTCAAACGTGCGTATTCTCTTACCGTCCGTTTCGTTGAGCCACGCACTCGCACACGTGACGAGCCACCACTCGGTCCTTACAACCACCAAGAGCAGCGCTGTGCTTTTTCAGGACAATTGAGTTCTGCGACTGTATGTGATTGGGCAATGAACGTTGTTACGCGTGTTCGCGCATCACCTGTCCGCCCTTTTCTTCTCCTGTGCTTCTCTTTTTAGGGGCGAAGCTCCTTAGGGCATAGGCTAGTCCGGCGTCGTCCTGCGTCGTTGTCGTCGTAGCCACCCCTGTGCGATGACGATGGCGCTGCCATCAGGGCACAGCACATGGAATGTACCCACTATGCGTCATAACGATGACGCTGATGACGATGAAGAATAAGCGTCGTAGCCACCTCTAGCAGTGGCGTAGCCAAGGGGGGGGGGGTTCAAACTCCCCCCCGAAATTTTTCAATTTTGCTTGCGTATATATACACGGACACATACAAACGCACGCACGAACACACATAAAGTATGGTTGAACCCCCCCCCCCCCCCCCCCCGAAAAAAATTTCTGGCTACGCTCCTGACCTCTAGGTCTCAGAATGATCACTAGATGGCGCTGCGGTGCCATCTAGTGATCGACCACATGCAACCCACAACCATCCGAGGAACCTGCATCGATCTCGTCTTTGCAAACTTCCCACTACGACCCATCCAAGAACCCCTATCCCTCCACTTCCCCGACCATAAAGCCGTTATAATGAAGGCGGTACGGAAGCCACGGCTTATGTAAACGGTAACCACCACGGCTCACGACCAACGAAGAAAACACGGCTCCAGTACGAAAACGGAAAATCACGGCTCACGAATAAATAAAATTTCTTAATATCTACACACAGTGTTTGTCACGTCTTTGATGATGTACTGGGCAAGACTCCCGAAAGATTCACGGTTTTTACCGATGAACCTCCGGAGCTTCGCCCACTCATCATCATTCACTCCGTGGATATGCGTGGATTTTTTTCTCTTTCCGCCCGCTTCCCCTCCCTCGGTGCAGGGCAGCAAACCAGCTGTTATCTGGTTAACCTCCCAGCCTTTCCTTCCTTTTCTCTGTTCTCTCTCTTTCTGCCTCGCAACTCTGTCTGCCTGCAAGAATAAAGAGCTTCGGCGACCTTGTGTTTGACGATAGTTTACTTCTAGCTATTTTAAGTCTCAACAAGAAAGGGAAGCGTTACAGCATACCCCACGGACAAAAAGAAAAAGCGCGAACTGCTATAGGCCAGGGTCGGAAAACAAATCAGTTATAAAGTCTACGTTGTTACAGATGTACAGATGGTAGGGATGTTACAGATGTACAGACTATATCTAACTCTGCGCCTTGAACTTCACGCTTACTTTTTCCCATGGTGCGGTTTTGTTGAAAATTCCGCGATCCCAGAACCACTCGATGTTAGCGGGAGACTCTTACCGAATTGCACGCGCATCCAATTTACATCACATTCTCAAGAAGCGCACTGACTGCCAATAAATACGCATACAAAATGAAAACAACTTAAAGTGAGGTGTTTTCTCACGCGATGCGAAAGCAGGTAAAGTACACAAGACGCTTTCGGCGTAGAAGCTCTGCAGACGTCTGGGCACCGGAGACAGCGCGTCCCCCCGAGGCTACAGCAGAGGCGGCGGGAGGCGTAAGTTTGGAGGGTGGTGGTGTTGCGAGTGTAGTGGCGTATATTGGCTCGCCGCTGGACACACTCTACGCATAGGAACCGCCCGGAACCGGCCGGCAGCAGCTGGCTTTTTCCCACGGAAGTCGAGGGACACTCGCTCCCGTTCCGACGTGTCCAGGAACGGATAGACGTGTGTGCGTTGGCCAATGCCGGAGGTCGATCCCGGCGGCCACCTCTCGGCTGGAGTGACGGCCCATTTGGAAAGAACGGCACTCCCTTTCGTGTATCTTTCGACACCGGAGAACGCTGTCACGACAGGAGAGTGCGCTACCCGTTCCGTGACGCCCCGATGGTTGGTTATATATACGGCCGGTCCGCTGTATCGCCGTATACAATGTCGCCCCACCTTTTACTATACTTAATGGACGTCTCGTGATCTTGTTTCGTTGTTACCCCTAGCCCCCCACTTCGACGGTCTCTTCAATTACTGACTGTTGAAAGATGGACAGTAAAAATGTACCGAAAATACAAAAAAGAAAGGGAAGAGATAAAAAGGTGCCGCCGGTAGCACAAATTTACGAAGATAAATTCATTCATTCATTTGAACGGCAATGACAAACTCATTTGAACGGCAAATTGAACTGCAATAGACGGCAAGTGTTCACAAGTGAGCGCTCGCCCTTCATTGACCGGGCGCGTTTGCCAATAATATGTCTAACAGCGCGATTAACCGTGTCTGCTATTACAGATAACTCCATCAAAAGATAAGGCACACTCGAACAACACTCAAATCAAGTGCTTTTGAGAAAATAAACCTTGCGTAGTTCTTTCTTTCTTTCTTTCTTTCTTTCTTTCTTTCTTTCTTTCTTTCTTTCTTTCTTTCTTTCTTTCTTTCTTTCTTTCTTTCTTTCTTTCTTTCTTTCTTTCTTTCTTTCTTTCTTTCTTTCTTTTCAGTTAGCAAATTATGCTTAAGGCCAGGCGTAAGGCCTGGCGTAAGGAAAAATCTTGGTGAAATCTAGCTTTTCGCGAATACTTTTAATGTTTTTCAACGCACTGATGGTCCGACTGATGGTCAGTCTTTTCAACACTTACCTAAAGATCTCGTCATTTTCGTTCGTCAAACAACTCGCACCAGCGAATAAATTGCCAGACCTTAACACTTGGCAGCTACGAAATGCTCGTTTCAACGAACTAGAGTCATTCGATATTCCTTAAAAATGGATGCATGATCGTTTGCCCGTGACTACCCTCATGATTACGCAAATATATGCAGCCTCTAGATGTCCTTTTTAAGGCGAGAGAAGGCTGGATAACTGCCACCATCACGCAGCCTCGGTGACTCGTGGTTCAATGACCGCGGCCCGCCCCAGTAAGCGCGACCGTGTACTAGTAGACCATTTCGTTCTTCCAGCTCGATAGCTTTTCCTGTGTGAGTCTCGGAAAAGTGCCAAGATTTCCCTGTCGCAACGAAGCCGGAGAAAGTGGGGCCTAAGTCAGAGCGAAATAAAAGTAGCTCACGCAATCGACCGTAAGCTGATGTCCTACAACATCCGAAAGTCGAGTATTGCAAAACTAAAATACGAACGGACCAACTAAGACACGCACATGTGTAGCTGTCGCGCAAGCACGGCGCCAGGGAACGCACGGGACGGAAGGGGAAGGGGGGGGGGGGGGGTCGTCCTTCCCAAAATTTTCTCCTTCCTGCCCCCCCCCCCCCCCAATGGGAACTCGCTTATAGTAAATTCCATACCCCCCCCCCCCCCCCCCCCTCAGTAAATACATCTAAAGACTGGATGATACAAACAGTGAATACACAAGCATATGCGCTCAAAAACTCAAAAGCATTTGCGTAGACGGGGGGGTGTTCAACTTTTTCCAGAAATTTTTCAATTTTGCATGGGTATACAGACATGCCAACATACAAACACATGCACGAATATACATAAAGGGTAGTTGAACCCCAGCCGCACGAAAAAAAGTTTCTGGCTACGCCTCTGCTAAAAACTAGCGCTTTTCGATAACTATACGCTGAGCTCAATGTTACCTACAAGAAAGCAGCCTGCTTCGTGCAAAGGTCATCGCGAGAGTTCTTGTATACAGCCTTTGTTTCAAACGCCTCTGTCTGACTTTTTTTCGGGATGCTATACGAAATACTTGGCATGTTTTCGCGACAAATAATTCTCGCTTCACCGCCTGCCGTCCAGCGAAGCACTCGGGCGGAACAGACGGTGATGCAATCGCCGGTTAAGCGTCACTGGCCCGTATAAACACGAGACAGATACAGCGATTCGAGCTTCGGGACTCGTGTCTTGGCAACGACGCTTTTGTCACAATGTTCCAGACACTCCAAAAGTAAACGAGAGACGGCCCCTGTATGCGGGTATGAGTTTTTCGTCACGCTATAGCATGTGTAGCTTTAGGAGTCCCGTTGTTCTTACCTGTCATATAGTACCATACGCATAGGAGGCTTATTTTTATGGTACACAACGCAGCTGTACTTTGGTCACAGAACCGCACCTTTTACCCGCAGTTTCATTTTTCTTGCTAAGCGCTCTTTCCCAGTGACCTGCAACCTGTCCGATTGGTACGTTCCGCATAATGATTGCCCGGAATTGCTACTTACTATTCATTCTAGTGTCACAGCTTCTAGCGTAACAGGTTGTGCGCCTTCGAGACAACAAAAGCTGCGTCGAAGGCGCAGAAGGCTATGAATGCGCTGCAGGCGGTCGCACAGATATGTGAGAACGCCTGTAGACTCTATGTGCTGCCCTAAGTGGGCGCGCGATTCTGTCCTTCTCTTTATCGTACTTTTTCTCTTTCCCCAGCGCAGGATAGTAAACCGGACGTGCATCTGATTAACCTCCCTGCCTTTCCCTGCTTCTCTCTCTCCCTCTCTTGTTGCGCGCAGTACACATGAAGATGCGACAATGTCTCATCGAGCACAGCAGAGTTCGCACGCAATACACAAAGCAGACACTTCATTTGACAAGCGATCACCCCGTTACTGCAACGTCTCCGTCTGACTGTGATGGCCTCCCAGCGTTACGCCATCGCTCCAAGCTGCTGATTGATGGGAGGGTGCGACGTCCTATATGGGCATGCGTGTATTGGGGACCCCATATTATAGGGCTAACCGGACGACGGCCTTGTCGAGTCATTAAAGTACACATAAATCTATGCAGACGACTATCAACTATCGGACGATCAACTATCGACTTCAACTATCGGAATGCGACCACCGCTACAGAGCCGCTGCGGTGTCTTTTTGTCGTTGTAGCAGCATATTCTTGGCCGTATTGCTTGAAACAAATAATCAAATATATACTCACGCATCGGCGGGAAAAGAGACATTCCGCAGTCGTGTGATGGAGCAGTTCCTGCTTGATGAACCGTTCGTTGACGTCGAGGTGTCGATGTCCGAGACGTGCGAAAGGAACGACGTGACGCGAGCGCTCGCCCTCAGCGCTCATTAACGCACTCATGCCCACTGCGAGGCGACCCCGCTGCGTGACTTCGCCCGATAGCAGCGATAGTTTGCCGGCTGTAAACATACGTGCCTCTGTGTGTACGGCGTGCATGCGTGCGTGTGTATGTGTGTGAGAGGGCGAGCGTGCTGAGCACGCTAACCGGTATGTTTGTTTTCTCTCGCCTCGCTATAAAGTAATCTCCGTCGGCGTGCCCCCGGAGCATTGCCTTCATTTCCGACGCGCTTATTTGGCAGCAGCCAAACAATTCGGATACAAGTAAACGCAACATAGCCACAGGCGCCCAACTCATCCTGTACGTATGAAGGGCTTGGCCGAGACTGTCCTCAGTGAAGAAGGCTTTGAAAGAGTTGTTGCGCTTCTTGCAGACAACAGGTCTCAGAAACGGACATTAAGTACTGTCGTATTCTCCTTTCCTCTTTCTTTTTTCCCCGTCTTTCCTTTTATTTTGTAACATCCCATTCTGTCTTTTATTCCTCTTGTATCCTTTCCCCTGCAAAGCGTAGCCATCCGCTCGAGAACTGGCTAACGTCCTTGTGTCTCCGTTTATTCCTTCTTTCCTACTTTCATTGTGAAGGCATTCTTTCTGCTGCAGTAAGACTGCCCCTTCGGTGACAACGCCAATAATACACTATCAGTCAATTATAACTTGAGCTTTATAAACGTCGCATTGTCACGCGGTCCCTGTTCATAGCGGTCAGCAGCGTCCCGTCGGGTCCTTAAGTCACAAGTGAGACACGATCTAAACATCTAGACACATCTGTATTCTTTTCTTCTTCCCTTGAGGCAGGCAAGGGCGCGCTCTCATGCACTTGATATAACAAGTCTATCACGCAGCGCCAATCGCATGTCATGGACACTAGCATAGCTTAGGACAAAAATTAAACAAGAGCAAAAAAAAAGCAAGATTCGTTTCTTTTACAAGCTTTTCGTGGTGTACGCAAACAAACCAGCAAGACAGAAAGAGAACGCGGAAGAAACGAAAAAAAAAGCCAGAACAGGACTTCATGCTATACGTTGTGTCAGGAGCGGCGTATGAGTGCCTGGTTTTCGTAGATCTAAACAAGAACACAGCTAATCAAGGAGAGCTGGATGCTTGACAGGCCAGCTTATCAAGCTGCTGGGCAACAGGCGGCCTTTCCTTAGCAAAGGGAATAGGGCAAGCGAACGGCAGAAGGCAACGGAATGGATCAGGGCAGTCGCCTCGCGGGCACACGCACGTCAAAGTATTGGCGCAATCGGTATGAGGATAGCCGCGAACATTTAAAGTAAAGAACGCGTAAAACAACAAGAACAAAAACAAACACTATATCGCCCACCAATTCGTGCCACACATAAGCAGCGGCTCGGGTCTCTTGTCGTCGCATGCATATTAAGCGCGCCGCGCCCGAAACTTCGCGAAGAGAACAGGCAACGCGAGGGAGCGGAGATTGGCGCCTTCAATTAAAAGCGACCTCGGCATTCTTTTGTGTTCGGCACACCCTTTCCACCTCTCTCTTTCTCAATGCGACAGCGTTCGACACTTAGAACACTTTTAAAATGTCGGGTGCCCTTTTCTGCCTCGCTCCGGCGACGCGCCCTCGCAATTGGTTGCCCCGGCCAGCGTGTGCATTGTCGCTGGATTGCGCGCGGCAGGAGTCCATGGCTTCGACAACATCCCCCCCCCCCCCCCTCTGCCCATATGCGGCTGAAATGAAGAATAAATTGCCAGCTTGAAGCCCTCTCGAGAAGTGCCGCGTCATCGGTTAAGCAGAGGCGCCCCCCTTTGTAGACCGACTTTGCATATTCAGGAGCTTTGGCATGCAAGGAAAAAAAATAAATAGAACGAGAACTTTGAAAAGCTTGGCTGACGACAGCCTCGACAACTGCGCGACTTCTGAAATTCTCGAAGACTCTATGCTCCATTGTTCGGGATTCATTCGGTAAGCTTACAGCTCTTTCCCGAGTCAATTGTGGTGCGCGAAAGGGGGGACCACCGTAAAGGCGCCAGAGCGGTGCGGACTGACTTTGCTGCGACTGACATCCTTCCTTTCTTTCCGTCTGTCGTAAACTTTCGAAAGAGAGAAATAAATAAAAAGAAAAAAAGAATAGCTCATTTCGGAACTAGCGAAGTTCACCCGCTCGGTGTTTGGGAAACAGCCGGTCGAAACTTCAAAGTTTCAAGGCAAATAGCCGCGGGAGGATGAACGTTGACTGCGTAAGCATTGCGCAACCGTTCGCAGTGGTCAACGACACGTTTGGGCTTCGTGACACTGTGCCCTACAGTGTAACGTTTGCCAATTTTACTCGCTTTTTTTTTTTCTTCTTCTCTCTCATTTGGCGCTGTGCAGTAGAGAAGACACTTGCGCGGCGACTGCCACTGGGGCGCCCGACTATTACGCACGCTGGCCAATGTGAAATGCAGCGGATCTGCCGCCACTACGGGGTTCTGGCGGCGCGCCGTTCCTAATGCGATGTGTCGTCATTGTCTGCGGCTGGGGACGGCTGCCTGATCGTCCTGCCAGGGAGCACACAGCGCTTGCGAGGCCGAGTGAAGCGATGCAGAATGTGGACAGGATGTCCGAAGCCTCGTTGTTCATATATATATATATATATATATATATATATATATATATATATATATATATATATATATATATATATATATTTTTTTTTTCGATCTTCTCATGCATTGAGTATCACGGTCCAAACTGCCGCATACATTAAAAGAATGAGCTTCATCTTTTTCAACGAGCATGATGGTCAAAACTGTGACTCATATTAAAAGCAAGAGCATCTTTTTCAATGGGTATCACGGCCCAGATTGTGGCTTATATTAAAAGAAAGAGCTTCATATCTCGCAAGCTTTAGTTCGCGCTCTGCATATTCACGATGACCTTGGCCCGAATTCTTATTGCCCGCGTTGATTTCAGCACAACCGGGTAACGAGCTAATAATAATAATAAAAAAAAAGAAAACACGATTATGTTTAGTAGAGCACTGATGGTAACGTCGAAATAGCTGATTCGTTTTGGAACTATTATTTGTTATCCATGACGCGTGCGACGAAGATTTTAAGCCTCATGATTCATCGTTGGACTGCGCCGTTGAATTTTATTGCATTGTTTCTTGCGGGTTCGTTCGTTAACCAAAAAACCCAGGAAAAGCAACAAAGAGTGAGAAAAGTAGACGTAGTACATTGCGCAACACATTTGTTATCTTCGCTGGTTCTCGCGTTTTTCCTTCAGTGTAATACTAAGCGCAATACAATCGCGAACGCCAAACAAGTAAGCTCCTTCATTGCCTAAAACCTAATAAGGGCAAAGGCAGCAGCCAGATCAAATATTTCTTTCTTTTTCATTTGTTCATGCAGGAGCCACTGCAACATTCCGGTTCATTTTCTTCTTTCTTTCAGTCCTTTGCGATAGCGTATTCCTTTTATGAAGTCCTGGTGCACGCTGCCCGGTCGCTGAATACCGAAGGCAACTATTTGAGGACCTGTTTGAAGGGATCAAACGAGCCCGCCATTGATTTATGGCCGGTTTGTGGGTGAAAGAAAAATCAAATTCGTACGAGCCAATCGTTCTCGGTGATTAGTTACCTATAGGAAGTGCCGCGTGTGCTGCGTGAGGCCTGAACGAGGAGCGTTCGCGATGATGACAGACGAGGGATAGCGGAGTATGGAAAGCAAGAAAAATACGCAGCGAAGCTGCAGCGAGTGCTGCTATAGAGTAGTGCCTCTAAAAATGATTTGCAGGAATGGTGTTGAAGTAGTGGCGCGCCGTCTTGCCGCTAAGCACGAGATAGTGGATCATACTTCCAGACGAGCAGACCGTATTCCGATAGGTGCAGAAATAAGAAGATCGAAATTCGTTCGTATATCGAGCACCAAGTGTACGTTAAAGCGTAGTTGGTCGAAATTTTGTTATGTAATCTGAGTGCTCCAGCGCGGCTCCACTTATAGCTCTCGTGATACCTTGACGATCTCAAACTCTACCAATTATCTGTCCTTAAGGAACGCGCCGTCTCTTGTAACAGCTATCCATTTGCCATTCTTAAACTTCGTCCGTGCTTCGGCGATCAACACTTGGTGAGAAAGGTAATAAACGATAAGGACAGTTACTTATATAAACCGCTAAAAAATTACGAAAGATACACCTGCCCCTTCCCCCCTCTCTATCACCGTCCTGTACTCACAGAACTTGTTTTTATTAAAAGCTTTTCTTGACTGGTCAGCATTCGGGCGCCTGCCTTGTATTATAACGAGTGACGTTGCAGCGACACAATGCCATCATAACGATACCTCGCGACGAAAGCAAATCACACCGAATACCCATGTGAGAAGAAGTGTTGCCAGATGTGTACCTTGAATCCGCCATTCACAGCCTAGGGTCAATGTTCACAGGTAATGTTCTTGATCTATGGGATTGTACGAAAGCCCACACATTTTCAACCAAGATGTGGGACTTAACATTACTGAACCCGACCAGCCAAATGCAGAGAACATTTAAACGAATCAAACATTTGACGAATCAGCCCCATCACTATGGTGACGTACTATGTAAAAAAGAGGTGTGGACCAATGGCGATAGGTGACTTATTGTTAGGTGTAACTCAGGTACATGATTATTTACGAAACATATCTACACTCGCTTAAACGCAACCAATATAGCGATTGCCAGTGAGGCAATGCAAATTCATCCTCTCTGTCGTCGTCACTGCAGACACGCTGGTGTGGCCTTTGGCTGCGGCTGTTCCGTATCAATATTTTTAGCCAGCCAATATGAAACAGTCCTTAAAAGCGAAGTCTATTGCAAGTTGGCCTTCGAGCCAGTGGCTCACGGGGTTTTTTTTTTTTTTTGTAATTTTATTCCTGATGGCACTTTCCGTCACTTGCCAGCCGCATTCTCTAATAATGCGTTGGCTGTCGTGAGTTCTCCAAGGAGGGTGTTCTTTGTAGAAGAGTGCATAGCTATGTTGGTTTGGGGATATACGATCGACAATACATTGCCGCCTTATATTTTGCGTCTTACACGAAAAACAATATTGTCGATAGCTCCTGTACAGGAGATGGATTCGCGAAGTTTTCCTTCACCAAGGACTGTATTTACTTCTGGTCACACGCCTTCGCTAATTGCATGTGTGCTACCCCGAATGAGCGGCGTTTGTTTTTATATGAACTTGTGTAGGGAGCGTACAAACTTATTTGTGAATGCCTTCCATTGGGTTCGTTCTTGTGATTCGAGTAGCGTCGAGTCGACATCTTTCCTCATTCACCTTCTGCCATAGATCGTCGCACGCTCATTCATCCTTCCAGCGGCTGGGTGAAAGCACGTCGTCAATTATCTCGCGATTGCCGTCATGTCATCTTCCCGAAGCCATATTTACACCATACGTGTACTTTTCTCAACGCCCCAAGGGTGTTTCGCCGGGTTGCACTCAAGTGTAAGGCTTAGGCAAGAAGAAAGTGAGAGCGAGTGCCCCGGAACTTGACGAGCCCAGCGGAGGTTGCGTGTCAAAGTGGCACGCGTTGCACGCAGCCTTCGCACGCGCTCTTTCCCAAGACCTGTCGGTCCTTGAAGCGAAGAGGAGGGTGCGGTTGACGGCGGCTCATACTCACTCCTACGCAGCCGAATACCGCCTTTCTGAGGCACGTCGACCGGTGTCGTTTCGGATGGAACGAGGACCGACCCACAGGACACGCGTCAGCGAGACTGATCGACCAGAATGCGGCGCGTGCCTGGCTGCATATACCAGTCAAACCAGCATCCACGATATTAGAAGCGCAACGATATTATTGGCGGCGGCTACTTTCGCAGTATCCGCCGCCAAGCTACCGCAGCGGATACTGCGAAAGTAGCCGCCTTCCTTGAGCGGCGCGAGGGGTGCGATCGTTCGCGATTTGCCGAATTAGAAAACACACGCACGCATACGTAGTACATACAAACACACGAGTACGTACACATACATGCGCACGTACTTAGCCCTGGTTGAATTCCATGACCTTTCTTTTATCCTTGTCTTCATCCTCCTCTTCCTTCTCCATTACAATTCAGGCGTTTTCTTGCAGTATAACCGTTCTGTGAAAAGGAAAAAAAAACAGCAAATGCAGCACGAAAGGGAGCAATGTCTGTCCCTGCATTTATTTTTACCACTTCATTAGCCTACCGTCATCCCACAACAGTGACACGTGATCGAGGTCGATGAGTGCGGGAAGAAAAAGGGGGGTGGAGAGGGAGGCGGGTACAATGTTCTGTTTGGGCGCTCTTAAATGGAACACATTTCTGTCTAGGGCGCGCCTGCAGATGGCATTTCGATCTGTTCGTCGCAAGCGAGTGACTCGTGCGGATAGGCCATGGTTGCATTACGACCGTTGTCAAATGCGCCTCCCCAGATATATATCCATGCGGAGGATGTACACTCGGTATACATATTTTTCAGCGGCTGCAGCTTCAGGGCACTGACGTGCATATCGAATTCGGGTCAGCGCACGACGCTCGCTGCACTTCGCTTTCATCACGCGACTGGAGCTTATTTGTAGAGCGAACAAAGAGAGCCGACGGAGAGAACTTCCTCGACTCAAGTAATGCGGCTTCCGAATGCTCCCTCGGATGTTATGACTAAATAAGTATTTCCTTCCAAGTTTCACGAATATCACCGAGTTACGACACGCCAATACGAATGCCATGTATAGACCTATTCCATGTTTGTAAAAGGGGGTAGGCGCCGTCGACATACTGAAGCGCTTGTAGCGACGTCGCGGCGCGCAGGCTCCGCTCAGCACAAAGCTCGCTACCGCCCTCTATGAACACGTGACAACTGGCACAGCAGCTGCAAAGCTGCCTCCGAGACGCGCTGCGCTCGGAGGCAGCTTTGCAGCTGCTTCGATCCGAACTCGCGCTTGCTACTCGCCCACTGTCTTCACAACAATAAAAAAATGGTGAAATCGGCTATCGCTTCGTGTCTTGTCACGCTAGGGACAAAGCATCAGTTATGTTCTATCTTTATTATTGAGATTAGCTGTGTTTATTTAGCGATGCCTGCTAAGCCTTGTCTCCGAGAATTCGAGAATGAATCTCGGAAACACTGCAAAATACCGACGAATACATTGCTCTCGAAGCTTCAGGACGTAAATATAAAGCAAATAAATGCGTAGGTTTCCAACTTTCTGGCCACACAGTGCAGGAAGACGACGTGATAAGTTCGAGGCGGAAGGAAACTGCATCCACAGGTGCCGCCATGTTGACTTTTCCGGCGCTGCCGTCTGCTCGCTCTTTCTCGCATGCGCGCAGACGCTATGGGTACGCCGAGCGGACGACGCGACGCGGATGGAGACATATTGAGCAGCACTGCCAAAGGCCACGGCGTGGAGACGGCCGCGGTAGGGGACGGCCACGGTGCGGTGGTGGCGCCATCTAGTTTTGATTAAATTCCAGTAGCGGAAAATCGTCTATAGAGAACGAAACGGAAAGGCGAGAAGTCGGCATCAATTCTGTCAACAAGCTTCACATCATCACTATCAATCCTGCCCTCTTCTTCCAATGCGTTTCTTTTTGCTTGTTTGCTGGTGTTGCCATCGAAATAAACACCTAACCACTCGGTTGCTCATATTAACGATAACAGTGCGTTCAGCGGTTTACTTCGCCGACGTGCTTGTTACAAATTATTGACCAAAAGTGCGCGAGTGCGTGAGCATGCGCGCGTGTGTGTCCCAGAGAGAAAAGCAGAGGAAAATACCGCGGGGGGTAGCCCGTACCACCCTGACATTCAAAGGGCTTAAATCCATTACAGAAATAAATGAGCAGCGGAAATTTCCCAAAGTGCACTTTAGAAAAAAGCCAATTAAAAAAATGTTTAGGGGTTAAGTCAGTTGAGCGCGATCGAAAGGGCGTAAATATTAAACATTAAGCTCATTAACTGTAAGAAAGTAAATTATAACAATTATCATGTACGTGCCCCAAACTGGTAGACCCACCACGGTGGCCTAGCGGTTATGGTGCTCGACTGCTGACCCGCAGGTCGCGGGATCGAATCCCGGCCGCGGCGGCCGCATTTTCGATGGAGGCGAAAATGCTCAGGACCCGTGTACTTAAATTTAGGTACACGTTAAAGAACCCAGGTGGTCAATATTTCCGGTGCCCTCCACTACTTTCCGGTGCCCTCCACGTCTATCATAATGGAATGGTGGTTTTGGGACGTTAAACCCCAGCCATTATTATTACTGTTAAGATTGTGCGCACGGTAAAGGTTAAAGTGTGTGACTGCTAGGCCCCCCACACGCTACTACATACAACCTGCAGTACACAAAGAACTACAATTCACAAGCCGGATGACGCTTCTGGGCAGGCAGCTTGCCGTCACATAGCGTTGCCAGCGTTACACCCGAGGTTGAGCGTGCCATCGACTTCTCCAGCGCCACACGGAAACGGCGCGACCCAAGTATGTAAGCACATACAGAGAAGACAGGGTGGCAGCGGCTCGCGTGAGGCGCTTAATTCGGCGCCTATAGCTCGCCTCACGGGCGCCAGCCAGGATTTGCTAATGAATACTCGACCGCCAAGGAGACAGCGGCGGCGAACCCAAAGCGCGATCGATTGGCGTTTTCTTTCTCGCGATCGACAATGAGTTGCGTCGCGGAAGGGCACTGCGAAAGAATAGCCGGGCCAAATGGAACCACGCACGCTGCTCTTCGGGGAGGAAGCGAGATAAAGGTCCCGTCGGCGACAACGATGCCGTGTCACGAAAAGACGCGGCACTCGACAAGCCGGCCGCGACCTGCGAGAGGGGGCGTTCCGCTTCGCTAGCTGATGCAACGCTGCGCACGAAGTGACGCTGTAGTGTCGCGGCCAACTAGCAGGCTAGTATTACGTGCGAGTTCTGAAAGTCAATGTAATGAAGTCAAGGTCGAGAGTGAACGAAAAATGCGTACAGCAACTAAGCATGCTCGGAAACGACGCTTATTCCGTGCTTAGCATAGTAAAGCGCACCGTTCGCTGAATCGCTCAACTGCCACTCCTCCACTGTCCAGCGGGATATGTTTATTATTACATAAGGTGATTTCAACATTCGATGCAAGAGCATGAAAGAACGGACATGAATAAGAAAAAAAAAAAACGAAACGAAAAAGAGCGATGAAATGCTTCAAAGATTCGTGCAAAGGGCTGGACGGTTAAAAAAAAAAAACTTCTTTTTTTTTTTTGTTCACTTTTGCAAACATACAATTTTCAAAGCGCATCGACGAAGTGAACTAGCGGGGGGGAAAGGCGTGGTGACGTAATGACGGTCGGCGTACCTCGTGTAACCGGTCATCTGGCACAGCGCTGTTGTCGACAGCTATTCGCAAAACTTCGAAAACTCCGCTGTTTCAAGACACGTTTTCTCCTTCTTTTCCTTCTTGTTTTTTTCTGCGTAAACTAAATGGTGTGGCATTTGCGTGAACGAAGCGTACGTCCAAAGCGGATACGCTTTCTTTAACGCCTGTGCCCACCGCTATTTATTCGACGCTTTGGACACACGGAGAAGCAGCCTTTCGAAATCGAAATTCAGTGGACGTAATTCAATCCGCTACCCGACGCCCAGCCTTTTGAAATGACGCCGTAAAATAGCAGGGAACGATGTCGACGAGCGTCCGATACGTCTGACGCGTTGCGTTGTGTTGATTACTCAGAGAAAATTAAACGTCCGTTCCTAAATAGAAGCTTCAGTTCAACTCGCGTAATGCAGTTTGACGGGTATCCATTTTATGCTAAATACTAGGAGTCTTTTTTCAACCTATTTTGCTACCACCGCAGAAAACCTCTGTTGTTTCTATTGTGACGAACCGCTTGATTTGAATCGAGCTCGGGCTCACGCAAGCTGATGATGATATATACAGATGAGGAAGTTGTACAAATGATGGTGATATGTCCAGTTGACAAGGAAGATTCAGTAACTGCGCTCACAATATGCTTGGTTGCAAGCGTCGCGTAAACAGTATAACTGAATGTGACTCGGCGTCCCCGCCCTCCTCCACCGTCACTTTATCCCAAGCTGTCTGTTCGTATGCCAGGCTCCTTTAACTTTCATTGAGAGACGTGACATTTGCAAACTGGTTCACCAGCGAAACCTTGTAGGATTCACTGTATAACTGGAGTCAAGGAGTTGATGCGCATGCATGATTAATGAGTTGATTGCCTCTCGGCAAAAAAAAAGAAAAATAAGATATTTAGCATGATTTTTTTTTTTTTGAAGCTGTTGTTCCGGCATGGCATCGTCTGGTCTCATTATGTCGGCTACGCACTGCCTAAGGACCAGGAATAAACAGATGGAGAGAGAACTTAGCCATTTCTTAGGGGGGATGGCTACCCTGCGCCGTGAAAAGGGGAGTTAGAGGGAATAGAAAAGAGACGCTGCAGATAAAGAAGAAAAAAAAAAAAGAAAACGAAATGAGAATACGACACTGCTTAAAGTCGGCCTAAAGACCGGCTGCCCGTAAAAAGCGCAAGAAATCTGTCAACGCCTTCTTCAATGCTTCCAACTTACCGGAAGCGCGTCTCAGAGCCAGAGAATGAGCAGATCTTTGTAAATAAATAACAGATGGATATGGTTTACAATGCGCTAATTTAGGTGCTAAGATAAAGGGATGAACTTAGTGGTGATATCTGTACAGATCAACAAGGCTCCCAATCGTACTTTTTTTTTTTTGCGACTTCCATTATTGTAATACATCTTGGCGATGTACCAGACCTTGAAGGATAGCCGTGTAGAGAGGAGGGAGAGCACAATGCGCTACTGTTTTGGCTCCATGAGCAACGGTGGACGTTTGGAGTGTGATCGTCTTAAAACCCTCGTTATTTATATGGTCTGTGACGGCCTACTGCTCTTCCATAGTATAGTACAAAGTACTCTAAATCATTAACCACTTTTCCTGACCGCATTTCATTGATCTCAGGGACGGCAGCATCAGCTCTCCACTAGTTGAAGACAGAAAACGCATAGGGTCCCTTACGCATTCGCCTAAGACATACAGCTCGAATACGAAAGGCGTCGTCTTTTCCTTCTTTTAACACAAGAGTGTTTTATGCCGGGGTCCACCAAGACTTTCATGGCGTATTTTCGTCACGGAAATACGTCAGTAAAATCAACGCCGTCAGATGGCAAAGAAAAAAAAAAAAAAAAACTACAAGATCCGTTGACAGGAGTCGAATCCACGTCCTCTCGGTCCGCGACGATGGCTGGTGGGTGTTTAGAACAGTGCGCTACCGCCAAACGCACGAAGTAGGTCACACAAACGCGCCTTCTATCTCTCACACATTCCTCTCACAGTGCTGTTGGTTCGCGGGGTGGTGTCGCCGTCTGGACGCGGTAGTGTGAAGTAATGCCTGGCCTCCGCGATTAGGTCCGGCAACGCGCCGTTACTACAACCGTTCCGTGCGGCGCGTTTCCTATAGGAGAAACGTAATTCCGTCAACGCTTTAACGCACCGCAAGGTGGCGGCGTTAGCGCAAGCCTCGCTCATAGCACTGCCGTGCATCCATCCATATTGAAAAATAGCTCCCTGACGCTCATCTGGACCACGTTCCCCGCTCAAATAGAATTAACGGCCAGGCTAGAGGAAAGACACGACGCGCGTCGCGTTTCTCTTCGCGTTTTACGCCGCTTTGAAGGAGTGCATATCGAGTATCAGTGCTTATTATGCGCTTGTTGATGTCATCTTTGCGCGGGATTCACCATATGCAGTGTCCAAGTATATGTTAACAACTTCAGCTACCGCAAGGGTTAAATTATGATCATGGGCGTTAGTCGTCGCGACGGAGGTGTGCCGCTAGTCGTCAACAGTGAGTGCGTGCACATGAAGCGGTGCCATAGCTATCGAACAACAACAGACATTGTACAAGCTCTCATATATCAATACACTATAAACAATCAACTACTTCATTGGCGATACGCTTCGCTTTCCTGTTATACCGATTCTTATGACGGAGGGATCAGCCATCTTTTTCTTCCCAGTCGATGAACTGATCTTCCCTTGCCCCCCCTCTGAAAGCTTTCTGCACTGCCTGCAGCATCAGCGGTACTGCGAGCCTTGTGCACCTCACCTGGTATCGCACTGCCTCCAGGATCGGCCCACGTTTGACCCAGCGACGATATTATGTGGTGAAGTCGTCATGTGACGTCATGACGACGTCACAAATTTTGGCAATCTGTGACGTCATAACGCCGTCATATTGTTACGTAAAATGACACGAGGCGCGACTATTTACGGGTGTATTTACACTGATGTGCACAGCATCGCCCAAGAGGAAGAACGGTACTCACACCGGACAAACCAGTCCTCTTTGTCGTCTTCTGTAGGCAGAATATCTGACCCTTAATATGCAATATGGTGACGTCATCACGAGCTGATTTCTTGCATCACTCGCATTGACACCGACGCCGCAGGACGACTGTCGACGTCGACGGTCAATTTTCGCGTTTGATGAGGCATTTAAGGCTTTCGCGTGAATATTGCTTAATAGTTCGTACAGGTTGCAATTTAACAAAGCTCACATGGTGCCTCATGCACATAGAGGCTCCATGCGCGCGCATTTGTCTAAGACAACTCGAAGGCGAAAGCCATCTTGTTCGTTTTGACAATTACAAATGTAAGGTTAACTATCCCAATGAACCACTCTTCTGCCTAAACTATGTGAGGGATGCATGTTTTATGTGGCTGTCGCCTTTAGAGTACTCAGTAGTGAAGAAAAGTAGAATAAACAGACACTGAACTGAGGAACCAACCGACGAACCAGCTGCTCAGATCCAAAGCTCAAGACATGCGATTATCTTAGGCCACCCAGTGGTCGCAATATTAAGCTTAAAGGAATGAATTAAGTTAATCGGCCAAACAAAACTAAATTTAAATACAGACAGGTGACCTGAGCGCGTAGGCGGGGTAGTAAGCAGAGCCGCCGAAGGCTCTGCATATATCCGCCTTCGCTCAGAACGGAACGACAGCGTCGGGGAGCCGCCTTGATGGCGTCAGCGCAGTCGTTGCGGGCCAACACCCGTATAAACACTGGAGCTGAGCGGCGCGAGACGCACTTGGTTAGGCGACGCGCAAGACCACCTGCCGTAAAGGTCGGGGATTGCCGTAAAAGCCTCCGAAGCCACGCCGCCGCGACCACCGGAACTTTAAAGGAGCCGTTCCCGCAGAACAACGGGCTCGCGTCGCCCGGCTTCACCTCCAGAGCACCCTACAACACGAACTTCTCCTCATAGTGGGAGAGTTCTCTGTCTGTTTATCTATTTACCCTTTTCTTTGTTTTATTTCACTGAAGCGTAGCCTGTTTATGCGTAGCTCTGTCTTAAGCATAGCTTTGTTTTATTTCATATAGAGGAGAGCAGTACTTTGTGGACGGTGACTGGAAAAGTACAGGGGTGGTGGCATTGCTGTAAACGAGGGCGTAGAGGTCTTACATGCAATCTCGGCGACGTTTGTCTAGCCTTCTTTGTAGAATTAAATTTAATCTGCACAGGTTGCACAAAGGTTATATGAAATCAGCAGTGCCCGCTCGGCAGCTTGCCACGCGCTGTAGTCTAGTTGTCAGCATAAAGACAGAAGCAATTCACTCTTCAACTAACTTCATAAGTGCTTCACATTTAATTACGAGTGAGCCAGCCGTCTTTATGCGTGATTAACAAACAAACAATACTTCCCACGGTGGTCTATAGTGGTTACGGTGCTCGACTGCAGACCCGATGGTTGCGGGATCAAATCCCGGGCGCGGCGGCCGCTTTTTCGTTGGAGGCGAAATGCTTGAGACCCGTGTACTTGGGTTTGCGTGCACGTTAAGGAACCCCAGGCGGCCGAAACTTCCGGAGCCTTCCACTACGGCCTCTCTCATAATCCTACGGTGGTTTTGGGATGTTAAATCCTAACAATTATTAACAAACAAATAAATAAATAAGTATGCTAGCAAAGATATGTTCGGAAGAAGAAGCCATCCTTTTACTTTTCAGTTATCTCCGAACGCACAAATCCTTTAACTGCAATCGAGCCAGCCTTTGTGTATTATATGTCGCGCTGCTAATCTCGAGAACGCGGGTCTCGTGATTCGCAGCGGCGGCAGCATTTCGAATACGGCGAAATGAGGGAGCGCCGGTGTATAGATGCATGTTAAGTAACCCCAGGTGGTAGAACTTAACGGCGTGCTTTATGATCATATCATGATTTTTGCACCTAAAACATCAGTAGTTATTATTATAATATTGTATGGTCAATCAATCAATCAATCAATCAATCAATCAATCAATCAATCAATCAATCAATCAATCAATCAATCAATCAATCATCCAACCAACCTCGAGTTGTATTTCGAAGGAGCTTCTTTATCCTGAGTTATCACTCAAGTTCGCTCATGAATGATCGAAGAAAAAACAAACGTATTTCAGCCACCATCATCTTTGAACGTCGACTCTAATACCTGTGTCACACGGGCACTTTTGAAAGGCCCTCGAGTCGACGGCCGTCGAAACGCCGCAGCTCCATCGACTCGATAGAGTTGTCACGCTGCTACACGGCAGTTTTCAACGGCCGTTGAGTGGTTCAGGTGTTTCTCGCAAAAATTGTGTGGCGCTGCAAATCTTTATTTCCGTTTTCAGAGCTGGCGCGGTTTTTCTTTTTTTTTTTCTTCCTTTTTGGCGGTGGCGCGTTTGCCATTTCCCACAAATCACACACAAAAACAGTAACTCCACCGAAAAAAAAAATCACGTCCTAGAATTTAATGCCCCACACACGCACGCAAAATAAAAAAGCACTGCGCAACTGCGAATAATAAATAAAAAAACTTCGAAGCAAAATGAACACGCGCAGATGAAGAAAAAAGAAGCGAAAAACAAATACTTGCGCAGGAAAAAAAAAAAAGCTGCGAGCAATATGGCGGCGAAGACACTGGCGATCATGCTGGCGATAATGAGCACGGCGAGCCAGCGCGTTGCTGTGGTCGAGAGTATGAGCCGTCGTAGATTCAAAAATACTTTATTTAATAATTTATTACGCCCACGCATGCTACTTTAAAAACATAATGGTGCAATTTTCTTATTCTAATCGTGGGTTTGGGCACGCTGTGAACGAACGAGAGTGCACGTTAGCGCTGTTTCCGCTTCCGTCGCTGAAGGAAGGAAGGAAAACATTTATTGTGAGAAAAAGGTTTGTGGTACGGGCCAGCTTAGTCCGGAAGTCCCATCTAGCAGTGCTGGCTGTCCTCAGTCCAGGAGGCCACAGGCAATTGCCGCCCTGCGGGCCCTGTCGATCAAACTGATCTGATCGTCAAGGCTATCGCTGGCCAGCAACTCCTCCCACCGCTCCACACTCGCTTGGTCAATATAGCCATCGAAGTTTCAACGGACGGGTTGGGTGCTCCGTTGACTCGATAGACTATCGACTCGACGGCCTTCGAAATCGCCCGTGTAGCAGCTCGTGCTTGACAGTTGAGTCAATAGACCGTCGGTTCAAAGGCCTTCCAAACGCCCGTGTGACACCGGTATAAGTCACGCTCACACCTCATGCACTGCTTAATTTTGTCGTTCTGATCACATGCAGAACCTAGCAATGCTTGCTTCATCCTGGGAGGTTTTGAAGAGAGCTCGATAGGTTACCGCCAATGGCATAGCCAGAAATTTTGTTCTCTGGGGGTTCAAACAACCTCTATGTCTGCGCGTGTGTTTGTACGTGTGCGTGTATGTACACACATGCAAAAGTGAGAATTTTCAGGGAGGAGGGTTCGACCCCCCCTCCCCCCTCGGCTACGCCACTGGTTACGGCGTATGAAGTTGCCGCTGAAGAACACGGCATTTTATTTTCAGTGTCTGAACTAACAGCGACGTGCGTTATGCCACACTCGCGTAACTAAACGACTGTTAATGTAAATAAATTATTATTTCTGCGCAGAAATACTGTGAAAGTTGAAAACTTTCTTTTGCAAATGCTCAAATCGGTGCGCAGCTGATATTTTTCTCCGTTCTTGTTATTTTTTTTATTTTGAGCTTAATAGTTGGCTGCAACGGTTGTTTACATCTAACAACGCTCGTTTATACTCGAAGCCGAACAAACGAATGGCATCCTATCTGTCGATAGATATAGCAGCCTCTGTGCGCTCCTCTCTACGTTTCAACTAAATGGAAATCTAGTTGGCAATTAACGGCTCGTCTCCAGCCGCCGCTGTAAATTTCGCAAAATATCTCATAAATAGCCGCAACTGTCTATTTTTGTATATTTTAAAACTCTTGTTGTTGTTGTTCTTGTTGTTGTTGTTGTTGTTATTATTATTATTATTATTATTATTATTATTATTATTATTATTATTATTATTATTATTATTATTTTATTTTACCCTCCAAGTACACGGTACATTACAGAGGGGAGGGGCTATCATATATGCATGTATCAGTCTAATAATAGGCGAAAAATAATGATATAGAACTTGGCAAGAGTTACACAACATATCAGTAGTACATAGCCTAAAAAGTACATAAGCATTTTAATACACACAGTAAATATACAAGGCAACTCGCAGTAGTACAACAAAGAGATAAAATTTCACAAAGGCGAAATGTAGGTGTTTAATTAGTTAACAAGGCATTTTTAAAATGTATGAGTCTTGAATGCTTGTCATAGAGCCAGGAAGCTGCAGGGTTCCGTTGTCGTTGTTCGCAGTCCACGATAGCTGAAAAGCGACACTACTCTAACGTACCACATTGTTTCCTATGGTTGACAGGAAATTCAATTACACACCCGACAGCGCAGCATTGCGTTGCATGCAAAGCGGTTGAGAAGGGTGGAGTTCGAAAACTGCGCTCATCTCGCACGCGTTGAATGTGACCAGAATACGCGTCTCGTGCTGCTTGAAAGGGCAGCGCAGTATGCAGCCCGCGATGCAGACGTTTCGAGCAGTGCATTATTTAGCCACAGAGCATTAATTATTTGCTCGCAAGATGTCATTTTATACCATCTGTTCAGCGGGAAACTGCGCAAGCACTACTATTGGCGCTCTATAGCTACTCCACCTAATACGTGCCCAGAATCTACCAATAATAAATGCTGTCCCAGGTACTTTAGTAGCTGGGTCATGATGTTTAGACGTGAAGCGAGCTTTGCAACATGTAAATAAATCTGGACTTAAAAGCTTTTCAACATGTAATTAAATCTGGACTTAAAATTGCATTACAGTCACACTGTCGCGCTGTGCTACGCCTTCTACAGTTATGAAGTGAACGTGGCGATAAGAGCTGCCTAATTTATCGTAGCGGTTGCTTAGCACGTACACTCGAGAGCAAAGACACGCGTTCGATTCCAGACCGCGTGCACAAGCCCCGTTCTTACGCAGGGTAGAACGCGAAAACGCCATTTTTCCAATCACCGTTATAGCATGTGCACTGAATAATTAGGAACAAGCGGTTAAAATAATCTATAGGTTTCTACTGTGGCGGTCTCCCATAATTCGCACTGAACCAATCAATCAATAACTATCAGCAACCAAGCCTCAAACCTTAAACGGATGCTAAGCTTAATTGGTTCACGTCTACATTCAGCTATAACCTTACAGCCAATCACAAGAGACTGCGGACCACAGTATCCAAGAGAAAACGGTGTATATCCGCAACACCTCTTCCTGTCTCCATCATCACCCTTCATCCCTCTTTTCTTTCCCCTTCCCTTATCCCCTGTGTAGAGTAGCAGGCTAGAGCGCGTTAGCTCACGCCGCCATCTCTGCATTCTAATAAATTCTCTCTCTCTCTCTCTGTGAGTATATCCGTCACCACGGAATGCACCCTGCATGGCATACTGATTTACAGCGCATGCGTGAGCAACGTAGTGTCGTAAGCATGTTTACACCGACTATGGTCAGAAACTGCTGGTAGATTGAACATGTTCCCAGATTTCGTGGTGCGTAAATTTTTGTGTTTCACCGCATGCGCTCATGGCCTCGAATAATAACACCGATTTTTTCAGCTAGCATGCCTGACTTCGCCCGATTTCCTTTTCATCGGCCAGATATTTGGCTAGCTGTTATCCTTGGCTAGGCATTAGTGAAAGAAGAGCTGGATTAGCGCTTTCTAACAACTTAGCCAGCAATATGTTAGGTTTGCAATACTAAAAGGGGATAAGAAAAGGGTAAAAAAAAAGAGGGATGAAGGGTGATGATGGAGAAAGCATTAGGCGCCTCATCAAACGCGAAAATAAACCGGCGTCACCCGTCGGTGGAGTAACACGACTGATGCAAGAGCTTATCAGCACGCGATGACGTCTTCGTATGACGTCACAGATCGCCGACTATTGTGACGTCATTAAGACGTCACCATGACGTTACTGTGGCGTCACATAGAGTGACGTCACATCATTCCTCGATCAGCGTTAGGTTAGCCGATCCCGGAGGAGGCAGTGCCAAACAAGCGGAGGTGCAGAAAGCGTACAATGCCCCCGATCCTGGATGCATTGCAAAACCACGTTAATTGCAGAAATATTTCGCAGTGGGGCGCGGAAGGTTCAATACATCGATTTAGAAGAAATAGAAGAAGATGGCTTTCGCCTTCCAGTCGACTGAGGCATAAGGGGCCCAGTGAGTTTTTTTTTTCTTTTTTTTTTCTTAAGGATATGTTGATTTAACGTGGATGACAATACATCCTATGCAAGGGTCTCTCTCTCTCTCTCTCTCTCTCTCTCTCTCTCTCTCTATATATATATATATATATATATATATATATATATATATATATATATATATATATATATATATATATATATATATATATATATTCTTAATATTAATGAGAACTAACAAAAAGTGATGCCAAGGAAAGTATGGGGGGATGTTACTAGTCGTTGTTGTAATGTAAATGTGAAGAAAGAAAAGTGGACGAAAAGATAACTTGCCGTTGGCAGGGACCAAACCTGCGACCTTCGAATAACGCGTCCGATGCTCGACCCCTGAGCTACAGCGGCGGTCAGCCCTCCGTCCACTTTATTGGGTATATATGTGTAATTTCCACTTCTTTCCTTTATATATATTCCTGTTGTTTCACAACGTTTTCAATTTTTTTTTATCCTAACAACCGAGTGGGAAGGGATAGCCGTCACCGAGAAACGCTCGCAACTCCTTCATTTATTTTTAAATGCGAAGCATTTCTTAGCGAACTTCGGCGAGTTTGAGCGTATCTAGCTATCTATCTATCTATCTATCTATCTATCTATCTATCTATCTATCTATCTATCTATCTATCTATCTATCTATCTATCTATCTATCTATCTAGCCGCCTACGACTTTGTGCTCTCCTGGCCGTATCGTTAATGGGATTTGTACCAAATTTTTTATGACATAACATGACTGTATGACGAACATAAATAGCTGGTCATATCATGAAACTCATGACTAACTTGTCATGAAAATAATGATTTACATCCCACGTTCATGGCGCGCTCGCGGCCGTTTCGCTGCTTGATATACACCAAATTTGGGATTGAGTGACATTACTGTATGACGAACATAAATGACAAGTGGTAATATGAAAATCATGACTTCATGAGCGACATGACTTGCATTCCACGCTCATAGCGCGCTCGCGGCCGTTTGGTTAGCTTGATATACACCAAATTTGGTATTCAGTGACGTGACTGTATGACGAACATAAATGACAAGTCGTAATATGGAAATCATGACTTGTCATGTGCGACATGACTTGCATTCCACGCTCATGGCGTGCTCGCGGCCGTTTGGTTAGCTTGATATACAGCAAATTTGGTATTGAGTGACATGACTCTATGACGAACATAAATGACAAGTCGTAATATGGAAATCATGACTTGTCATGTGCGACATGACTTGCATTCCACGCTCATGGCGCGCTCGCGGCCGTTTGGTTAGCTTGATATACACCAAATTTGGTATTCAGTGACATGACTGTATGACGAACATAAATGACAGGTGGTAATATGGAAATCATGACTTGTCATGTGCGACATGACTTGCATGCCACGCTCATGGCGCGCTCGCGGCGGTTTCGTTAGGTTGATATACACCAAATTTGGTATTGAGTGACATGACTGTATGACGAACATAAATGGCTGGTCATATCATGAAAATCATGACTAACTTGTCATGAAAAGTATGATTTACATGCCACGCTCATGGCGCGCTCGCGGCCGTTTCGTTAGCTTGAGATACACCAAATTTGGTATTGAGTGGCATGACTGTATGACGAACATAAATGACAAGTGGTAATATGAAAATTATGACTTCATGAGCGACATGACTTGCATTCCACGCTCATAGCGCGCTCGCAGCCGTTTCGTTAGCTTGATATACACCAAATTTGGTATTGAGTGGCATGACTGTATGACGAACGTAAATGACAAGTGGTAATAAGGAAATCATGGCTTGTCATGTGCGACATGACTTGCATGCCACGCTCATGGCGTGCTCGCGGCCGTTTCGTTAGCTTGATATACACCAAATTTGGTATTGAGTGGCATGACTGCATGACGAACGTAAATGACAAGTGGTAATAAGGAAATCATGACATGTCATGAGCGACATGACTTGCATTCCACGCTCATGGCGTGCTCGCGGCCGTTTCGTTAGCTTGATATACACCAAATTTGGTATTGAGTGACATGACTGTATAACGAACATAAGTGGCAGGTGGTAACATGAAAATCTTGGCATGCATGTCATCTACAATGCCATTTACATGCCACGCTCATGGTGCGCTTGCGTCCAGTTCGCTAGCTTGACATACACCAAAATTGGTATATCGCGACGTGACTGTATGACGAACACAAATGACACGTCGTAACATGTAAAACCTGACATGCAAATTATGTAAAGAATGATTTGCTCCTTCCTGGCTGCTTCGCATTACATCGATTCCCACAGTGCGTGGGATCTGCCGGCTTTTTTTATTTCCAATAATATGAAAAAAAAACGTACATGCTGTCACTGCGATATACCGCACGGGACCAACTTCGCATGCAGCAAAAAACTCGAGACGCTCAACAACGCAGCTGCGAAAGTACACATCGACAATCCAACGTGTAACGTCATAGATTATTCCTCCAGTTCCAAACACGCGTTTTCCTGTAAGGAATGTCTACGCAAAACGTGGTGAACAATCGATTCAGCTCCGCATGAAAACCAAGTGCTGTGATCGAAGTCACGGGCTATTTTTCTGACGGCGCGGGTCGGCTTTCGCGGCGTCTGCTCCAATTTTATTTCATTTGTCTACACGGAACAACCTGGAACCGTTTAGTCACTTCATTTATCTATGCTACCCTATTTTCCTTTTGTTTATTGCCGTGCAACGTCCTTGTGATTACTACATGTAGTAAGACCCTTCCTTCGCAGTCCGTATACGTCTTCTATGCCATGCCTTTATGGACTTCATTTAAATATAGGGCGAAAACGGGTAATATAAACCTCAACCTCTCCACAGCAAGACCGTTAAAACAAAAGAACAGAACAGAACAGGGCATCTTTTCGACCGGGGCTGCCTCTTGCGTGCGAGATATTTTCGCTGCGTCATCAAACGCCCGTTACATGTTCGTGCCCAGCAGGTATTGAGCGAGACCAGTTGTACGGTCCCCTGAAAGAAGACATTACGTGGAATAAAAGCGAATGCACCGCCCTTCCTGAATTATTTTTGACCTCGAGCATTGATACGACTGTTTGTGTGCGTGTGTGTGGAAACTGCAATCGCGGGAAAAAGTTTTTAGACTTGGCCGACCTTATTCACATTGAAGGTTATCTCTTTATTTCCTTCCTTCCTTTATTTTTTTTCTTTCTTTCTACATTAACCGGCGAACTTATCTGGCCTCAGTAGACGGCAAGTTCTTTTGAGTCCACATGTGTTCACGGTTAAATTAGTCGTTGCATATAGTATTAAGTTTTCACTGCCATTTTCTTTGTACCAGCCACAGTTCAAAGTCCCTCGTGAATTTGCCTTTTCAGTCCGTTCATTTTGTTACTCCTTCAGGGATTGTGCGCCAGCGTTCTCAAATTTTCCGATCAACTGAACGAGCGTATTGACGTCGTCGCACCGTGAAGTTTGCATGCGCCGCTTCGTGATTGTAAAGCAGTGCTGTCGTCTTTTTGTGTGTGTGCGTGCGTGTGTGTGTGTGTGCGTGTGTGTGTGTGTGCGTGTGTGTGTGTGTGTGTGTGTGTGTGTGTGTGTGTGTGTGTGTGTGTGTGTGTGTGTGTGTGTGTGTGTGTGTGTGTGTGTGTGTGTGTGAAACGTTGGTTTAAGAGTAAGAGGGGAAGTCGGAAGGACAGGGAAAAGCCGAGAGGTCTGCATTTCAAGTGATATTCGCCGATGCAATTATAAACTTGCCGCCTGTCGCCGCATGGTATGTCCTCTTTGCTGACCGTTTCAGAGCATTCCGACAGTTCCATGAGCATTTCGAACAGCCACTTACCGCATGCCTTCCTCTAATAACAATAATATAGGCGGTTTCACGTGCCAGAACCACGATATGATTATGAGGCACAGCGTGGGGGAGGACGCCGAAAATTTACACCATCTGGTATTCTTTAAAATAACAGTACACAAGGGCCTTTAGCATTTCGCCTCCATCAAAATGCGACCGCCGTGGCCGGGATCGAACCCGCGACCTTCAGGTCAACGGCTGAGCACCTTAACCACTGTACCACCGCGCAGACCACATACCGGCCTCTGGCATCTTCGAGTGGTCGTTTCAAAGTACTCGAAAGAGTAGTGCTAGGGCACTGTAGTACTGTACCACTTGCTGTATGCATACGCGTATATAGCCTCAACGAGAAGTCGTCTTAAAGTACTACGTAGATCATCCCAATATCCGCGCATAACTGCGACTAAAAGCCTCACCGCAATCAAATGCTGCTTCAACGAGCATAACGAATCATGGTTACCGCTATTAGTAGTACTCTCATTCCAGTACAATAGGACTGAACACTTCCCTATCCGCTGCGGTGGCGTAGCGGTCACGGTGCTCGGCGGCTGAACCGAAGGTCGTGGGTTCGATCCCGGCCGCGGCAGTCGCATTTTGATGGAGGCGAAATGCTAGAGGCCCGTGTACTGTGCGATGTCAGTGTACGTTCAAGAACACCAGATGGTCGAAATTTCCGGAGCCCTCCACTACGGCGTCGCTCCTAGTCATATCGTGATTTTGGGACGTAAAACCCCAACAATTATTAATGAACGCTTCCCTTGCACGTAGCAATGAGTGTAGGGAACGTTTTGTATAAAGCTACACCCAGTCGAACGAGCGGTTAGCCTACATCCGGGAAGTGGCGCACATCATCACTCTAACGATGCCGGAATGGCACGGCGTACGTGATCTCACACGAATTCCATGCTCGATATCAATAAGCTTCGTCGTACACGAATACGCGAGCACGAATGTACTCAAACGGTTCTTACAAGAGAACCGTGCGTCAAGTCACCCTCGAAACTGTGCACGTGTTTCCGACCTCATACCCGTCTTTCCCGCTTTTGTAGTTCGGTCTGCTCCTTTCGTATTTAAGTATTTTCTGTCCTACTGCGTCGCAGCGACCCGTTCACTCTCAAGCACGCTTCTCGAAACGAAGCGGAAAAGCACCCCGCGGCCGACGTTTCTTTCCGGTCTCGCATATACGTCATTAGTGTATGTCCCACCGCGGTGGCAGCAACACAAACTATTCGCTCTTGTCGCTAATAGAACTGAGAAGTAGGACTTAAAGAATGGAAGCTGTACGCGGAATTTCTTTTCCTATACTCTTACGCGCCTATATAGCATTATTTTGTTATATTTATTTTGAGCTATGTCCCGTCCTTCGTTATGAGAGGAAGTCCAAAAAAGAAGTAACACTGGCAGCAAGCGAAAAAACACACCCACGTGGACGCAGGCTGAGTACGACACATGGGCTATTATGTGTTCTTGCTATGTCCGCTGGACCCCCCCCCCCCCCCTTTTTTTTTTTGCTTTACTTTGTGTCTTTGATTGAAATGTTGCGTGCAGCTCCAGAGCATCAAAGCAGGGGACTAGGTATACTTGATGACAAGGATAAAGGCAGGAATAGACATGTTTGCGAGTAAAAGTTTCAGGTATGAAAGATATGCATGTGTGCATATTACTAAGAAACACTACGCAAGTTCAGGTACAACAGGCAAGTGCACCAGGCAAGTACCTTTTGGATCTATGCGTACACAGAAAGAGTCGGCTGTTGGAAAAATCTATAGGAAAGGACATCATTTAAAAGCTCAATTAACATAACGGCAGTAGAATAAATGATCAGCGGAGGCCTGTAATGTCGCATGTCTCGTAATCGCATTTATTTTAAACTGTCATACCGAATAGGTGAACTTAGGGGTGAAGCTTTGAATGCCAAGTGGACATATGCGATCAAAACGACGTTGACTTACAGATGTCGTCAGAGAGAGGGAAAAAAGAGTCTGATTGAGCGACATAACGGTCGCGCACGTCCTATCATCTACTTGGGAAAGAAAGGACGGCGACCACATTTCCTGCCATATATCGAAACACATCGCTAAAGTTTAGGACTGAAAAAGAAATATATATCTATATATATATATATATATATATATATATATATATATATATATATATATATATATATATATATATATATATATATATATATATCAGAGAGAGAGACAAAGAAAAGGCAGAAGGATTATTACCTAAGTTGAGCCTGGTTGGACTTTGCTGTCCTTTGTCTAAGCACTGGAGGTATACCGTCAACGGAGCTCTAATATTCACAATGATGTCGCCCGCTTCATGAGCGATGGCATCTTTAGGCACGTGTGTCTGCGTTAGAGTATGAAGAATTGTTTTCGTTTTTTTTTTTTTCGTTTCGCTTCTTCCGAACAGTGGTTTGTTCTTTCCAACGCCTGCCTCGATCATTCACGACGGAGCCTGCAGGCAGTAACCCTTTCCAGGAAATATAATGAAAGGAGTCCTGCCTGCTAATCGCTTCCGGACGAAATGTGACGCACTCAAACGCAACTAGCCACTAATATAAGTCCTCGCACTACAGTCCCATTCGCTGACTCTCGTTAAGCTTTTATAAGAATACCAGGAACACCTTCGAGGCGCACAACGGCGCTAATGAACCGACTCTAATTTCGAGAAAGGACGTAAACACATTGCGCATCGACCGCAGCTTGTCTCCGTGATAACTACAGCTAACTATACATAACCCGCGGACGCTCAAAACGCGCGAATAATTTGACGACGGTGGGCTACACAGCCGGCTAATCGGCAGTCTCATGCTGCCGCGTTTTCCATCTTTCCATAAAACGACGCAGCAACCACAGCTTCGCACTAACTAAACACACCATGCGCTAACTACACGGTGTGTGTAGTTAGCGCGAAGCGCCGGAATATAGAGCACGTTGAGGTTCACAAACTCTCGTTTGCGGGCTGACGTCTTTCGGGCTCTCCCACTCATTGGCTTTTTTTCTTTACTTTTTTCCGTGCTTGCAAAGGCACGCACAAAGGCATGGCGCTTCGCCTTCAGTGCCCTCAAGGCAAGCAGCTCGTAAGCAAACTTCCGAAAGAGCTTTTTTTTTTTCCTCGGAGAAATTGTTGCCCACAGTGGAGCAGAACGTCTTCGTGTTAGCGCAAGCGACGCCGCCAAAGGTGTACAGTGAGCATGAAGGAGAAAAGTAGACGAAGAAACAGAAAGATAAAAGAGGAAAGCGAGCAGTCATTTTGAGCGATATCAAACGAGGCAACGCGCCTCAGGCGTTCAGGTTGCATTGGGGCCTCTTGTGCGCACCTGTGCGACGGAGCGAGGCGCTGTGATTTGGGCTTGAACACGTAGCACGCAGTTCTTCGCATTATTTATTTTTTTGTCGAACGGAAAAGGGAGTAGTGAAGTTGGTTTGTCTTTACCGGAAACGACAAGCTGTCCGGATGGTGGTCCTGCGTTGCCCATTTTGAGAGCTGAACGCCCAGACGCGTTTTAGCCAGCCTGCGGGTGAGCGGCTGCATCGATTAGATATCGGCGCCAAATGCGGTGTTCCAAATGTTCTTGAAGGCTTTTTGCTTTAGTTCTGCGTAGTTTTCTCAACTTATGTGTGTGTATACACAAGGCCCAGAACCAGCGTTTCTGGACTCAAGCCTGGAAAAGTTTGCTTCCCCTTACATCTAAAAAAATGGGAAAGAAAAAAAAAAGGATTTGCATCCTCTTGTGTTAACAGGCTTCGATATCCATTTTCTCCCCAAAACATCAACACCTCTCGACTTGCGGCAACCATAGCACACGTGACAGTGCCAATGCGATTCTGACAACGTCAACGTTGCACCTGCAGACTACAAGCCTTACGTTCGAAGTTCCTGGTGTGCTCGTTCCTTTCGCCCAGAAACGAAAGATAAAGCCTGGGTCTGCATTAGGGAAATCTACGGCTTTGATCATCGACGAGTAGTCATATACTTATGAAAAATAAAAAGTTATGCAAAAGCCCTCGAGGTGGACAAATGGACAGTTGTCATCTCCCACCTGATTGTATCGCACAAAGTTACAACGAAAACCGAGCTTCGACTCTTTCTTTTCTTTTTCCTTTTTTTTTTTTTGAGAAATTCGGTTGTGTTTCCATTGTATAGCCATGATGTACCGTATGGCGCATGGTTGGAAACTTTTTCATCCTTCGTGATTTAACAAACACGCAGAAGCGACGGAAGATACCGTGGTGACGTACGGTCAGCGCTGGTCAAAAGACGACAGCTGTCTTGCCCTAAGCGCACGACTCTTGTATTTCGTGATAAGAACTATATTGCCATAGTTATAGTTCTCACAACTCTCAGAGCACCGAGCCCGGCCTGAGTGGCCGCTGCAACCTGCCGCTCAAGGGACCACTGCGTCGTACATACATAGCTGGCCCTCTGCTGCGGTAAGCTATGGCAGCGGCGGCTCCTTATTTGGAGCCGCCTTTACAACATACAAAAAGCGCCAAAGATAAGGTTTGCATGAAGGGGGGTAATAAAAAGATAGTCGAGTGGGACGTGTGCGGATTGCGGACGTGAAGCCACGAGCGCTATGTGCTCGTGCTCAAGGCTGTGCTTTGCAGAAATGTCAGCATCTTTCCCGTGGGAAACGCGAAATATTTGGCATGCACGGAACGGGGAAAGCGAGCATTTTAGATTGAAGTTCACTGTTAATCATTATTCCTAGTGCGAAATGTGTTTCAATCTTCTTCTTTTTTTTTCTTTATGAGGACCGTCAAGAATTCATATGCCAAAGTCAGCACGCACCGCTGTGTACGTCAGAGACGTGACCTCCTAGAAAAGAAATAAGGTTGTACTCCCATTTACGACCGCAAGCACTGATAAAAAGTGGCAAACTAAAATACCCTTAATTCCACTAATTAACTCCCTAAATTTATATAAGAATACAAAACTAAGGACACTTTCACAGGAGTATAAAAGCTCCCGTCCAGCCCTGTGAGAATGCTCGGAAGGGCGTTAATCAACCCACCCGGATTTCACCGAAAATGTTCTCAAATGGGAGCGATAAAACTCCAATTTTGCTTAGCTCGACAAGAGAGAAATAGATGAAAAGGGAAAAGCAGGGAGGTTAACCTGGTACAGTAACCGGTTTGCTACCCTGCACAGGGGTGGGGAAAGAGGGGTTGTAAAGAGGACAGAGAGAGAGAGATAAAATAAAAACGAAAAAAAAAACACACACACACATGAACGCACACGCACGACGTTCAAATCAAAGTCGTTCAGAAAGGCCACTTAACGCAGGAAGCGCAGTAGCGCTTCCTGCGCTCCCAATGAAGTACATAGGGAGTAAAATTATACTCCAGATGGGCATTGTAAGAACGCCCATCTATGTGGGTGTTATCTATGTGGGTGTTATCTATGTGGGTGTAGCTCCCAATGAAGTACATAGGGAGTAAAATTATACTCCAGATGGGCATTGTAAGAACGCCCATCTATGTGGGTGTTATCGTTTACACCCATTCTGTGGGATTAAAAAGATGTACTGGCGGGAGTGCTCCAGAGACGACAAGCGAGAAACTCCCACGTAGGCCTTTTTAGTGTGCATGGGATAGACTAAATGCCTATTCTCTACATAGAACACTTCATCTTTTTTTTTTTCTAAATTTGCGCCCGGGCTGAGGAACAGATAAAATACGCTGTAGGGCTTCGTTATGCTGAAGCACTTTTTCGTTACTGCGACAGCTTGCAATGACAGGGACGAAGCAACGAACATATGAAACGACAGCTCCAGCCAGTGTCGCGTTGATTATGCAATATCCTTCGTGCGTGTCCCTTGTGAAGGAATAGGCGAGGAAAGAAATATGCGGTCGCTGGAGCGAAAAGGCTTACGGTACACGAGGTTTTCTTCTGCGTTCCACGAGTTGCTCGGTTAAGGTTACGTGATTTGCATTCTCTACATAGAAAGTCGAAGCAAACGCTATTTCGCTTTTGCTAGTGCTTCACACATAAACGATAACCTAAGAAGAACGTAATCGTCCTTGGGATCGATGCTATAGCATATTCTGGAGGCATATGTGCCCATCACGAGGTGCTCAACTTCAAGGTTTTTCTTTTTTTAAATATTTGACTAAGTAAGTTGAAACGATAATGATCAATAGCCTAGCTGGGTCTTCATAAATTTGCAACGCTTTAATCCGGCCTTTAGAATGACCTTTCCGATGGCTTCCGGCTAGCTATTTATGGCCCCATTTTTGCAGATAGTTAAGTCTGATTCTGTCTGCGAAAGAGTTTCCATGGTCTTATACCGGAAGCGATTGTGTGCAACGGATAGCGATGGCTGGAAGCAGGTGTGACGTAATCCAAGATACGCATCGAACAAAGAGGGACCGAATTCATACAGCTGTTCTTATGCAAGTGTTCTATGCCAAAGGCCAGTCGGCTTCTCTAATGAAATCTCAAGTGTCAGGATTGCATGAAATTTTCTCTCACGAAGAATTATAGCGTACGACGTCTTTTTGTCACTACGGACAATGCTTCCACGACAGAGGAGTTGTTTGAATCTGAGCTTTTGCCATCCGAGACTCCATCTTCAGCCTTCACTCATAGGATGGATGGACGGACGGACGGACGGACGGACGGACGGACGGACGGACGGACAGACAGACAGACAGACAGACAGACAGACAGACAGACAGACAGACAGACAGACAGACAGACAGACAGACAGACAGACAGACAGACAGACAGATAGATAGATAGATAGATAGATAGATAGATAGATAGATAGATAGATAGATAGATAGATAGATAGATAGATAGATAGATAGATAGATAGATAGATAGATAGATAGATAGATAGATAGATAGATAGATAGATAGATGAAAGGGGGGGAGGGAAAAGAGGATGAGACCTGAAGGGGAAGTTGTTTATAGGAACGCGAAAAACGCTCCCCTTGGCGGCAATACATACTTCCGAAACAGGGGCCCGAATTGACTAAAAAACGATATTATTCCTCAGAAATGATGGCTGCCAATGGCGATGTCGGGCGTATTATCAGATAAGGGCGTCCGTCCAAGACACAGACAAATAAGAACAAAAAGCTTGGAGAAGTCAGCGCTGTGTAGGCTACGCTGAGGCACCGGCGTGGTTTTGTAGAGTAGTCGTCATTCCGCAATGCTGCACACATTTGGCCGGTGTCCAAAGCAGCCGCGCCATGATATACCGAGAAAGACTAAATAGCTCCTCTGGAAATGCATTTAGCCCTCCTTTTCATTTGTCCCTTCTCTTCACTAGCTGTTGATTTTTGTTTCATCGTGTTGATCTTTGTTGACTATAAATAACACGCGTATGCGATGTCGGCTGCACACTCGCTGTTTGCTTTCTTTTCAAATTGTGCGGAAGCACAGGCCGGAAGAAACTAAGTGAGCGTCCTGTAGAAATTTTGCTTATTGCTAGGCTTAAGAGCTCAGAATCGTTGTTTACTATCTGCCTACTTTTGCTTTGTAGTAACTTCAATAAACTATTCTCTCTCTAGCGGCCCATGCACATCCTGGATGGTGCTCTTGGTTTCCCCTAGAACTCTGAAATCTCGTTTATTCTTTTTAATTTTTTTTTCGGACTCCAGGATAATTTCTTACCACCCACTATCATTTATTCTCTCTGACTTCTTTTCTTTTTCTTCATTTTTCAGCAGTTGCCAGTATACTCTTAGAAGGCCAATGGAAGAAACAGCTTACTAGATTATTACGGGCCGCTTAATGTTATTGCGTTTTAGGTAAACCATGGGTTCTGCGTTTATTGAAGAACCTGAACCGTAAAGATCACAACGAAATATGAGGAATAGAGAAAGCAGTACGAACAATCTATCTTCCAGAAAAACGGTCAGCAGTAATTCAAAAGGACAGAAAACTGAAACACGAAAAACAGATCACCTCTATCATCGAAATGAACCGACGCTCGATATTCGACAGATATCAAACGTAATGATTTTCAAGACTAATAAACGCGGAGTTGCGAAGATCAAACGAAAGAAAAAAAAACATACCATCTGCTACCGAACGTTGAGGGAGGGGTAACTCGAGATAGTGAGACGTTAAACAAAATAATAAAATGACGAAAGAAATTACACGCATCCACGGAAGAAAGCGTCGGAGGTGTCTGGAGTTTCCGGAGTGTAATTTTAAATTGCCATAGAAGTATGACATGTCAGATAACGGTTGGACATCTTATATAGGACACCGGGCCGTTTTATATTACACGTCGCAGAGAGGCTGAAATAATTTAACCTTCAAAGCAAAGCCCATTAAACGAACGTCACGAACTAGATCGCAAAAATAAGGAAAAGAGCTCTTACTTCTCTCTAAGCGCTTCGCAAGGTATTTGGCATGAAAAAATAGATAAATAAATGTAACGTGTAGTCGTATAGTAAAAAATAAACTGATCGATTCTCCGATACTGGATCTCGCTATTGAATAGGGCGTGAAAAGTGAGTGCGTCTCAGGTCTGTAGAAGAAAAAAAAAAGTGTAAAGGAAAGATCTTGCGGTTTTTCCGAGATTCTAACACAACAAGTAAATAAGAAACAAAAACACGTACGGCAAGCGTTTCGTGAAGTCCAGTTATTACGCTGTCAACGGGAGTGCATTATATGGCACGCTTATACGAGCTATACGGTTGCTCAAGTTTTGCGAGCGCCGCGAAGGAGCAAAAAGCACCCCGTCATTTTGCTGTCAGAAGGCGCATTACATCCCACGTACGAAGTAGCTGCGAGCGATAAGAGCACAACTGCGATGCGCGGCGAAAACTGAGAATTATGGCCCACCTAGCCGAGCAGGCTGATATATTGCCTTTAAAGCGTCCAGATTATGGTGTTGCCTGTGAACGCATCAGTTACACGCCTCCTTCACGACCACCCTTCCTTTTTTTTTTACTCTACACATATGCTCTTATACTCGAATGAAGGGCCGAGACTGGATTCTATTAGCAGATACCGGCGCGCAGTTTTGTTTGTTGTGCTGTATAGTTCGGCGTGCGGAAATAAAAGAAAGCTCGCTCGAAACAAGCGCTAATACACACGTGCGAACACGGAAACACACATCAGCAAACATGAAAACCCACGCGCGGGCACGCACAAACATACATCACACACAAACACAAAGAGCTTATAGGGCACCGATGAGGAAGCTCCTTCGCCCCCCGTGTAATGGTCAACTGGCACTTTCTCGAGTTCATGAATAATCATGACGGCCTTGGTGATGTCGACGACTAATTTGGGAAGGTAGCTTAATTTGCTCTGAGAGCCAAGTGCAGAAGTGAAGGACTGTGTCAACTCGAGCGGATGAACAGCCCAGAGAGCGAAGAGACTTGCCCGGCTTCCTTGGCCGGCAAATTGCAATCGAGGCAAGAGTAAGAATAAAAAAGGAAGAGGAGGAGGAGGAAGAGATAGACAGAAATGCAGGGAGACTACAAGTATACGCGAGTACGCTATACGCGTTCGTTTACTTCTCTTCGCCGGTGAGGTTTACTTTCTTGCTTTCTTTTTTTTTATTCTTATTGTTTGTAAAGTGCAGATTTCTTTTCGTTTTTAATTAATGCTTTGTGCGAAAAAAGAAAGCAAACAAAAGTGCGCGTATGCGGCGTTTGAAGAGTGAGAGAGGCAGAGGAAAGGGCAAGGAGGTTAACCGGAATGAAAGCATCTGGTTTGTCAAAATTTATTACAATAAATAAACTGCGACATTAAAAAAATATTTTAAGTGCGACTCATCCGCATCCTGGAAATATCTTGACAGCCAAACCTTTGGCGTCCTTGGTCTGTCTAAAAAAAAATAAACATCTATACATTCCTGGGTTCGAACTTTGAAAACAAAACCACAAATTAGAACCGCCAATTCAGTTTTATTTCTGCAAGATTGTAGCACAGCACAATTAAAGCAATACAGAAGAATGCAGCGAATGAATAGCAGGTCACAGGTGTTTCCAATTAGAATGGGGAAAAAAAAGAAGGTGTTGCAAACATATCAGTCCTAGCTCATTTGAAACAAGGCTGCGCAACGTTGGCTCGAAAAATAAAAACGTAGAGATATCAATACGAGCAAGAACACAACAGTAACGACAGTAAAGCAGCAAGCTTAAGCTTCTCGCGTCAAGTCCTCTTTTTTTTTTTTTCCCTATTGAGCTGAATGCCTGCTATGAAAAGCGGTGGCACCTGGTGGCTTGTCGACGATTCGTTTGCTGGCAACCATTTCACAGCCGTTCCACGTGCAATAAATAGGTTAGGTTGAGAAATAGCGCTTCCGACTTCAATTGCGAAACGGAAATGTGGTTGTAAATGGGTCACACACTCGACACCTCGAGAACCGCCTTCGGTGAGCACATCCCGTCGTTGTGGAAAGGAACGCATCGAAGTATCCGCCTATCGCGTCGTTTTCACCGTGACGAGTCGAGAGTTTGAAAGTTTCTCAACAGATGCGTTTAACCTAGAAATTAAAGCGCCGAGCCCTCAGCTCGGTGGCGTAAACATATAAAAACCGGGTGATCTTTTTAAATTGAAAAGATTCGAAACGGGCCGAAAGCGAAGAGGCGCTAAGCTTCGGAACGGAGTTCCGGAACACGCCTCGGGACTCGCATACTGATGGCGGGGCATTGAAATGCAGGAAACGTCGCCCAAACTCCCTCGAGTGTGCTGAGATGTGCGGGCCCGTTACAAATAACTCGGCGCTGGCTGAAATTAATGTACAACCGCTGTCAGGCAACGTATCAGTTACTGTTGCGAAAGAAATATAGCGTTTTTTTTTTAAGTAGTACCGGGGAGTTAACAGTTGCTTGTGCTGGCTTCTCGCTTCTACTTTCAACCCGATCAATTAGCACGTTTATTGTATCAGCGTGACACCCCATCCTATGCAAGGAAAATCTACGCTATTCCGCTATAACACCACTCTGAGAAAAAAAAAAAGAGTCCTTTGAATTTTTTTTTAAAGTCCTGACTTGCTCCACGTATGACTCTCTTTAAAGAGACACGTGAACTCTTCTTGGAGATAATTATGCTCTCATAGTGAAGTCGTAGGGCGCGTCTCTTCAAGAAAGAATTAACGCGTCCCTTTAAAGATGGTTATGTATGTCAAGTCAGGACCCACAAAAAAAAAAAAGGGGGGGGGGGGGGGAGTCAAATAACCCTTTCTTGACAGTGAACGTTGCTCCGCGCGTATGCACATAAATGGATCATGTGTCCCGGATATTAAAATAAACTTAACCGTGCATAGAGAGGTAATTGATGCATAAAGAGACAGGGATATTAATGAGAGGTAGCTCTGTATTCCTATTCTGCGGAAATAGAGAAGGAATAAAAAGGGTGCATTTTTATTTATTTATTTATTTCGACACCCTAAAGGCCATATTGGGCTTTAAATAGGGGGGGGGGGGGGGGGGATATTTGAGCGAATACATACATTTCAAACAACCGAAGCAGAAAACGTAAAACCAACAAGAAAATAAGAAAAAGAAAGCAGCGAGTAAATTGAATCACAGCGTCCAGTCAAATACACTCACAAACACCAATCATATCAGTCGAATAGTACAGAAATTATATAGTAGAAGTGTATAGTAGAAGGAAGGAGGGCAAACAATCCAGTGGTAGCATGCAGCGTACTAACGGCGTTCCGTGCGGGTCTGTAGGTCTTAAAAGGTTGAGAAATGTGCTTCTTGAGGACGACTGGCCTATATACGCGAACGCCGTGACCTAAGTTGTAGATGCAGCCTTACGCGCGAAGGCCCCTCCCGTCTCCTTTTCTTTCCCCATGTTTCTATTCCCATTTCCCAGTGCCCCATCGTGTAGGGTAGCAAACCAGACGCCTTCCCGCGGTTACCCCTGTTTCCTTTCGTTCCAGACGCGGCCTTTCCGCGCAGTTGCATTGAGTTCACTGATTTGAAACACGACTGAAGAAAGGAAAACTAATTTTTATGCAGCGCTGCAGCGTGTTCTAATGAGGCATATTGCATCATACATCGTTCATAAAGCTCTCGCTCAATCGCCAAAGTTCCTCATTAGCAACAGCGATAATGAACTATGTTTAATTGTGAGGTTAGTTAAAACGTATCACTTACAAAAACAGATGTGAAACAATCCCAAAGGTGTCCTGCGGGAATATCGGCGCACAAGGCGCCAGAGTACCGACCGTTGCCCAAATCGCTCGGTGCATCGCGGACGCATGCGTGCGCGCATTCTTCCATTTTGGCGTGCGACGTGACACGGTTCGAAAGCGCCTTCGGTCACCTTTCCTTTGTCGGTACTGAATGGGACGCAGGACCACATACTTCATTAGCTACATTCCCCGCAGCCGACCTGAAAACTACGGATAATAATTTAGCGCGCGTGCAGCCGAACGCATACGTTAATTTAAAAAAAAGTGCGAATGCTTGGTAATTTGTCTTTCATTCACATTCCGCAGTTTCTTAAGAGGTAAAGCACAGAGCGTCATTGGACAGTCACTTCGAAGCGATAAATAAAGATTAACGCTTTCTGGGACAAGCAGCAGGGTCGCCGGGCTGCTACCTTCATATGAAATGAGAAGCGATGAAAAAAAAAAGAAAAAACTGGAAAGAGACGTACGCGCTCACACACGCGCACGAAGTGCGCATGCACGCAAGTTATTAGAGTCTTGGTCAAAAAGGTAAAAGGAAAACGCCGGCCAAACAAAAACAATAAAAAAATAAAAGACGTTTCGGCTCCCATACGGGGGGCCTTGTTCACAATTTCGGCTCCCCCGTACGGAAGCTGGAACGTCTATTATTTTTTTTCAAGTGTTTTTTGGTCGGCGTCTTCATTTTACCTTTTGACCGTGAATCATTCCCTACTAGACGAGTTTTCGTCGAACTCGTGATTTGAATAATTAGAGTCTTATTGAGACCTGTATCCCGCAAAAACGATGTAAGTACCTTAGTTGGGTGCAATATCAGAGCCCCGGCCATGGCACGCATATGGTTATCTCCAAGTTCAAATATCGTCCCGTGTCGCGAATTTAGGGCGTAAAACAATGAAACAGCTTCAAATTCAAACTAAACTGCCTAGGCTCTCTCATGTTCGACGTGAACCGCTCCGGAGAAACGAATTTTAAGTAAATATGTAGTGTTTCGCATGAATCTCCCAGAAGGGCCATCATTCTTTTTTTTTTTCATTGAAATAAAAGAAGTAGTAGTTGTCGCCGTCTGCTATTTTTTATCACTTGCGTAATAGTATAAAATAAAAAATAAGAATAAAAATTAAAAACAGAACCTTAACTTCCTGTGTTTGGTGAGTAGATACCATACTCCGAAAGTTATCTCGTTGAGGGTCATCAGTTCTATGTTATTTTTCACGAAAATCATGAAACAAAAGGCAGGCTACTACGTGATTTTCTTTTGAATAAAATGTATACCTGAGCGATTTCGCGGTTGAACACATTTCTTCGTTCGCTGCTGTACAAGAATAAGACACGAACGTGACAACAGAAGTCCGTGAAAACACTCGTCGTATTTTTCTCTCACATTCTCACTTGTGACTCGACGCATAACAACGAAAATGACTTCTCACTTGACGCTAATATTATCTGGGGTATTACGTGCCAAAATCACGATATGAGGCACGCCGTAGTGGAGAGCTCCGGAAATTTCGACCATCTGTTGTTCTTTAACGTGAACTGACATCGCACAGTACACGGGCATTTTGCGCCTCCATCGAAAGGCGACCGCAGCGGCCGGTATCGAACCCACGGCCTTTTGGTCAGCAGCCGAGCACCGCAACCGCTACACCATCCCGGCGGACTTTCTCACTTGACCCCAACAATGGCGTTAAAGGCATGCAGCTGAACGCGTGCACTTGCTTGGGTTGGCTGACAGGCCAAGGGCCGACGCGTTCAAAATCGCTGTCAGATAGGACGCGGTTGTTTGCTTAGTCAAAACAAAAGTAGCCCCTGGAAAAAGGTTTTTGTATTTGCAAGCCCGGCGCTCCTAACGGAAAAAAGAACCGTTATGTTTCAACAAGCGGCCTTCGTAGCGCTTCTGCATAGGCTAAAGTAAATGTCCAGTCCCAGAGCAACAGTACATATTCCCGCTTGAATGCAACCGACGACCGAGACCAATATCTCGCTTAAAAGCTTTCCTTTCGTTTCCACGAGGAACCTGCGATGTTTACCGAGCGCATATAAACACAATGATTGAAACAAAGTGTGCACGCCACATGTTCTATCTGACAGCTGTTCCGATAGCCGCTGACAAAAAGCGCTTACAAAAATACGAACGAAATATGCGTCACTCAAGAGATCGCACCGACGCTCTCGCAATGGCCTGGTCGTTCAACTCGCTTTCGTGCTAAGTGCTATAACCGTGACCCATTTACACACGTGGTCATCTCCCTGCCACCCAGATCGAATCATTTCCTCTAGATGAGAACCAGGCCTAGAGAATTCTGACATCATCGATACTTAGTGGTGCGATACCTCGTCTACGTCATGCGCGACGTCATGTTTCTTTGACATCTGCCGACCTTCTTGAACTATTTCTATAGGTTTTAAAAATCTGCCACATGCTATCTACGTATACTTAAAAGAGCGCGGGTGTAGGCCAGTTGGTTACTCACGATCACAAAGGTAACCGCAAAACCACACGGGACACAGAATTTCAGTGACCCAGAATAAACTTATTTTCCTTTCCAGGTGATAAGTGATCGGCTCCTCTGTGGTCTTCAAGTGTTTATTAATAACCGGGTGAGCACTCTTATTTCGCATTTTATTGCCTTATTTTTGTTGTTTTACGGTGCACACGAGTTTCTGATCAGCATAAGCTCGGCGTTGCTTCGTTAAACGAACGTACCACTTCGTGTTTTCTCTTTCCGAGTCCCTTAGGGTTGTGCGGTTGCCTTTGCTGAACTACGTATCCTGCTGGTGCTCCTGCTACGGCACTTCGTGCTTATACATTGCTGAACTCAATGTCTTCACACCTTTCCGTTAGACGAAGAGTGACAGCCGCGGCTGCAGAAATCGAATCCCATCGTCCTCGACACTATTGAAAGGATTGTGTCGCTCGTGCAACGGCTGCAGCGTGGGGCCCCGGCTCTCACCAGCGGAGTCGAAACAAAGTCCTCTTCCGGGCGGCTGTTCTTTCGAAGGCGCAAATCAATGGACACTCTCGCGAAGAAAACAGACGCCCTCCTTTCGCCGAGGAAGGCTCTCTCTTGAGCCGTGTGTTTGCTAAGGGAACGGAGAAACACTCGGACAGGCGGCGGTGGCACGGAAGTGTTGAGGCGGGCGAGGAACGCCAGGCTCTTGGCGGTCTGTGAGTGGTCGGGTAAGCTTAAGTGGGTCGAACCCCGTTCCTTTCACCCCGTGCTAGTCTAATGCAGTACGGGGACTGTTAATACTGCAGCGGCCGGCCACTGCTGCACTGAATGTAGTCCGAGCCGCTTCTGCTTGCGTTGCTATAGTGCACTATGTACGCAGTAGAACGCGAATCCCTCCTAAACGCGCTGCTGCGAAGAAAGAAAAATGGAGTACTACGACATAGAGGCCGGTGAGTGAAGTTACCGGACTCCTTGCGTGTCCAAAAAGAAAAGTTCCTGATGCTGCTCCGCGGTATCGTATGAGTGCCAACCAGAAGTGTATGCGGACTTGCTTCCCTATTATTCACTTTCTGTTTTGCTGTTCCTGAGATCCAAGGATGTTGGAAGCACTTGGTGCGTTAGGAGGGGAAGCGCATCGGTTGCCTTCCCACGGACTTAAGCGTGCGTGGGGATTGACCTTTACCTGCGCAAGATTACGATGTTTGCATCGTTCGTGTTTTATCATCCCACTGGAACATTTTAGTCTTGGACCTTAGGACAGGCGGTCGCTAGCTGTTAAGCATCGGATTCCTACTGGCGATGCCTCACCTATTTACCAAGCTTTCGGCGTCGGGACGCCAAGCAATTCAAAGGGAAGTGAACAAGATTATCATGGGAAAACATTACGGAGCCTTCTTCGAGACATTCGACATCCCCGGTGGTGTTGTAAGGACCCCCAACTTCCACATCAACCTCTTGTTCCCTTCCTTTCGATTACACTTCGTTCCTTCCTTAGGACGATTGAAGGGAGCGACGGAAGGTATGCATTATTACCGTCCCTTCAAAATGATAGGCACCATTGTCTAGTCAGTGTAAGGGGAAACACGCAGAAGCTCAAAAGTTTGCACACAATACATGCGTGTTCAATAAAAAACTCGGGAAGGCCTATCGACAGCGCAATCGCATCTTCGCATCCCGAAGCCGCCGTTTCACACCCTGTCACATAGTTGACATTAACGTGCTTAAACACTCAAATGTTCAAAATGCTTTAACAATTTTAAGCTTTGAGTGTTTGTCTGACGCGTCTCCATGTCGGTGGCTATTTGGCACCGCCATGCACGGAAGCCCTGCCCCACTGCCACTAATTGTAGCACTCTACAGTCTAAATCGCATGTCACCCTAGAATACGATGCTGATGCCGCGCGCTGCCCGATCTGACTTGGCGCAGGGCTTCACCACTACTATTTGGCCTCGTAAGTACGTGCAATTTAAATTGAAAAAGACGCACACAAAAACAGTACGCGTTTCTCTTCGTGTGGCGTCAACGCCAGCATACCCCATTCGAGCCGTTTTACGGAGGTCACTCGCTTCCTTGACACACACCAAACTCGGTAAAGCTCGCCAAGCACGAAAGAAGTGAGGTGGGGATGTTGACGACCGCACTTAACGTACTGCGGCGGCTCGCGACCTACACACATCGCCTAATGCGAAAAGACACAACATCCCTGGTCCACGCTCATGCTTCCTGACCCCGACAACCCTGTTGCGCCTACTTTTCTTGTTCACTTGTTTCCTCAGTTAATGAAGTCACGCATCAGTGGTGCTATCGGACCGAAAGGTTCCAAGTAGCCTGCTCCCAGCGTCGAGGGAGCCGACATCTTTATACGGCAATAAATATGTCCCTCTCTTCTTTACCTCTCCCTCTCTCTCCCTTCTTTCTCCGCTTCTCTGGAATCACCACTGAATGAGCGTGGCTCGTAGATTGCTGTAGCAACTTCCAAGCGACGGCGGCCTGCCACAGTCGAGCGGAGGGTGGTAAAGATTGGAATGGAAATAAACAAAGAAGAGAAAACAAAAAATGAACAGGGCCGCGTGAACGATGATGGCAACGAGACGTGTGCGGAAGAATCGACTTGCGGGCTCTCGTGAGAGCCAGTACATAGCCGCTGCAGCGACGGGGCTCGCGGTGTCCTTGGCTGAGGAAGTGCTCGTTGTTTCGTTCTTGAGTCGTTGGCGCCGAGAGAGGGCCGCATCGTGAGACGCCCACCACCGCTTGCAACGAGCCGCCGCTTCGCGTTCGGCCCGGTGAAATACCTGCTGGTGGCGCACCTCCGCTTTAGCCTTCAGCTTTCTCTCAGAGGATCGCCGTTCGCCGTGGATTGCGAACGACGAGGGTGCGTTGAGTTTGGCGTCAGCGCGTTCGCACCTAGCGCGCAGAAAGAAAGGAAAAGAAAGCACGGCTTTTCTTCGTTAGCATTGCCTGCTAGCTGAGATAACGCGTAAGCTCTGCGGGGCTGTCGGCCGCGACTTGGCGAATGTTGCGTGAATGCTTTATAGTCGGCGGTCAGTCTGTTCAGAAGATATGCAGAGCGGACGTTCAAGTCTTCTAACACGTATTGCGTGGTTATCCTCTTCGTACGCTTACATAGAGTGACAGGTAATAGTTTACATATTTGTGCAGCGACTGACAGGCTCAACTCGTACAACAAGACTTATCTTTGTATACCGAACAATGAAGACTTATTTAGCGCCTCAACATTACCAAACGCGGGGCCTTGGGGAGCAAGCACTGAATATAATGGAAGGAGAAAAAAATATGGCAGACGCATTCAAGCATACCAACCAGAAATCTCGTGCCATTCCTCGTGAGGATGGTAGAAGGGAAACGCAAAACAAATAGGCCGGGAGGTTAACCAGGAAAGCGTATTGTTGGATACACTACGCTGGTGGAGTGGGAAAGGGAAATAGAAAGATGACACAGAGAAAAGGGGTATTGAAGAAAGTGCACGGTGAATTCGAACACGGCAAGGTGTGTTCGGCGTAAGTGTTGCTTATGAATTCCTTCATGAATCTTATTACTCTGGACGTCCAGCAATTCCTTATTTTTGAAAACACCATGCGAATGCAAGCATCATTTCTGTATACTCTGCTCAAGGTATCTGTAAAACTGCTTATTCTTTTTTTTTTCTTTCTGCCTGTTACTGAACTCCTATCTGGTACTCCCACAATTAACAGACTCTGCCCCTTTCCGAGCAACTCTCCCTAGCAGTTCCTCTTTTTTTTTTTTTTCTTCTGGGAAGAGATCGAACAGACTGCGAGCAAAGCTGTACGACCAACGCACTAAGCAAGTTGTGCAAAAATTATGCTTCTATCGACCTCGCTGCTCCGCGTAATGAAGGTTCAACATGCACAACGAAGCCCAGGTCCTTCGTGGTCTCAGCACACAACGCTGCACACTGGACCGAGCTTGTCAATATACATTAACATCAGAACAGCTCGGACAATAATGTATGAGGCGACAGGGTGGCACGTAAAAGTAGAATACTTTATGCCCTACGTATACAAAGAATGAACCGCACATATTGGCAATTATACCGGTCAAGTTAATTATTATGTCAGCGGTGATATTCGCCAGCCCGCAAGAACAGAAATAACAGGGAGCAACGCCCGCGTGTTATTAAATGCTTGAGAACTACTTCCTTTGTGAGTGCTTATTTGCACGGCGAGTTTAGTACATCATCAGACAATATATTGAACCGATTCGAGTGATATTAAAGCAACAAGCGAAACGAAGTGGTTCCTGTGGCGTTTGATGATCTTAGAAACATAAATGAAGAACAGTATGAAAGCACGATAACACCAATAAATAAATAAATAAATAAATAAATAAATAAATAAATAAATAAATAAATCCGCGCAATACGCACACTCTAACCCCCCCCCCCCCCCAAAAAAAAAAAAGTCTTCTTACTGTTTTTTGTGAGTAGTGACTTGCCACGTATGTCTCTCTTTAAACAGACAAGAAAGCTCTCTTTGGAGATTATTATGCCCTCGTCGAAGAGTCGTGGGACCCAAAAGGCAGTTAACGTGTCTTTTTAAAGAGAATCATATACGTGGCAAGTCAGGAGTCACCGAAAACGGTAACCCTATTTTTATTTTATTTTTTTTAGAGTGCAGGCCTTAACAGTACTGCAGCGCGGATGGCGTTCCTGTAGCGTACGACGATGAAGACCACTAATTAAGTGCTACACCACACACCCCGAAATGGTATGCACGAGCACGTCTCCGTCTATGGCTGCACTTGAAACTACACCTCGATGCAAGGACGCATACCGCACAGCTCTGCTCACAGCTGCATGACAGGCTCATTACAATTCGAGGTGCGTATTTTGCCTCCGGTACCGGGAACCGCGTGAACGGGTTCTCTCTCGACCAAAGTGACCGGCTCGGGCACTTGTAGAATTGCGCACGTGACAACGCAAAAATTCGAGCGGCCGCAACCATAGCCACGTTTGTGGCAGAGCCCCATCTTCACGTGTCGGTGGAACGGGTTTAGCGCATGACTGGCATCGAAGAACTCAGTGCCTGTGGGAAAACGCGCTCGTAACAACGTCTCTGCACTGAAATGTACACGCGGCACACCCTGCCACAACTCACTGTAATGCGTGCTGGGAGACCGGCAACTGAGCAAAGCTTGCCGCAACCAGTGTAATGTGCGTGTGTGTGCTCATTATACTTACAGAACTATATGAGTGACGTAATAGATAGATAGATAGATAGATAGATAGATAGATAGATAGATAGATAGATAGATAGATAGATAGATAGATAGATAGATAGATAGATAGATAGATAGATAGATAGATAGATAGATAGATAGATAGATAGATAGATAGATAGATAGATAGATAGATAGATAGATAGATAGATAGATAGATAGATAGATAGATAGATAGATAGATAGATAGATAGATAGATAGATAGATATTACAGGTTAAGCAGACGCACATCCGGCTTGATACCCTTGCGAAGGAAAAAATCGATAGTGACAAGAGGGACGAGAGAGAATGTGTGATCGATTGATTGATTAATTGATTGATTGCCAATAATGTCGATTTCCGCCCCCTGTTTTTTCAAAGGAGCTGGATATTAGTTTATAAAGAGGGAACATGCGTGAGGCTGACAAAGCATAGTGACAAATTTGGCAGATCCCAAGTACCATGGGAATCAATGTTATGCGAAGCATGCGGAGGAAAGGTGACTGCGTTGTAAATTTTTTTATTGAGCGAAACATTACGAAATGACGTTAAATATATGTACAAATGTTGTACGCACAGACATATGTTGAACAGTCGCATATCTCATATAACCAGTTGTTTACAGTTGCGTAACGATGCCAACAGAAACATGGGTGTTACCAACACCAGAAGCGGTAAGCTGATGTCTAGAACTTGTGCTTGCGAGGATGGTAGTCCTCGATAGTGCTTCGTGGACCAACTACAGTGGATGGCGCTTAAAGTATAGAATTGACGTTAACCGGACATGACGCTTGCCTCATAGTAGTACATATGTAATGTTTATAAAGTTAGATAGCCAGCCTTGCAACCACATTTGACGTTTCACCAATATTACGCCTTCATAAGGTAGGGCCTTTTTTCAAAGAAGTTCCGAGAACTGGCGTGACTCTGTGGTAGAATACTTGATTGCCACGCGGATTTATGGGGTTCGATCCCGGCTGGGAGCCTGATATTTATTATTTGCATTCGTCGGGTCAACGCTGCCGACGTCAGTTTTTCTTAACGCTCTCGCATTTAAATTACTAATGTCTGTCCTCGCCGTTCCTTGGAAGATATAAATCGTCAAACACCTGTGGCGCATACCCACATACCGCGGCCCGTGGTATACGGGTATGTGCCACACGTGTCTGCAGGGAAGGGTTTGACGACGTACGCGACCGGATTTTTACGTTCTTGATATCATGACAAGCCAGACATATTCGTCAATACCTCTTACCCTCTCGTAGAAATTTTGGTCTACCCCAAGTCAAGAAGGCGATCACGAGAGCACCCAGACGTAGGCGGATAGATAGATAGATAGATAGATAGATAGATAGATAGATAGATAGATAGATAGATAGATAGATAGATAGATAGATAGATAGATAGATAGATAGATAGATAGATAGATAGATAGATAGATAGATAGATAGATAGATAGATAGATAGATAGATAGATAGATAGATAGATAGATAGATAGATAGATAGATAGATAGATAGATAGATAGATAGATAGATAGATAGATAGATAGATAGATAGATAGATAGATAGAAAGAAACGCAAAAGTGCTTACAGTGCGCAAAGAAATGCTTCGCATTTAAAATTCTGATATCTCGACGCACTGCCAATGCAACATCTCTTCCTCCGCATTAATTTTAGTGCACAGCAACGCAACCCAAACAAAAAGCCATCAGCACATGCTATATGCACAGAAATGCATCGGAACACTAAATGCAAAGATATGACGAAAAAGTTACAGCCGCCAGGGAAACACCCTGCCCATCCCCATACACCGCCCCCATCTGTTGGCAATAAATTCAAAACTAAAGGCAGAAGACATGAACAAAGAACAAGGGAGACACACATATAATAAGAAGAACGAAGAAGAAAAGCAACAGATTTGGAGCAATATGTCGATACGTAAGTACGTGAAGCGAGCTTGCTCTCAATATAGGTATTCCTGCCGTATATACTCCTCCCCAGTGTGTCCAACCCAACTTCACGCTTTCCCAGAATTACACATCTCACGCCGTGACCTCATTCTTTCATTACATAATGGTTAAGAGGTACTGGCGCCTCTAGACGGCATAGAGTGAGCGTTGGTCCCATGAAGCAAGGGCTGCCAGCATTTAGTAAAAAGAAAAGATACTTCCAATACGTAAAATGAAGAAACATATGAAAGCGACAACGTTACAATTATGTACTGGCATTTCAGGGAACTCGAAGAGCTCGCTCATAGTCTATGCGTGCAAGGCACCAAATCCAAGTCCGCTTCAGGACACGGAGATCCTAATGGCCCTCGCCGATCGTTTTGGAGATCGAAAAATCTTTTTGTTGAAGCTTGACAGCCGATACCTTTGCGCGGCTCAACGAGTTCAGGGCGCGTAAATATTTGAATTATCAATGCGAAAGTGTCACTCGAGAAAAAGCCGGCACAAAACTCTCGTCAAAGCCTGTGTTGGGAGAACCTCCAAGAGTGTTCTATGCGTACCGAGGAGAAGGAATTGATTTTGAAAACGTTACGCAGAGAAGTAAACCGCACTGTAAGCGACGCTGTCGCTTCATTCATTGCTCCGACAACCCTCGACTGCGTCATAAAAGCGATACCAAGGATCCGCCGCCCGTTTTACGGAGCAGATGCGCATTTCAGCGGCACGCCTTTTACATTCGGTCGATTCATTCCTCTCTCTCTCTCCCAACCCCAACCACAGACGCTGCCGGCATTCACTCTCGACAGCGAATAGCTTTTACCCCGCCGCCTTATTCGCCGTAATTCGTTTTCTTCGGATCTTTCGTCGCTTTGTTCTGCCCTCCATTCTGCAGCCTCGCTTTACGAAGAGAGGCCGTATAACGGCGCATTCTTCAGACCCTCAGCTGTGACCCGTCTTCCTTTTAGCTCATTCGGGTCCCTTGTTTACCAACATTCGTGCTATATGGGCGAGGGAAAGAGGGGAGATGAGGAAGTGGGGGAGAGAGGGAGTATTTCTTCGCCGAGGGAAGATGAAGGAAACGAGGCCTCGGTGAAGGAGAGTACCTCTCGGAGAGAAAAGTGTCCCGCACTTCGGGAGCGCCGTCTCGAGTCGACAAACAGTTTCTCCCGCAAATGCCGCCGATTGCCGCCGACGAGCCGAAATGCGCTGGCGCTCTATTATATAGCGTAGGCAGGCAGGCAGTCGTTGAAGGGCCTGGCGAGCCACTCCTGCGACTGTCGACACTTCTTATACGGCGGCTCGGAGTCTTCCGCGTTCGGCATTTTATTGGCGCGCACGCTGCTGCGTCGCGTAGCGTCCTTATCGGGCCCCTGGGGGGTTGAGGCTTCGAAGGAAGATCCGTTTAGCTTCACGACTTGCGCGCAAGCCGTTTTCTTTTTTACGGTGCTCGCGGCGCTCGAGAACGAGCGAGCGAGACCACAACCACCTCGCCCGCAGCACTTGTTTCCCAACAGCAGACTCGTTCAGTTCAGCAGCCGCGATACGACGTCGAGAGAGACGCGAGGGGGAAGGCACGCATCCGGACTCCGCGCATACCACACCGGTTGCCGGACAGTTTCGACGTCGCCTGACAGTTTGAGGACTCGGCCCGGCTAGAGGCGACAGGCCCGCTTTGCTGACGCTATACATGACTATCGGCCGCCATTGTTCGAGCACGCATCTCCGCAACCCTGTACGCTGTGTTGTGTTCGCCCGTACTTCACCCCAGCCCTTCTCTCTTAGCCTCTTTCTCGCGTTATTCACCCGTTTTTTTCTGTCATTGTCTTTCGCCATGCACCCTTGGAGGCACGCATGTCCACACGTGCCTCGGCACTGCATGCATGCCTGACTCGGCGGCTCGCGTTCCCCCGCTCCGAACAACGTGCTGTCAGGAAGGAAGTCGGAGGGCGTCAATCCCTCGCGCCTTTCTGAACCGCGTCGCTTGAGGTCCGCCTAAACGAAGCTGCTGTTCGAAAACCGGACAACACGAGTGTTTACCTTCGTTTAACGTAATTATCTGGATGAAACATCGAATTTTCGTTTCGTTACGTACAAAATGAACAGTGTACGGCAGAGATGATTGGAGAACCGGCGGTGTATAACCGGTGGTGTCATAAAAGCTCAAAGGTAGCAAGCTGTATTGTAGTTATGGTAGTAGAGGTATTAATCATGATGCTTACAGGTGGGGTTAGTCTGGCATACCGGGTCGGCGATTACTCAGCCTGAGTGTCTCCTCCACATTGCACATTTCACCATGTCCGCCTCGATGGCACAGTATACTTACAAGGTGCTCACCTGCTGACCGAAAAGTCACGGGTTCGATCCCGGCCGTGGCGGTTTCATATCGATGGAGGTGAAATGCTAGAGGCCCGTGTACTATGTGATGTCAGTGCACGTTAAAGAAGACCAGATAGTCGAAATTTCTGGAGCCCTCTGGGGCCCTCCTCTACGGCGTACCTCATAATCATATCGTTGTTTTGGCACGTAAAACACCACATATCAATACGTTGCATTGTGCGACACTTCAGTTTACCGCATTTTCTTCATAAGCCACTCATTTTGATTTCCGGTTAACTGGAATTGAGAACAGACGCTTCAACCCCGGCTAACCTTTCTATCTACCCCGCGTCTGCTTCCCTCTATCTCTAGCTAGCTTTAGCTCTTTCTCGCTATCGCTCATTTTGAACAAAGCGTGCGGACAAGCGTTAGCGAGCTCGTGGTACTGTACAGCACATTCGACAGCGCTGTCGGCGTAGCGTGCAAACCAGCAACGCTTTTATGCAACATCCGTGCTCGTGCTAGGTACACTGCGCGCTTTTGCACCGAGAATAAAAGGAAAACTGAGCAAACGACGCGCGTGGAGAGCGCGATAAGAGACCGACTTGCCACGAAACGTGGCAACGTAACGGCGCGAAACCCGTAAAAGAAAGCGAACCGGCGAAATATCTCGAGCGCCACGCGATAACGCTCGGAATAACAGCAAGTGCTGGACTCTGAATTCGAACAACTGTGTTTCGCGAATGACTCGACTTGCGTTGCGTAATCGGTGCTGCGTGTACAGTAGGATGTTGTTGGTTGCAGGCGGGTCTACCCTTGCAACACGCGCCGGCAATTGGTCCGCCTCAGTAACTCAGTCGCGTCCGTTACTTCATCTGAAAGAGGCGCGTCTCTGTTGCTTCACAGTCCAACAGTGGTCGGCATGCATGCCTTTCTAATACTTACATCGTCGTTACGCTGTGAACAGTGCCAAGAATACTGTTGAATTTGCTTAGATCATGGAGTTTATTCTAGGGATAGACAAAAAAGCGCTTCGTCTTTAATCTGGTGTCACGCGGCCTGTTTTCGATGGTGATCGAGTCCAATCCGGGCCCACTCTCTTTACAGCGAAGGGCTCCTTTTCGTAGCCTGTTCAAATAAGCCTATCGCATTCGAGAAATTCGATGGTGATCGGGCCTGATCGCGGTCATTAGTGAGCCGTGTAACACCGGTACAAAATGGCACCATCGGAGCACAAGCGATTCCACTGCTGCGAACGTGAAAGCCAGTGAAGTTTGCTAGTGAATATTGCAGGGAATATTGCTAGTGCATTAATATATTATCATGATCGACTATAGTGAGCGAATAAAGAGACAAACTCCAACACCGCTGTTTCTCTTGCGCATGACGCGTATATTATCTCATCAACGGCGACCAACGGTGGTCTCAAAGTGAAATCGTGTAGTACATAACACCTTTGTTCGAAAGTAAGAAAATGGCACGACATTCGTTTCTTAAGGATCGCTTGCCCGTGACGTCATGGACACACAACATGGCTCCAACATGGCGCCTTATATGACGTCAAGGCAGTACAATCACGCGGCGATTAACCTGCTACAGTGTGATAACGACGTCGCTGCAACGTTATTGGGCCTCTGTGCATGGGCATCGAAGGAACCAGCATGTTATGCATAGAGTGATGACACTAACGTGACATCACAAAGTTCGCGTCCCACCATGTTGGTGCTCCAACACGGCTCTTTCAGTAACGTCAGTGCAAGGCATCTACACAAGTGATCTGTCATGTGAGCGAAGTCATACACTTTTATGTTTACTTTTACGCAATGGAATGCAATGGAAAACAACTTTATTGGGTCCTGCGGAACGCGCACCGGGTCGCGCACCCGGCTCAGTCCCACGTAGGGACAGGCAAGCCGAGCCTGTCCTTTTTTTTTTTTCGATACAAAAACGGTGGATTAGTCGAGTTAATCAGTCAGCCTAACATTGTTGCTCTATGCGCCTTTTGTCCGCGGACGCCGTGCTGCCAGAATCTAGCCACATACAGCTGGCAGTTCTGGTGACGCGTGTAAGGTTTGCCCGCGCAGCGTTTCGCGCGAACACCGCAAGACCCGCCCCAAGAACACTCGCGCCAGCGGTGGCCATAACGCAGCTGCTCACGTGTCCATCATTGAAATTCATGGCGAGTGGCTTCGGAGAATCGAGCAGCACTTCTGTTCGCGTTGACAGCTCGTAAGAAAAACGGGACCGCCGACGTGCTTCGTGGTGTTGCGCACCTGCGCTCGCGGCACCTTGTTTCTCTTTCTCTTCTTCTGCTATCCTCTTTATTTCCTACTTCCCCTTCCCCTGACACTGCGCCATGCTCCCTATTGGGCTGCAGAAATTAGCGTCATTTCCTCATCTAACCACAACTACTACTACTACCCAACACGACCCATAACGAAATGACTAAGTTGAGCCAGCTTGTTGGTACTCACGTATCTATATAAGGCATGCATGCGATCACGGACCCATGGATTCAACTAAATCAGGAGGCTAGTTGTTCAGGCAACGCAGCTTGCAGGAAAAAGCAAGTAATGCATCCCCCAGCCTTCGACAGCGCCATCCGAGCGGCACATTAATATGAAGGGAGCAACGTAACCACGTGTTTTCTGTATCAAATACTTTTTTGGTTCTGTTGCTTATTTTTGTGCCACTTCATATTGTTCCGTCTCGTATACGATTAAACTTAGCTGCGAATCGGCACCCGTCTTGTTTTCTTTCAACTAATTCCTCGATCTTCATTAGGAATACGCACCAACTTCCCAGCTTGTTTTCACTCCACTCTATTTTTTCACCTTATTTCGCTTCACTTCACTTTATTCCACTTTTAATCCACGAAATTCATTTTTTTGTTTTCCTGTTGGCATCCCTGCCCTTTAGTGACATGTATCTACAATGATGTCAGGAGCTGTTTGTTGTGATCACACACTGTTCGTGTGCGCTGCACACACTTGTCACTCGCTTTTCAATCGTCATCATTTTACAAGCCACATCTTCATCACCACCACCGTGTTATATTGAGTTGACTCGCAGGCTCCATCTACTGTAAGCTGACTGCATCCTGTGCCACTAAGTTTCCTAACTTCATCCTGACTACATAATTATTGTCTGATAGTGCTTGGCGGTTTGTTATTTATTTTGTACTACGCTTTTAATGAACTTGAAGTTCTAGTTTTACGCTCCCGAACAACGATATGATTGCGAGGCACGCCGTTGTGGGGGACCCTAGCTTAGTTTTAACAACGTGGAGCTCTTTAACGGGCCCTTAAATCTAAGTACACGGCGTCTTCGCATATTGTCTCCATCGACAATGCGGCCGCCCAGTCTGGGAAACGAACCCGCACCCTTAATGCGTAGCAGCGAAAAGACACATCCTTCAAGCAACCCCGGAAGTTTTACGACGACGTAGCCTTCACTTCGCGAATTTCGTGCGCTGCCACACGCTACCCACGCGAAACCTGGACCATTCGAGAGAGACTATAAATTAAAACAAGTCCAAAGAAATCACGTTTCCGCAGCGTGGAGCTTTTTATTTTATTACGATAATTTGAGGTCGGCGTTGGGCATCTTGCGGTGGCGCCAAGTACAACGTTTCTTGCGTGCAACGTATAAGGCAAGAAATATTGCTCAGATAAGGCAGTTCGAGAGCTTAAACGTTTTGAAACTATATAAATGCTCGCTCAGCGCGGCCCCTTAGTGCCTCCAAATTGGGGAACGCCTGTATATATCGCCGTAAATAGCGTCGTCCCATTAAAACGACCATCATTCGCCGGTGTACATTAATTACAACACGCGAAATATCATAAGATACAAACCAGACGAGCTTCTTTCTTTAATTCGATAAACAAATAAGACGCGCCCAGGAATTATACGTTTCGCCCAATTACTGGCGAGTTGTTTCGTCGAGTCAGTCGACGTGCAATCGCGAAGTCTTTAATGCTGGTTATCGCGCAACGAACACCGACATGACGATGACACAAGTGTACACACACTCAATGGACAGTCAGTTATGTATCCTCACGGAAGACTGCTCCAATTTGAGAGCAACGACAGTGTATAGGCTGCCCGTAATACGCTTTATGCTCAGACGGGCCGCGCAGAGTAGTCCCCCGAAATTATATACCGCTAACAAGATCGTAATTCATCTCGCATCTCGGTCGTTTTCCTTACTTTATCTGCTAGCACGATCAAGGAGAATGATTTATCACGGCGCAAGCGTTCCGCTAGATACAGGCATGCGCACACCTACGCGCGAGGGCAGACACGAGGCGATCGCTTCGGCCCGCGTTGCACGGGTTCATAAAACGCCCACGATGTCGGAATTAATGTAAACACTTCGCCGCGGCGTTCGCAAGCGGGCATAGCTCGCTCAGCATATGAGGCTCCCATCATATAGTGTATGACCGTCGTAAATTGGCTGCTAGTAAATTGGCCTCGAAAGTGCAGATGCGCGGCGATTATCGGGACGCGGCGGAACGCGCGAGCAGCTACCGACCGATCAAGGCTTTTTAGTCGCGGACGCCTGCGCATGCGCTATCTGGAATGCGCGCTTATCTCGAGACAGGTAAAACGCTTCCGGTGCACGCACGCGTCGCAAATCGCGAGTGCACTCACTGCCGAAGGACGCGGAGAGAAGTACGCGAGGCCGCGCCTTGCAGGATTGGGGTATTTGCGTTTCTCGTGCGCCAGCGAAGGCAGTCACACGAACGGTTATCTACAGCTGCTGCGAGCTAAGCTAGTTCAGCTTCTACGAAGTGTCAGGCAGTGGTTCTACGGTCACTAAACTGCGAGACAACGCAGGGGCAGTTGCCACCTATAAACCAAGAAGCATCTTAGTCGCGACGCTAACTCGGTTATCGGCAATGATCCTTGACGAAAGTCAGAGCTATAGTAAAGCGGCATGCGCATATAGCAAGGTTTTCAATCGGAATGCTTCCGTCTCCCATTCTGCCGGCAGGTCTTGGTACAGTGTCACGACCAGCTATGACACCTGGGTACATGGTAACATATTCTACGAGACATTGCTTCAATTCATACACAACACATCTCTTGCAGCACGCGTCTAATACACCTATACCCACACATCATTATAGTAAGCATTATCGCAATAAAAAAAATATATATAGCACGTTTTCGCGGGTGACAAAGATAAAGGGCACATGCGTAACAATATTCATATGCGTAGCATTATACAAGAATATTTATGTTGTCTCAGTTAGGATTACGATCCCTCAGGATTAGTTTCACCCACACCTGTCTTTTTTTTTTTTAATGCACACATACATATGAGTACTCGAGAACTTGTACCTTTTTCGAATTTTGTTCTTTGGAAATACGGCTAGGCACTGCGGCTGGTAACGTTCCCGCATCGTCGAGAAAAGGGACGTCATGGAGGTAAACCCCACACACGATCAGCTCGCTAGGCGAAAGGATTTGAACCAAGTGAACTGAAAGCCACTGCAAAGAAAGACCTGAAATTGCACTGACTCTATACTGAGAGGAGGGAGTGAAGGAATTTGGTACAAGCTTCATGAAGTAGACGTTATCCGTAATGAAGTGGAGAAAATCAAAGATTAAAAACAAGAAAAGAATTGGTTCGCTGAAGAAATGGCATCCGCCAAGGAGCCTGTCCTGCCGTGCCCACCTCGATATCTCGGTCGCGAACGTTCCTATCTGGTTGGCCATCCTTCATAAGGCGAACGTTATTTTATGTGACATTCACGAAAAGAAGAAGTTTCGGTGTGTATAAGCAACTTGTAAGCTGAGGACGAAATATTTGCCTCCCCTCGTTTTCCTTTCAGAATCTGAATTCAAGTGCCTTTCCGTGACCTTGCTTTGCGTTTTTCACTGTTGGTGTAACGTATACATGAGCTCAATCAGCGTTGCGCTGCGATTTGATAATCGACGAAACTTACAGGCCCAATACAACACTGATACTACATGGGAGTTCACGTAGTGAACGAGGAGGGCTCCGACTTAATCTCAACAAAGTACTCGAGCATTTGGGCATACTATAGTGTACTAGAATAATTCTAGTACACTATACACTAAACCTCCATTCAAATGCGACCACCGTTCCGCAAATCAACCTGCGAAGAACTCAGCAACGGAGTACCTGATAGGTTTATATTCACTGAACCATCGCGAAAGGTGCATGCAGCAGCTTGTATTTACTCCTGTACGCGATCGTGCGACATTAGTGAGGAAGCTGCCGCTGACGCCAGCCAATCAAAAGTGCACTCATGCACCGTGATATGCGCATCAGCTCCACGAGTACGCGCGCCGTTTAGAGCTCCGGCTACTCTGCCTCCACAGCGTTCCATAGATCCCCGTCTCGAGCTCCGTACCACGCTTCCCAGCTTCCATGCCGACAACACTGTCATTGCGAAACGGCATACTTAGAAGAGCGCGTGATCGGCAGGGGCTCGGTACGGCACGGAGATGGCACTGCACGGAACTGGGCGTCGCTTAAGCCGGATTTGAGCGCAAATGATGAAGACGGTCGCTTATTTATACTTGCGGACACACGCGCCGCACGGATCGCCTTGGTGCGTGTTGTCGGTAGCCGATAGTCCGGGTGAAGGGAGAGAGAGAGAGCGAGCGGATCCGCCTCCGTCACGAAGCGGGCGAGCCGGACGATTTTCGTGGTCAGTGATTAGGGCGCACGGCCGATTTGGCGCGGTCGCAGCTCGCAAATGATGATAGATGAGGCCGCCTCAAACGCTGGCCGGGATAGTCGGCACTGCTGCACGCGGTATCGCTGTCCTGCACTTCTTTTTTTCCCGAAGATTGCGTGTAGTCACACAACCCTTTACTTACAGAAACGCTGCCCATCGCTAACTCAATCGACGCTTTTTTCTTTCTTTTACCGCCGCATCGGAGAGCCAAGCCGGCACGAAGCCGGGAGGGCGTTTCCGTGTACATAAGGGGCGATGATATTTGCACGTCGTTTGCTGCTCGATCCCGAGTTCGCATCTGTAATGACCTACCACGAGGCGCGTATAGGAAAAGTATGCAAATGCGAAGAAGCGTGTGTGTACAATGTGCGAACGACGCGCTAGGTTGGCCCCTCGAACTTTCGTGGAAGACAGATGTATTGCCGCCCAGAGGCCGGGTCGAATGCCCACGAGTTTTGTACTGCACGTGGCGTCGGCAGGGAAGTACTGCAGTAAATGACGCGCAGTCACGAAGGCGCGGGCAGCTCATAGCAATTTTCGGGTTACGTTGTGTCAGGGTGAGCAAGGCGAGCTTCCAGGGATCCGGCGGCGCTGAAATACGAGCTCGCAATTATTCCGGCTTTACGACAGCCGAGCGGCATTGCAGCGAAGAGCAGTCAGCGTGTAGCCGTGCATTCCGCACGGGCGGCGGCAATTTGCGATTCGCTGCGGAGAAACTGGCGGTGCTTCCGGGCTTGTTCATTCAGGTCCGCCTTATCGTTTCGAGCTGGCCGAGAAGGTGAAAAAAAGGCACGGGACATTAGCGAGTCATTATGCCGACAGCAAGTGCGAGCACGCCTTGACGAGTGCGCAATAGCGATCCGATCGGTGTAGATGTGTTTGACTGGCCGCTGAAAGGCGGCGGCGAAGTGCGCGCGTCGAGGATTGTCGGCACCCTGCAGCTTGTGTTTTGAACACAACTTAAAAACTCACAGGGTCCCTGATATATTCGCATAAAACTACACAAAGCCATCTTCTTCTTTATCGGATCAATCGATGTACTGATCCTCCCCCGCCCCCCCTCCGAAACCTTTCTGCAAGTCACTTGGGGTCGCATTGGCACCGTAATCGGTCCACGCTTGTCCAAGCGACGATTTCATGTGACGACCCATCAAGAGACGTCACGTTATAGTTACGTCATGATAGGCGTCATTGGTGACGTCATCGCGTGATCATAATTTTTTGCATCAATCGTGTTGACGCCTGCGCCTAGGAACTCCGACAGTCAGTTTTTGCGTTTGATAAGCATCTAACGCTATCGCTTGAAAGATGTTTGCGCGAAGGGCAAGGTAGCATGGAATGAAAATAGCAATTCTCTACTACAACCTAATAACGTGAAAAATTGGACGAGTTGGCGACGCATGATGAACCACAGCGCAACGACCGAGAAGAGGACGATAAGAAGGCAGCTCTCAGTTTGAAAGTTTGTCGCATATTTGGCAATAGTTCGGACACACTGGCCCGTGAAATAATCGAGGCAGCAGCGACTCACCGCTGGGGCGAGCAATGCATAAGCGTCGCATCAAGAGCACACAATAGCAAAAAGTTTAAACTATTTTAACTGAGCACGGATCGATAACGCTTAATTGCTTGGCTCCATCGTTTGCGGATTTGTGATGTGGTTTTTGTTATCATGCTGTTGCATTTCCTTCTTCGTTACCGCTTATATTAATGCGCGTTTCTGGATAAAATAAACAAGCTTCATGGACACTACTTTGTTCTTCCTTATTCACATGGTTCTAGAAACATTTGTAATATCATAGAGTGTTTCACAATACCTAATCAGCATAACATATACTTGCTAGACATGCGTTTAATAGGGTGTACAAGCTCACTTCTTTTTTCTTTTTTTTTTTTACCATCCAAACACATTTCCCGTACTTTCCCATACAGACACATCTTCGTGTCACTGGTTCTTGGCCTAAAACTTGAACTTCCAGGCCAATTTCAGCAAAGAGAGAGAATAAGGGTAGAAGAAAGGCAGGGAGGTTAACCTGGGCTGAGCCCGGTAGGCTACCCTGCACGGGGGGGAGGGGGGAGAGGGAAGAAAAGTTACAGAGGAGAGAAAAGTCACTGAGCCGACGCAACAGTTCCACGTTTGACTTCACAAACGACGAATCAGTCTGGTGTCCTTGAGGAACCGCAACAGCGCTTTCGTTGCCTTTCGGAGCTGTGATGGGCATCCCCATGGTCCCAATACCTTCTCGACTGTGAAAACGCTTCCGTCCAGTTGATGTAGCGCAGTGCGGAGGTAAAGCCTCTCGTTTGCGTATGTCGGGCAGCAACACAAAATGTGTTCAATAGTCTCATCCACGGCACAGTCGTTGCACTCGGCGTTGTCGGCCATCTCAATCTTAAATGAGTAGGCGTTGGTGAAAGCTATGCCCAGACGCAGACGGCACAACACTGTACCTTCCTCCCGGGAAAGCCCAGGGAGTAGCCGCAGTCGTAGAGATGGGTCGAGAGAGTACAGTCGATGATTTGTGAACTGTGATGATTGCCACTTCTGGATTGTTATGTTCTGCGCCAGCTTACTCAAGTAACGAGCCGCGTCAATCCTAGATAAAGGTGTAGAAACAAGGTTTGTTTCTACGTGTGCTTTTCTGGCAGCTTCATCGGCGAGGTCGTTGCCGGAGATACCGCAATGACTTGGTATCCACTGGAACACAACATTGTGTCCTTTCTCAATCGCATTGTGCAGCATTTCTCTTATTTCCCACACAAGTTGTTCGTACGATCCGCGACGAAGTGCCGACGAAAGACATTGTAGAGCCGCCTTTGAATCGCAGAATACTGCCCACCGATTAGCCGGTTGTTGCTTGATGTAATCGACGGCACCTCGCAGGGCAACAATCTCCGAGCCAGTCGATGTGCTCACGTGACAAAGTTTGTAGGTGAGATTGATGTGTCGTGATGGGATGACGGTGGCGCCGGTGGAGCTGGTCTGGGTGGTAGAACCATCCGTGTACACGTGTATTCTGTCAGCATAGAAAGTGTGCAAACAGTCCAGAGCAGCTTGCTTCAAGGCCAAGACAGAAAGGTCTTTCCTGTTTCTTATTCCTGGGACGGAAAGGCGCACTTCGGGTTGACGTAAGCACCACAAGGCGGATGGTGAACGCGCCGAGGGTGTAAAGCCCGATGGTAGCAAAGCGCGGTGAGAGCTGACGACATTGGAGAACGACGCCTGCGGTCGTTGTTCTGGCAGGTACGGCAGATGGCTCGACACCATCCGTGAAATATGTCGAATATGCGCTCTCAGCGCGTCGGTTGTGACGTAGGTTGTAACCGGATGGTCCCGAGCCAATATGACTGTTCCAGCTGTTGAGGTGGTTCGTGGTAGGCCGAGGCAAACACGTAGTGCCTGTGCCTGCACGCTCTGAAGTGCTCGAATATTTGACATGCAAGTTTTTGAAAGCAGAGGAGAGCTGTAGCGCAGTACACCAATAAAGAGTGCTTGGTATAGCTGCAGCATGGAACTCACTGATGGACCCCATCTTTTTCCGGCGATGAATTTTAGGACGTGGACAACAGATACCAGTCTCGCTTTCAAGTAAGATACGTGTGGGCTCCAGGAGAGGTCTGGGGTGCGGAGCTTGTATTTTGTTTAATAATTTTTAAGTTGTAAGGGCCACAGTCGTTTCTCGTAGTTCAGACCTTGCCCGTTGCGACATGGCTTTGGGGCGGCCGCACTCTGCAGATGAACTCAAGGTAGCGGGTTCGATGCTTAGTGGCTTTCCGACTGAGCCGGAATGAAAACAAATATGCATTCACTTAAGACGACTCGAAGGCGAAAGAAGCCTATCGTCTTTATCTTCTCAGTAGACGTATTCGTCCTGCCCCGCCACTCCACGAAAGTTTCGAAAGCGTTCTGTACCTAACGTGGTTTTGCACTGCCTCCAAGATCGGAGGCACCTGTAACCTCGTTTTGCATTGCCTCCGTGATCGGACCACCTTTGACAAATCTTCGACGTCATGGGATGATGTCATTGTGTGACGTAACGTCGCGTGACATCAAGGTGACGTCGCAATGACGTCACGAACTCTGGCGTCTGTGGCGTCATCGTGACGTAATACGGTGACATCATCACGTAATGATGACATTTTGCATCAATCATCCCCGACGCCGCTGGACACTGACGCCGACGGTCCAATTTCGCGTTTGGTGAGACATCTAAGGGTTTTGCCTTAAAAGAACGGTGCTAATTTTTCTAAGTTTGTGCGTACGGTAAAGGAACCTCTGAAGACCATAGGCATATCGGAGCCTTTTACTAGACGGTATCTTCTATATATGCATGGTTCACCTTTGAGTGGCCCAACTCGAAGTACAAAAATTAAACTTGTTGCGAGTTCGTTTTTAATAACGTCCGCCACGGTTGTGTAGTGGTTATGGTGCCCGACTGCTGACCCGAAGGTTGCGGTTTAGATCCCGGCCGCGGCTATCGCATTTCGATGGAGACGGAATGCTATAGAGGCCCGTGTACTGTGCGATGTATAAAGAACACCGGACGGTCTCAATTTCCGGAGCCCTCCACTACGGTGTGCCTCATAATCATATCGTGGTGTTGGCACGTAAAAGCCCAGATATTATTATTAATGTTTAAGAATACCCGTCGAAGCACACTGACTCGTTTGTTCTTCCGGTGCGCGCAGGCGTTGTTATGTATGCTTTCATCTCGATGCTTTCTCCTCAGAGGCCGAAGTACAGTGCCAACGCTGCGTGCGCTCATTCCAACCGCTTTTCTTTTACGCGAGTTTACCTAAAATGTCTGGGTGCGCGCCACCCTGTTTGCTTAACTCCTTCGAGAGCGCCACGTCGGCGCTGTTTGCATTTCCCAGCAAACAGGGTCGAGCGGCGCCTCGCTAACTCGAGTGTATAGCGTGCGTGACCGGCCACTCTTCAAAATTGCCTCTCATTTACTTGCAAGCACACAAATGATCTCAAAAAGTTGTCAAAAAGGCAACATTGAGAACGTTACTTATGTTATCGTCGTCGTTGTGATGTTGCTATTACCGTTTACGTCATCGTCGTCGCTGCTGTTGTTGTTGTTGTTGTCGTCGTCGTCTTTGTTGTTGTTGTTGTTGTTGTTGTTGTTGTTGTTGTTGTTGTTGTTGTTGTTGTTGTTGTTGTTGTTGTTGTTTTTGTTGTTGTTGTTGTTGTTGTTGCCGAAATGCTACTGGCGCGTGTACTTATACTGAGGTGCATATTAAAGAACACCATGTGGTAGAAATTTCCCGAGCTCTCCACTACAGCATGCCTCATAGTCACATCGTAGTTTTCGGAAGTAAAACACCAACAGTTATTATTGCGCCACACAGCCAGACTTTGTAGGCGAGCGCTCCATGAAACTAGCAGTGTCGGCCAACCACGCGGCTTTTTGAGTCAAGATCGCGCAAGAAATTAGATTAGCCGAGACATTGGGGTTCGGCGCTTCTAATCTAATCGAAGTGAGTCAGCAGACCGGCTGACTCACGGAGGACGGTTCAGAAACAAACAAAACTCAACCGGCAGTACTAAAAGCATACCGTGCGCTCTGATGTTTCGATCACGTGTTGGGCCGACACAGTATATAGGACTTCAATAGCAATGCTCCCTTCCTAATTTGTTCCTTCCTCCAAGTAAGCTGTGCTTGACAGGTCATGACTTGCTCAGTCTTCTTTGCCGCCGTCCTTGAACAGTAGTAGTACTCAATTAAGCAGATTTATATGACTTTGCCACTTCTTAATGCCCATTTTATCCTGTTGAACGACTGAGCTCAAGATAATTGGTTCCCTATTGAGAGGATTACCTCCCCCCCCCCCTTTTTTTTTTTTGCATATAGAAGAAAAGTAAACAATAAATACGTTTGTATGTTTCAATGGCCACTTACACATCGTACTCACCGCCTAATGGGCTTATGTGCAAGTTTTTAATACGCTCCATATTTGACAACAGTTCCGTGGCATGATCCATAATGTAACGATGTGACTGCACGAAACAATTAGATTTTTCTGTAGGTGCTTACCTACGGTGACGTCATTTAAGGGCTTGTGACGTGTTATAATTTGTGTAGAGTTTGTTGTAAGGTTTCACTTCGTTTTTTGCTTCCTATATAGAACGTGGGGCTTACGGATAGTCGGCTTTAAAAAAAAAAGAATTAAAAACAACAGTTGTTAAACGATGAAAGGAAAAAAAAATAATAGCCCGTGTCACAGCTGTGAAAAAAAAGACTTCACATTCGTTGTCCAGACACTGCAGCTGTGTTTTAAGCCCTCGAGGCTTATCAATTCATGAGTCACTGTGACACAGGGCTGACACTTTCCGCTTCCCGATCCGCAACAGCTGGTTCACGAATGCACCAGCATCACGCCGCGGCCTATCGGACCCAGTCGGATGCGGCGGTTGGATTCAGAAATACGCAATTACAGCCTCGCAACGTGCAGACACTTGCGAATCGACCAACATGACGGAGTTGTGCGAAGAATATTTCTAAATATACAAACAATCCATGCAAGGATTTGATCATGCGCAGTATTCTACATGTGTCTTTTTTATTTGCTGCGAACCTATAGACATGCCATGTATATGTTCACTCGTAACTACATCAAATTGAGGATTTAAAAAAAACAGCTAACCGGAACTGAATGGCACCAAATACATATTGTTTGCAGCCATGTGGTAATCATTAGAGTATTTTTATATTCGCTTAATTAGTTAATTAACTAAGATCAATTCTGCAAAAATTTTAAATGTCACTTTAAGGCCGAGGGCGCTTCATTATATTTGGCGCTCCATGTTTTCGGATAAATCCGAAAAAATCTGATGAACACTCGCCGGTAAAATTTTTGACAATTCGGAATTTATCCGATAAGCTCTGATTTTAAACGGGCATTTTCAACGTTCAAAGGAAATTTTCAAAGCTGACAATCGTCAATCGAAAGGAGCGCACCTCAATCAGCGGCAGCCACCTCGTAGAGTATGCTTGCGCCTATTACAACAAGCTTTAAGGTTGTAATAGGAACAATTAAACGTAGGTGTTTTTTATCCAAGTATTTGTGCTTGTATGTATATGCGTTTGCGCGTTCAAACTTTCCAGGAATCTAAACTGCACTTGGTGTGTTCGCATGCTTTCGCGTTCAAATATAATTTCATCTGAGATTTTGGAGTATTGGAAAATAATAATAATAATAATAATAATAATAATAATAATAATAATAATAATAATAATAATAATAATAATAATAATAATAATAATAATAATAATAATAATAATAATAGGTCATTTGCTTTTTCATCAAGAAGATGAGGGAGGCTGGGAGAAAAATATGAGAAGCAGCTTGACTAGCTCCTCCTCCCCCCCAAAGGCGCATTTCGGCGAGTTCAAAAGCCTTATTAGCAAGGTAAATGAACAGGAAATGATGAAAAAAAATGAAAGAACGGAGAGGTAGGATTATCAGCAGCAATGCTACGCAATTTCATTGGAAAAAAATTACTAAAAGACCTCATTGCAACAACTTATAATGCAAAATTAAACACTGCATTTCGGAGAATTGGGGATTTACGACAAATATACTCTCCGATAAACGTCCGAATTTCCCCCCCAAGAAATAAACTCCGAAACGCACCCGCCGAATTTGAAGAAAAATGAACTCCAAAAACGCGGAGCCCTAATTATATTGTAGACGGCATCCCAAAACGACCGATCCATTTTTTGTTGTTGTTGTTGTTTTTTGGCAACGCGTGCGTCCTGCGTGGTGTCCTTTTTTTTTTTCCCGGCGTTTAAAGGAAAGCCCACGAAATATGAAATCGTTTCACTGCGCTCGTGCGCCATTTTATTGCAGCGCTCTCAACCGCGTTTCTAGCAGTATAACCATGAATGCCCTAAGGTGACTAATAAAAAATGTTGTATAATTGACCTTAGTTCATTAACTTATGAAAACACCCCACATGACGGCAAACCGTATATGCCGTTGGTTCATTTCAGTTGCGGTCGACCACATTTTTCTTTTCAAATCCTTGATTCTAGTTACGTGAAACGCCCGGTACGACTAACTATACTATACCAAACTAGGTTAAGTGCAACAAGCTTATAGGTCCAGCCAATGTACGGCTCGTATAGTCTAACGCCAACCTCAAAGTTTAGGGCTGATTAAGCTGTTCCATCAAGCGCATAGCCTATTGCAGGAAGCTATGCCTAGTCTGCAACGTGCGGGGATTAATTTGCTGCGTGTTTGAGCGCTGCCTGAACGGGGCGCCATTTTAATTATCTCTGACGAAACATTTGGAGCTGGGATGAACGATGAGTGTACAGCGGCATTCCATACCGGAAGCTCACCTCGCGGCAAGAAGACTTAACGTATGGAAAAATCAACCCCAACAGCTGACAGCGAAAAAAAAGAAAGAAAGAAAGAAAGAAAGAAAGAAAGAAAGAAAGAAAGAAAGAAAGAAGAAAGAAAGAAAGAAAGAAAGAAAAAAGAGCTGGCAATTGGCAGATACATGTAACTCCGAGCCAGCCCAACATCCCTATGCGGGAAGCCTCCGTAATGCAAGTGCACGCTGCGTAAATGCAATTCTCTGTGCGACAGAAACACAGCTGTTGAGTATAATAATGCATGTAAACTGCCCAAATTAGGGATTTCGTTGTTCTATATACCGTATAAGCCTGTTTGCAGAGCACTTCGTTCGCCTCGCACTGCGTTGTGAGAGCGGTCGATCTGATTACATTGGGCGGTTAGCTATTTTCTCGTTCTTCCCCTGCTGCGACATTGAGCCAAAAGCTACAAACCATGGGTGCCCCCCCCCCCCCCCCACACACACACACTTTTTTTTTCCCCGCTAGGCGATCAGACGAAGGCAACAAAAAAAAAATATTCAAGAGCTCTTCCCCCAGTCGGGAAAACGGGGGTAAGTGAAGCTTGGGACCTTTCTTTCTTTCTTTCTTTCTTTCTTTCTTTCTTTCTTTCTTTCTTTCTTTCTTTCTTTCTTTCTTTCTTTCTTTCTTTCTTTCTTTCTTTCTTTCTTTCTTTCTTTCTTTCTTTCTTTCTTTCTTTCTTTCTTTGTTTGTTTCTCTCTTTCTTTCTTTGTTTCTTTCTTTGTTTCTTTCTTTCTTTCTTTCTTTCTTTCTTTCTTTCTTTCTTTCTTTCTTTCTTTCTTTCTTTCTTTCTTTCTTTCTTGCTATCACATTACGCAACGCTCCCTCCTTCCTCCATGCCGGGAATTGTGCCTTCACTATACGTGCTTGCGGTGAAACACTTAATTCAGTTGCTGTAGAGCCATGAACGACGATCGCTCGTTCATATCCAGGCAACAGTGAAATGTGGCGACGTGAAATGACAAGACACCTCGATAAAAGATCAGCTCGACATATTAGAAACGGCTTATCACCGACAAGCCCGCGATCGAGAGATAACAGCAGTTATTATTGGACAACGGGGCATGGAAATACGCAGCTTCGGGGGGCCGCCTTTCTGCACGCTTCGCCAGCGCCGGGTTTCCCGCGTACAACGCCGTCGAAATTTGTGGATTAAACAGTTGTGGAGAAAGCAAGACAGGATGGAACCATGTTCTCAGTCACGTTCAATATATGTATATATATAGTTAGTAGGCCTAACAACGACATTGAAAAACTGTGCCCGATGTGAGAAAATAAACAAGATGCAGAAGACAGGAGATAGTATAGTCAACATGAAACAGGTGGTCACACTTACGCAAGATAATATAGTAATTACAAAGAAATGAATAAGTGGCCAGGTGCACGAATGCATGCGCACTTTCAGTCCCCGGAAGTCATGTCACGAACAACCAATGAAACATCGCACGTCTTGATTTCAATCTTGACGTCTTGATTTCAATCGTTTCTGGTGTTTAACGTGTCCTACCACCGATGTGATTATGAGTATAGGTGGAGGGCTCCGGAAATTTCGACCACTTGGGGTTCTTCAACGTACACTGACATCGCACAGTACGCGGGCCTCTAGCATTTCGCCTCCATCGAAACGCGAGCGCCGCGGCCGGCACCAAACACGCATCCGCCGGGTCAGCAGCCGAGCAGTGCCTTGCAATGTCGAGGGAAGGCCTTGCAAGTCCCAAGAATGGCTTCTGCGTGGGTTTTTTTTTTGTACATACAGTGCGTAGTGCACTAACAAACTTCAGTTCCAAGTTAGCACTCGAGCTTGCCGGTCCAGGCTTGTTCTTTTCGCGCTAGAAGCCTAGAAGTAGAAAGCTATGTATTGTTAACCATACCGAACGACTGCGTTACTGAGAACCGACATCTACATTTCCGTTCAAAGCAACAGAACGGCATGCGCTCTTAAGCAGAGGAGGCAAATTTTTTTTTCGCTTCCGTTCGAAGAGACAATACTCGCGAGCATCCGCAGAAGGCGCAGGTGGCCTGAAGGTTACCAAGCATTCATCCCCTGTACCTTGAACCCCGCTTCTGCTTTAGTTCTTACTCAATGCTCTTCAGAGTTGCGTTCGAGTGCTCTATAGGCATAAGTGCCTGCATAGATGTCTGTACATGCACAGCGCTCTTCACGTTGTGGCATGCATTGCGCAAACGGTTAAACAATAGGTTGTAACCGCTTCGCACTGGTTTCACAAGTGCTTGCCGACGAACCTTCTTTCTAACACGTTGTTGTGACGATGGGCCTTTTTGTCGAACTCATTTTCGTCAGTGTAAGTGGAGAGAGTTTTCGCAGAGCACTTCCCAGCCAGGATGAAGGGAAGAGGGATAGGTGTTGCTGCCTGCAGGCGGGCCTATAGCCTTACAAGTGCTGTTGACGTAATGATGATGATGATTATGATGATGATGATGATGATGGTTGTAAGGGAAAGGCACCTTCTTGTTGTTGCCTCGCCTAGGTGCTACCTCTCAAGTGCGGTAGATACCAAAGAGAGTAGAGAGAGAGTAAGAAAAGGTAAGGTATACGTTAACCAGAATAAATATTTGGTTTACTACCCTACAACTGGTGGAATAGAAACAAACGAAGACAAGAAATGGATATAGAAGTAAAGCACACGCACACGATTGCTGCTGTGCACAGCCCGTCACAGCACAGACGAGAAAGACCAACAGTAAAGCTAACGGAGCATCCTCACTCCACGTAGGGTGAATTCGCGTAATAACGACATCTCCAGGATTCGCTCGCGTACGCTGCCCACCCTGCAGCCTCGAAAAGATTTCGCGCTCCACGAAGCACAGCAGTAAAATGGCTGAAGGTATAAACATAACACACACACATCGACGCCAGAAGCAAAACGAATGGACGTCTTCATCGACGCCAATAAATGTGCTTGCTCATCTATTTCTTCAATCCCGGGCCACGTCGTCGAATGCTTTTGAGTTTGTTCACTGGCGCCTATATATAACGCCCTCTACCTCGCGGAAATTCATCTTTCGCAGTGTGCGCGAAAGAAAGATATAGCTCCCGCCGAGGGCCGACTGCCACGGGGTTTAAAATAAAGAAAGGCTCGTGCACGTCTTTATCGATGGCACTGGAACGAGGCTGCTCTTATCTTTTCATCCTCGGGGTCGCATTAAGCCTATATAAGCGCGCGGGGATCGGCGACAGACGGGCGTGCGTATGCGTGTGTACATTGGCAGGGGGGAATGATTAAAAGCGGCCGTCTTCTTGCGTATGCAGCCGCGACTGCGCAATCGGACGACGGCGACGACGACGGTCTTAATGAAGGCGCTCTTGAAGGCTTCTCGCGCCGAGTGGCGCAGACGCAATAATTGCCAGATGCTATCGAAGTGAGCGCGCGCGGGACATCATCGCTCACGAAACGGTGGCCAAAAGGTGCGGTAATGGTCAGCCACCCCCCGCCGCGCACGTGCGGTCAACGCGACGGGACGAAGGAATCCGCTGCAGGAGCAGTGAACCACCGCCGCCGTCGCCGTTGCGGGGCAGCGCGCGGAGTCCGCGGCCTGTTATACACCACTCGCCCCGCGAAGTGACCCATTTGTAAGAAAACTGGCTGGGCGGGCCAAGTCGCGACACGCGATCGTGCACGCGTTCGGTGAGTCGTATATTACGAACGCCCGCTTTGTACGACTAGATTTCCACTGATCGTTTTGTTTCGCTCGCTCGTGCGGGTTCGTATTTTCACTCTTGTTCTGTACTCCCTTATTGTGCAGCTGTATCGGCTGCGCGCGCGATTTGTTGCAGTGCCGTGACACCGTATAGAAAATGCAGTGGCATGGTAGGTCGCTGAGGTAACTGTCTACGTCGTACATCTTCCGTTAATGAACGCGCGAGCGTCAGTCCGTCTATAGTATTCTGTATGATAAAACCTCCAGCCACCTCGCAGAGTAAGAAGAGAAAACAGCAAAGGTAGGCAAGAAGGTGTGTTGTTGTTGTTCTTTATACACGAAAGTGTATCACGTGAGCGTATTATATCTATCTATCTATCTATCTATCTATCTATCTATCTATCTATCTATCTATCTATCTATCTATCTATCTATCTATCTATCTATCTATCTATCTATCTATCTATCTATCTATCTATCTATCTATCTATCTATCTATCTATCTATCTATCTATCTATCTATCTATCTATCTATCTATCTATCTATCTATCTATCTATCTATCTATCTATCTATCTACGTGGAAGCACTTGCAGCAAATAGATTGATGTAGTTGGAAACCTTATTCTTACGACGATATGTTGCAAAAAAAAAAAAAACAGAAACGATGAGGACGCGTATATTGTAGCGCATATTCAGTCAGTCACCACGAAAATTCCAGCGTGGCGGTGTGTATAGCAATTCTCATTCTAACGCCGTTCTGCAAGTCCGACCGGAATCCCGTCGTACTTGCCTCTTGGCCGCCTCGCCGATGGAATCATTAAACGCGAACGCCGGACCCCAACGATAAGACGGATGTACCACGTCAGCGAACTCGTTATACTATAAGCACAGCCATAAAGCCGTGCGTTGAGGTACTCGCGGGCAACGAGTAGCCAAGGTGATACAATCCTCAACCTCTCGACAGCAAGCCAGATAGAACAGAACAGAAACATCTCTCGTACAGAGAAGTTGCTCACGCCGCTAGATGTACATTTAGTTTCGTCATCGCGTTTAAAGTGAAGTCTTATTCATACTGCTCTAATTTCCACTGCGTTAGCCTGGCTTTAATGTTTACGAGCCGCATATGCCGACAAAGTTTGCAGCGCGTTTTAGTTTCTACGGCTTAATCACGAAAGTGCAGAGACATTCTCACTGTCGTGCGCCTAAGCATCGCTCGTGTCACCTTGGTTGCGAAATTTGCATCTCTATGGGAACATAATCCCGTGCCAAGTTCCTCGCGCTTCCGGTCGTCGCTGCAGTGGTGACTAAAGAAGTATATGAAGATTTAAAAAAAAAAAAGAAAAAAAGGCTCTTCAAGAGCAACGTGTCGCCTAAGCCTTGTTCGAAAGCCCTCCGCCGTTAACGTAATCTCCGAATAAACCTGAGCTGTCACCTTCGCGTAGGGAGGTAGGCTTAGGCCACCCCGTTAAAACTACGGAATGTAGAACGCGATGAAAATATAAGTATTTCATTTGAAATGCTAATGAACTGTAGCCGAAGAGGAAAGCAACTGATGTCAAAGTTAAAGTTTTAGCACTTGTTTCTTTTTCTTTTTAGAGTGCGTGATTTTGGTGTTGGGTAGTTATACCTTCAGGCTGTAAGTGCGCTTATGGACAAATTTCTAGAACGGGCCCAGGAGATAAAGAGAACTTCTTGGAGAACAGCAGAGAGATTGCCCAAGGGCTATTGTATGCTATCCTGCACGGGTAGAAAGGAAAGAGTAGTCACGGATGACGGTGATAGAGATAGAAAGAAGTGATGCGAGAAGACGATTTTACGCAAGACACATGAAGGCCGCATATCTTAGCCTGTTATACGAATGTTTTCATATTTTTGCGCATCGTGACGTGTATTTATACGGTCAGGAAACGTCTAATGCACCTACCATTCTCTTTACGTTCGCATGCGTCTACCGTGTCGCTGTTGCTTTAGTTGTTAAAAGATTGAAAACAGGCAAGGTTAACAGCCAAATATGGCGGCGCCGAAACCCATCCGAGAAATTGTCTATATACAATAACCACGTAGCACCTTCGTGACATAGATTAGCAGTTCGAACGTAGTCAAATTATATATTCATCATTCGCGAAATTGTGAATCACGCTGACGCAACTCTTCAACCATTATGTAACACCACGATACGGATGTACATAAGGACGTCCTGGGGGGGGGGGGGGGGGGAGGGGGGGGGGGGCTGTCTCTCTTTGCCTCTCTGAAGGATTAGAATTAGGATTAGGATGTTGTAGGAAGCCGGTGGATCTAGCCTTGCGAAATTTGCAGGTAGCTGCTTCGCCCGGTTTTCTCTTTTCTGATCATATGGAACTAATATCCTGTTTAAAGCGAAGCGCGGGCATGCCACCAGAAAGTCGCACGTAGCGCGACGCAACCATGCTCAAGCTGATGGCCGATGAGCTATTTCCGCATACGGTGTTGTACCGGACCCCCATATCACCACACCACACCCCCTGAAGCAATAAGCTACACAGCTTCATTAGCACGCTCACGTACCGCACATCCGTGTGAAACGACCTTCAGAATTGCCAGCCAACTTCTAACGTTAAACACTATTGACTATAATCTTACTGGTCAGTCACAGCAGTGAAAGAAACGATGCCTGTGCTGGATTCCCCTCCCCCCCTCTTACCTGCGCATTAACCCCCCCAGTAAAAAGTTCTGCTGACGCCCCTGTATGTACAGATGTCGACTGCTTACGTACCGACGGGTAGTTGGAGGACACATTAGCCGCTTATGCTTGTGATTTAAAACGGGTTTAGTGTTTGATTTACTTACTCTAAGTTGAATAAACGGGCATCGATAGTGGTATTACGTAAGTGGCGATGGGTAAGTAAACGTTTTAAAAGGAAGCGAAGCTTTCTTTTTCTGCTGCCTGACAATTTCCCTTCTTGTAAAACTGAATTCAAGTAGTCAATTTTTCCACAGGCTTGCTAAGGCGTCTTACAGAATAGTAGGGTAACCTTTGGGTTCAAAAAAGTTTATCGGAAGTGTGGTTACGTCCACTGCTTAAGCTTGTGACGTTCGGGAGTTTTAATGATGCGTTCTCTAAGATGCTCGCTTTCCTTATTGCATATGCGTCAGTCGTAGCACCGCATGGCTGCTACATTTCTAACAGCCATGCAACTTCCAACAGAAGGATAGGCATTCGATTGACGACTACTCCATGACAAAAAAAGAAAGAAAAAGAAATGGACAAGTGTACAAACGAACTTCGTTTTGCCCGCTTTGATTGATGCACCAGATGCTAACGATTTAATTTGGGCAAGTCTTTTTTATTTTCCTTTTTCGCTAAAGTTGAAGACCTTTTTATCTTTGTAAAATCACAACACGTCTGGACCAACTGCCGCGATGATGAAAGGAGTGAATTGCTGTCTCAATGGCGACGCATTCAATTACATTACCGTCTATCTACAGGCACAAGCTATTGCCAGCCTACGTATTTTCATTGCTATCGATTTTTCGTTTCTTTCAAATACTTCAATTTATTATTGCTGAGCTCCCGACCTCGTAAACGTGCAACACATTGACAGCTTCTCTGATGACGGGATGTTAAAATCAATGAAGTTTTCAATGTTTTCAATATTTTCGAAGTTTTGAAAGCGAGCCGCTGGAGCAACCTCGAGAAAGAACGAACAACGCCGAGACAATTCACACCATCTCTCTTAAACTTTTCTTTTTCGCAGAGTAGATACCAGAAGTGGCAGTTTTCATGAAAGTTAGCGCCTCTGAACCGAGTACTCAAGATAATGGAGTAAGCAAAGCAGGAAAAAAGAAAAAGAACGGCTTTCGTATTGCTATGGAGATCTAATTACCGACATAATCCGGAGGCACTACTCATTCACTTTCCTCGCGGAAACAATGACGGATCGAATCGGGGGGAACGTCCCACGAAGTTGGCGCTCACACTCACCCCTTTCGGCGTTGCCCATGGCCTCGACCTTCTCGACCGCATCGCACTCGCTGCTCTGTTTGGTGCCCGTGCAGCCCATTTTCGGTTCCTTCGACCTGGAAAGCTGTCTTCACCTGGGGACGATGGCTCCCGCTTATCGCGCGCCGGCAACAGCGAGGATGTGCGACGATAAGACGGCGCTCAGAACACGACGACGTCGCGAGGGTGCATTCCACACAAACAACACTCCCGGGGGCCAAAGACCTGGGCCCCACCGCCTTTCCGACGCACCAAAAAACACTCCCACCCCCCGAGAACCAAAAACAAAGCACCAGTTCACAATTCACAGAGTGGCGCTGGGTGGGCCGCGACTCACATGCGCCGAGGGGAGGCAGTGGTCACTCAAGAAACACGCGCGCTGGGTGGTTTCGGGAGGTTTTTTGAAGTTGGGACGACGTTCGTGGTTTGTCAGGGCTTCCAAGCAGCAGTAGCGTCCTCGTCGAAGGGCATAACTCGTACGTAAGTGCGGCCGTGCGTTGTCGACGCCGAGCGGGGCCGAAGTGAAGAAGGAGCGGCGCGCGTGGAGTCACGACATTCCCGGCGATGACGGGAAGCGGCGTCGCGCGGGAAAGCGTGACGCTCGGATGAACACAAGCGACGCGGTGAAGACGACACCACGGAGCTCCCGCAGGGCGCGTCAGTCAACGGTTCCGCCGGCTTGTCCACTGGGGATGATTCCCGAAAAACCTCCTGGGTCCAGTGGTCTTCTTCGACGAAGTCCCCACGGTGTTGTAAGAGGGCCTTTTTTTTCTTTTTTTTTCTTCTTGTCTCGTTCTTGTCTCGATACGGCACGAGCGAGTGACTCGCGCTGGTGCTGGGCAATAAATTTACGCGTTCTCGCGGCGATTGGAAGAACCCGAACGCAAGTGAGGAACTGCTTGGAAGGATGATTGGATTTGGGAGCAGTTCGCGTCGAGGATATCTGACGGGGAAAAAAAAATCAAAAGAGAAGTACCTCACTCTATCTCACCAACAAACGAGGGATCTAACGAAAAGAACCAAACTCAAAAAGTCCGCGCGCTGAACGGAGGTGCCGCCGCTCACTACATGCTTGAGGAGAGAGAAGCGCCGATCGACGTGTTCGGTGAAGCACCGCTCGCAGGCGGTTTGAGATGCCACTTGCTCGGCCGCTCCGAAAAACGGCGCGAGGCCGGTCCGGACGGCTCGAAGGAGCGCATGCGCGTAGCGCCTCCGAGCGGCGCGTTTTCGCGCTAAGCAGACGACGCTGGAAACGCGCGCGCTCGCGCGCTGCCGTTGGGGGGGGGCCGGCGAGAGCGCCCGGACACAAGAGTTGTTTCTTCTTCGTGTGCGGAGTGGGCGCCCTTGAAGAGAAGAAAAAAATAAAAGACGTTTGTGCCATAACGCAAACACACGCACGCGCGCTCGCACACATCTTTCCGTTGATGCGTTTTGCGCTCTCGCGCGCCCGTTCAGAGATCGCAACGCAGTTTTCGTGTTTTCCTCGAGGATCTTTCGTTCACGCTCAAATCGGGCGCTAAATGGCACTAGAAATCGCGGGCAATTTGTTAATGCACCGTGCTTGGAATGGCGCTCTCCAGCAAGTATTTGTTCAAACTTTCTTCTACCAGTGATAAATTGCGTGGCGGAAAGAGTCTTTCTTTCTTTCTTTCTTTCTTTCTTTCTTTCTTTCTTTCTTTCTTTCTTTCTTTCTTTCTTTCTTTCTTTCTTTCTTTCTTTCTTTCTTTCTTTCTTTCTTTCTTTCTTTCTTCCCTCCCTTCTTTTCTTCCTTGCTTCCTTCATTCCATCCTTCTTTCCTTATTTCTTTCTTCTTCTTCTCCTCCTCCTCCTCTTCTGAAAACGATGGCTATGCCTTTACATCACATATGGGCTGTTCACTGTTTCAACGTCGTCTAATTAGTATATAAGGCCACGGAACAAGCCACAATGAGACGCATGCAAATAACAGTCGACCTTGTTTTTCATTTTGTGGAAAAAGCGAGACATAACAGACTGCACGCTACACCACCGACATTGCTATAACTGCAACGGAAATAACAATAAAACTGTAACCCATGCGTCGCTAAATTAGCTGTCTTGCCTAGCGTTCGTCTTGCGTGGAAGGACATATTCGTCGAGAACTGGAACTTGTTAAATGCAATGTACAACAAGAGACGACGCTGATAAATAGCGATAAATGTATGAGCCAATAAGACTTTTGATAAGTGAATTTGTGCACCACAAAGTAATTAAATTCCATGCATACGCTTACCTTCAGTTCTCGGGCGAGTAGAGAGAAGGTGGCTGCGTCGTTTTTTTTAAGAGCAGAGCTCTTTAAGCTTTTCGTTGCGGCGGGTAGTGCGAACAGGTATTATCATCATCATGTACTGGTACGAGCTCGCTTCGTCCGCTTCAACTTCTGCTTCACTCCCACAACGCGTGCGCCGATCTGTCCGGCGTGGGATACAATAAGTATGATGGGTGTGTCTGCTACGCAACTAAAAATCACGTAACATCACGTAACATCTAGTTACGGTACTAAAATCACGTAGCAACACTCACGTGGCCACAAATAACGTAATGCCACATAACTAGTGACGTGACTAAAATAATGCAAACATCATGTAACTACTTACGTGGCTAAAAATCACGTGACATTGCGTAACATACTAGTCACGTGACTAAAATCACAACACCAAGTAACAGCCAGTCACGTGACATGTTCCCGCCATAAGCCACGTAACAACTAGTCATGTGACATATTCTTGCCAAAAACCACTTAACAGCTAGTCACATGACTAAAATCCCGGAAATATCACGTAAACCCAGTCGCGTGACTAAAATCACGTAACATCACGCAACTAGTAACGTGACATCTTCCGCCAAAACCACGTGACGCGTGCGTAGTGTGGGAAACTGACCAAAACCGGAGAAGAATAGCCAAGCCTAGCCATAATTACTACTACAAGCAAAAACTTGGCCTCTCTAGCGAAAGCTTGGCATTACTATCAAAACTTATCTGGGTCGAACACGAGCTCCGCTGATGGTTCCAGCCTTGCGCCACTAGTGCAAGTCGCGCACTTCTTTTTTTCATTTTCATTTCGGTCAATGTATGCACAATCGAAATTTGATTTCAAGTCAGAAAGTACCGAAACAGTGTTTCGTTTTTGCCATTGCTGATTTCGATTAGTGATGTAGTCCTTACTATGTCTGTTTGTTCCGTTAAGCGCCTTACATTTTGATAATTTCGTAACATTTTTTGCAGAGTGCAGAGCCAACTTCTTACATACCCGCTTACAGTGAACTGACGCTTAATGCGAACATTTTCATCTTTCAACAATTTTTTTCAAGAAGCTTATGGATATTACAGCTGTAGCGGCAGCAGCATCGGCGTCGCATAGAAGAGGACGAGACGCTCGCTCTTGCACGAGGCAGGTGCCGCTGCCACGGGCCTGCGCGGGCTGGCGTTCGATTCATTCATTAAAATACCTCTGATCACAGCGGTCGTGTCAGGCTCGCTCTCTGTTTGGTAAGGCCGAGACTTCGCCGGTATGCGAGGTCGCACATCGCCACTAAACTGTCTCGTCTACGTGACGGTCTGCTTAAATTGAACAGAACGGACAGTGGCGTTTCTGCAATTGCAAAATTGTGATACTTTTTTGGTTGCTTAGTTACAAAGTAGCAAACATAGTAAGTTTCTTTACACACTCTACTTGCTGCGGTACCACTTATCTTGCGATCGAATGATCTGGTGTTAAAGCGACAATAAGGAGAAACTCCGGTTAGTTTCTACTGATAAAGTATTCTTTCAAGACTTGCCGTTATTTTCGCTGTAACATTTTGAATACTAGAAGAAAAAAAATCAAGCTCAGTGTGACGCTTTCTAAAATAACCAGGGAAACATCAGTATATACCGGTCGTTGCGTAAGCGTGACCCGATCAATTCTCTACAGTCCGATACAAGTTAAGAAGTCCCGAAGAGGCCCCGCCCAGACGATCGAAGCGCTGCAGCCGATCGCCTCCGCCACTAAAGAAATAGCCCCACTCGTGCGCTCAGGAATGTACTCCGAAGGCGGGGTCACAGACCGTCTGACTTATGACGTCCCTCTGGAGTGCACGCCCATTGGGTGCAGGCTTGTGTGCATCCGCCTTTGAGGAGGAAACGCCTCGGACTTCTAAAGTGGCATCCGACTGTAGTCAGCTTCTGCGTGGCGTCATGGTGGACTGGCGCGGCAAGCTCAAGGCGGCGTCGCCACAGGTCTCACACATTTTGCGCCTTTTGTGATTACGCAGACATTTTGCAAGGCAAGAGTGTTATCGGTAGTGATCGTGTAAGGGCATAATTGTCGTATCAGGCATAACAACTTGACGAACAACTGACGAGCTTTTTTTTTTTATTTATTTATTTTTATAGTTCAACGCCCGCTTTGTGCAGTTCTCTGCACTGTGTTCCAGTCGATGCTGTGCTGATTTTTTTTTTTTTACAGTATCTATTGTCACAAACGAAAAAAAAAAAAAGAAAGACAGCCAGGAGTTCACGCCTTTCGCAGAATCAGACCAGAAACCAACTCGGCCAGGTTCAATTTCAACCGCAGTTGCAGAATCGAATTGTTTTTTGGCCCATTGCCGCGTTCTACCGTAAATAAACGTATAAAATTGGTGCTTATTTAGTCTTTAATAATAATATGTGGGGTTTAACGTCCAAAAATCATGATATGTTTATCAGGGACGCCGTAGTGGAGGGCTCCGGAAATTTCGACAATATGGTGTTCTTAACCTGAACTGACCTCGCACAACACACGGCCCTCTAGCATTTCGCCTCCATCGAAATGCGACCGCTGCGGCCGATCGAACCCGCGGCCTTCGGGTCAGCAGCCGAGCACCGCAACCGCTACACCACCGCGGCGGACGCTTCTTTAGCCTTTAAATTCTTTCTCCCATAGTTTCTATCTCCGGGATACAGAAATGGCAAACGCGGCCAACTATGCGTTTCTCTCTTCATGTTTTATTGTTTCTTTAGTGCGCCTCGAAAAATAGCTTTGTTGCGCTAAACATAAGAAAGAGGGGGGCAAGATGGTGACTGTCCAATTCACCCTTTCACGCTGGCTTATGCAATACTGTTTGCATTTATGTAAGTATACAACAGCGGCAACGTTCGCCAACCGTGACGGAAACATTCATTTATGCCCTTCTACAACCGCTCACATCAATTTTTCTTCATTATTTTTGTTATTTTAAATTTGCTCCTACTGCTAGAGCCTGCGTATGCCGTCGCTGAGAAACGCGTTCTGCGACTCGCCAAAGAGCTCGTCCGTTTAAGCTACAAAGCAGCCGCCAGGACCACTTTGCGGGGAATCTGGCGGCCCGCAAAATGGAAGCTGACAGCCAACTTGTCTCATAGCTAACACAGCCACGCAGGGAAGCCTCGCTACCATTGAGCGGTCATCATTCTTCATTCCAATCTGTACACACGAGAAAGTTGAGAATCATGTCCTTTGTCGACGCCTGCCTCATGGTGCAAGCGTTATTCTTTGGCAGGCAACGAACGCACACCACCACTGCACGCAATAAGCGCGGCATATGTTGAATTGTACGGCAGCTGCATTGAGTGGGAAGCGTTCGGTTATCTTCCCAAGACGGAGCTGCAAGTATCACTATGCGAAGGGAGTCTGCTGTGCAGCGCGTGGCTAAGTTAGAGCGACACGTTTAACTGCAAGTTTAGCTCGCCTTAAGCTCTTGTTTTATCCATTAGTACACATTAGTACATTAGTACATCGCACAGTACATGGGCCTCTAGCACTTCGCCTCCATCGAAATGCGACCGTCGCGGCCGGGATCGAACCCGCAACTTTCAGGACAGCAGTCGAGCACCGTAACCGCTTTACCAACGCGGCGGACTTCTACACAAGTAGAAGGGCATTCTAATGCCTTGCGCTGAATGACGTGCTGTGTGCTTCAACAATGATTGAGTTACCTAGATGTAGAACTCGTGAAAGAAAAAAAAATCATCGTGGTTCTTCGTCTAGACGTTTAATTTCAGAACGCTAGATCGTTCTTTCGGGGAAGTAACACTGGGAACGAAAAGACATAACCTAATAAAGGAACAATGCCGCGTGGTTCTGATTAGATTAGGCAGCTTTATATATCTAAGTTACATTGATTCGAGTCCCATACCGCGGATGCGTGCTCTAATTTTGGACGTAGTAGTGTTATACAAGCTAAACGTCTGAATGAATGAAAGGCAAGGCACAGAAAGTTGTGGGGAAAGTAGCCAAAGACAGCTGTGTCGAGTATAGCTGAATGAACAGGTCGACAGCCGTACGTACGTGTGACAGCCGCAGCTGCCATGAGGCAATCGCGCAGCTGCGTCGTATCTGCCCCAGTTAAGGTGGGTTACAATGCGTTACCGTGCAAGCACTGTGTACTGCGATTGACGGTCCAAACAATTGCCCTCTTAAAAAAAAAAAAAAAAAGAAGAAGAACTGTCCAGGACACTGCTCGCACCGGACGTGTAAGCTGAGCGATGCAAGCGGAAAAGTTTATATCTTGGTTCGTCTGCAGGCCTGCAAAACTGAATGCAATTGTTTCCTTATTATGTCAAAACGGCGTAAGTTCGTTCTTATTCGGCGCACGATGACGAAACAAGTACGAAAATAAACCATTAACAAACTACATGTAGAGGAAGATGCGAGCGTTGTCTTTGTCACTCATGGTGTTAAGGGCCTTATTTACGCTTTCAAAAGCTCCCCTACATACTCGACGCCTGCTCATGCAATAGAATAAATGTATGGCGTATGAGCCACGGCTCGTCTAACATCAATCACACAAGTATAGCATCACACATGTCAACAGGATGAAGACCTGGCAGCCACTTCATCAGCCGTCCATCGTCAACGAAGTTCTCAACAAGGCGCCCTGACCATACATGGACCGCCGAAGTGGATTCTATATGCACACAGCGACCAGCTTCGTGGCGGCATCATCGGTGGACCTTGTCATCCCAAAGTACACCGGATGAGCGGACGATGGACCCGTACAGGACTGGTTCGACCTATTCGAACTCGACGATACCACTTCATCATGGTCGGAACGAGACATGGTCACCAGCTTCAACGACCATGTCGCCGGTGAGGCATTTTGAGTTTACCTCACATAAATCTTCCAGAACAATGAGTCATGGAAGAAGATGGAATGGAAGAAGCTGTTTTTTCACTAAGTGGGAGCACCGCATGTGTAAAGGCCACGACAAACCGACGATCACGACATCCGAGCTGCCGGCGCTGCAAAGTGTTCCAATATGATTCATTTGTGGCATGTTCACCAAATATGTTGTAATCAGTGTCAATGTGTAAGACATGCTTGTGACAACCAGAATGCAACAGCCAGCCTCGCCCACCAAAGCCGCGCTGGACATCACCGGACTGCTCAACTCTGTGTGATACTTCAGGCAAGGTTACGGAACTACCTTGGGACATAAAACTATCCTCGTGTTTCGACATTTCTTGCATATAAGACCCTCTCTGTTAAATTTCGCTGTTTGTAACTCGCGCACTCTTTCGCCGGGGAGGGGGGAATCCTGTGACGTATGAAGGAGGCGATGGCAGGAGAAGCCGAGAATAAAGAAGTGTTGAAGTGTTCATGCGATGGAATAAAAGTACGGTGGCGTATAAGCCACGGCACGTCTCTCTCTCTCTCACACACACACACACACACACAAACACACACACAAACACACACACAAACACACACACGTGCTGCTGGAGCGGCACATTAGTCGATGCGTGTACCGATGACGGATGATCTCCTATGTTCGATTATCTAACGTTCTGCTTGCTAAGCTGTCGTCTGCACCTAATGAAGCTTTATGACAAGGGCACAAACTATGACCGATCGTCTACTCGCATCCACAGACCGTCATACTGGCCAGTGGTTTGTGCCGCTGAATTTCGTTGACAGAGAAAGAAATTTCCGTGAATGTAGGAAAAAATGTTTATTTTCGGTAAAAAGCAGCGCGTGACGTTGGAGAAGAACTTAACATAATAATACGTATTATGTGACGTGTGTTAATGTTGCAAAATTCTGATAGCCTCGCTGTTGCTCAGGATAACGCGAGGGAAGTCTTAGAATGTGGCTGCAATCAATGTCTAGCCAAGTCAAGTAATGTCTACCAGAAGTCCTGCCAAGAGGCTTTCTTAACATGGTTAAGGATGATGGAGATGTTGTCGTCCACGATTCTGCAATGCCTAATTGTAAACAACGAGGCAACGTTCTCCCTATAATAGAGGAAACGGTAACCGCATACGTACACCTCGGAAAACATTAAAATTTACATGTTTACGAGGATCAGGACGGCGCGTCTAGTTCAGTATGTAAGGGAATTTTCAATCACGTTCAATGCACCGTTCAAATCGAATGCTAACGGTCTCCTTCGAAAGTGAGCAGTGCCACGTGCACACAGTGCACGAAGCTCATTCTTCAGCATTTTCAGGGCCCCTGCTTCTGTTTGAACACTGATTCGCAGTGAAAGAGTTTTTGAATGCCGACAACATAAGCCCATCGCAGCCGAAGGTGATTAATGAGCTGCTAAGGTGCTCAGCGACAATGGACTGCAGTACAAACAGCTTGAACCCTGACAGGTGCCAACTCTTATTGCTTTACTCCATAGCGACCATAATCGTGTGAACAGCGATCGTTACCTGCTTTGACTGTGTGTCCGTTTCATCCTCTCTTTCCTACTTCTCCCCTCTCCTTCCTCAAAGAAGGTTGTCCAACCAATTCAGCATGACAGGCTTTTAGCTCCCATTGTCAGAGACCTTCGAATGACCTTGAGCCAAAAGCTAGCCCTGTCATCCGGGCACTCACTCACACGAGACCATACGGGCACTTAAAACGAGACATCCGGGAACTCAAGCGAGAACATATGGGCCCTCAAACGAGATCATTCGGGTATTGTTGGTAGAGCTAAATGAGACATCCTCGCAATCAGCCCAAAAGTTTTAAAAATGCGGTCTTTCACAGTCAACTCTTCGCAGAGGACCACATTGCATACGCTAGGTGCGGCCCAAACTACGAAAAATATTGCTTCAGAGTTCTTAATGTTTGTTCACACTATCACTGAAGCTGTAATTTCTTGCACGCTGATCTTTTTTTTTTTTTTCGTTGTGGTTCGAAGTCCCTCCTGTCTTTTCTACTTTTTTTCGCATGTTTTATTCGCCTTGATTTTGTTATCGTCCCTGTCACATTTATCTCCCTGCATTTTCCTAAGGCTTCCGGCTCTCATCAATGTTCTTTTGAGCTCGGCCTTTCAATCTTGCGAAAACCGAAACTCTTAATTTTTCAGTTAAAATTACAGCATCGGCTGTTCCAACAATGACACGTTACTGTTCTCGATAAAAAATGCATATTGTTTTAGCACTCTGTGCTACGGCGAGGTTTTTCATTCGCGTATTTAACGAAGCTGAGCCTTCACGTTGGCTTTTAGTGGGTTTCTCGTTTATTTATTTATTTTTTTTTTTCATGTTGTTCGAGTAAATGGTCCCGGTATTGCTCTGAACATGCTAGATTACCCGTGACTCGTTCAAAAGCAGCGGCGACCAGAGAAAGAGGCAGCATAAGCGGATCAGCACTAGCTGATTTTGTTGTGCTTATTTTTAACGGTAGAACCAATCGCCATTAATTGAGGATCTGTTTTTTGTCGTCAGCACAGGGAAACTTTAGTGGTTTCTTGCATTCACATAAAAAAAAAACAAAGAAAAAGTTCATCATCGAGACACCGCTCGAACTTGATGTTTTTCTTCTTATTACGGTTTCACGGTTGTACTAAGAAGATGCCAGCTGTATTTTTGGTTCAATGTATCTTATAAGCGGTGTTCTAAACACAACAGTGAGCGACGGTGAACGAAACCACATATATGGGCTGCGAAGAACTTTCGGAAGACCCGCGCATCAGCAACTCGTCTCCCAGCGAACACGATTTGGTTGATAAAAATTCCCCATCTCCCACTAAAGGGAACCATGTGTGGATGCGAAGCAGCGGGGAGATAATTAGCTTGAGCGGGAGGAACGTCGCCGCTCTCATTTCACGGCAGTGGTCCGGGCGGTCATCGCGGCGCTGCACAGGAGAAAGAATGAGGCGCGCGCGCTCCGTCATTTTCATACCGCGGAACTACCGTGGTGTCCACAGCGGAGTATGCAGCTGTCACACCACCTGTCGTGCCCGCCGCTGCGTAGAGGATTGCTAGAGGAAAGGACGGGGGGATCGTAGGAGAGGAGAGAGAGGGGGAAGGGACGTGCATGCGCTGCGGGAGTGTGGGACGCGGGCAGCTCCGTAGAGTAGAGGATTCCTAGAGGAGAGAGGGGGAGAGGACGCGCATGCGCTGTGGGGATGCGGGACGCCGGAGCCGCCATAGAGTTTCCTACACTTACCTAGAGGAAAAACTGGCGCTGCGAACTGTTGGACTCATGGGAATGATGGGATATGTGAGCTTCGAACTCGACTCGGATTTGTATCGTTCACGTAGAGCCCGGACACCCCGAAGAGTCGTCTGGCTTCAACGCGTTCCTTGCGTCGAATTGGTTGATTTCTTACTGAAGGAGCACGTAACAGCTATTTCTTTTTTTATCATTGCACAGAAACGAGTTTTATTTAACTTTGAAAACTCTTGCCTCGATGTACAATTTTACGAAGCGTAAAAACTAACGAACGGCCGCTAATCTTGGCAGGCAGACGACAAAGCCAGCGTTCACTCAGCCTGTGTTTGTCGTCTGTTTCTTTCTTTCGCCGTTTGGTTATGCCGTAAAGGTGAGTCGACTTTTGTTTTAGAATATAATACGCTTTAACGAGATCCGCTTATAAAGACGCTGTTTTAGAGACGCTTTATTTGCACAGTGGTATCCGCTTTTGAGCCGAAGCCTCGCTCAACACCAGCCAACACAAGCCTCGCAGACACATATACCATCATTCCCAGCGCTCCAACGGCGCCCCTTAAGAAATTCGCATAGACGGTGGCGCCAGATTTCCCTCTAGGTATTATTGTGAGAAACTCTATGGGAGCCGCTCCGTAGAGTAGATGATTCCTAGAGTAGAGGAAGGGGGGTGAGCATAGGAGAGCTTATACGGGGAAGGGACGCGCTGTGGGACGCTCTGTAGAGTAGAAGATTCCTAGAGGAAAGAAAGGGGGTGAGCGTAGGAGAGAGAGGGGGGAGGAGACGCGCATGCGCGTGGGACGCGGGAAGGAGGGACGGACTAAGCCCCCTCCAAACACATGCAAGCAAGATTAAGGAATGGGGTCAACCTGGGCGACAGACACCACCTGCCTAGCCATTGCTAAGCAGCCTCTCTGTGCTCTCGGCCATGACTCAAGGAATGGGGTCAACCTGGGCGACAGACACCACCTCTCTGTGCTCTCGGCCATGACTCGAGCGAGTGGTTGACGGCCTTCATATTACTACAGTGTTCTGATTCGCATAATGGGTGCTTCCCTACTTCATGAAAGTGGCCGGACGCGGGACGGCGGACGGGGGACGCGGGACGCGGGACGCGGGAGGGACGGACAGAGCCCCAAGCATAAGATGCTTCGCATCTAAAACTTATGTATAGTATCCTGCGGTTTGATGACCTGGGCTCAGGTCTCCCACGTCGGGACGTCCAGGCATTGCCTTGTCGCCGCTTCGTGGGCCTGCTGGACGGATAGCTTATTAAGATTTCATGATTACCCTACATTGCCCAGTAGTCGCAAATTTGTATGTGCAAGGATAATCCCTGGTATGTCGAATAGGTACAACGCCGGCACACTAAGGATATGCTCAGTTACAGCACGTCTGGTGTGTATTGTGCGCGTCTTAAAAATTGCAACGCTGCGAGCCATGAGCCATATTAGTCGCGCGCGCATGAGACCAATTAGACAGTAACCTTTACGTGTACGTGCAACAACCGTCAGTCTTCGTCGGCTGTATTAGTGCGCTCCAAAAATGCGTGACATGGGCTGTAGTACAGAGTGATCAACGCTATAGCTAAGTAAATAAGGCCTATACACCGTGCTACAACATACAATACACAGTGCTAGAACATACAAGAGATTATTTCACGGAGTCGCAAGACAAACGGCAACAATCTGAGGGCGTGTGTTCGTCCAAGTTCAAAGTATTAGTGTGGCAGTAATAGCTTGGCTCCGTGTATGTATCATCATCATCATTAGCAGCAGCAGCAGCAGCAGCCTGACTACGCCCACTGCAGGACAAAGGCCTCTCCCATGTTCCGCCAATCAACCCGGTCCTGTGCTTTCTGCTGCCACGTTATACCTGTAAACTTCTCAATCTCATCTGCCCACCTAATTGTCTGTCTCCCACTCACGCGTTTGCCTTCTCTTGGAATCCAGTTCAGTTACCCTTAATGACCAGCGGTTATCCTGCCTACGCGCTACGTGCCCAGCCCACGTCCATTTCTTGTTGATTTCAACAATAATATCCTTAACCCCCGTTTGTTCCCTGACCCACTCTGCCCTCTTCCTGTTCTCTAAAGGTTACACCTATCATGTTCCTTTCCATCGCTCGCTGCGTCGTCCATGTATACAACTGCATGTATACAACTGCCTAAAAAAAAGGGGTGGGGGGGATGTCACCATTTCTTCAAACGTTGTTCTTACTTTCCCGTTTAAGTCTTATCTACCAATACCCCTAAGAGGGCAGCTCAATAAATAAATAAATAAATAAATAAATAAATAAATAAATAAATAAATAAATAAAAAATCACGCCATATCCACGAAGTGAATGATGATGAGTGGGCGAAGCTCGACCGTTTTCATCCATGGCAGAAAGAGAATGTGTGGCTGGAACGCGCTTATACTTCATGGTCATCAGCGTCATCGTCATCGTTATCACGTGTAGTGGGTACATTCCACTATACTGGAACGCGCTTATACTTCATCGTTATCACGTGTAGTGGGTACATTCCACTATACTGGAACGCGCTTATACTTCATCGTTATCACGTGTAGTGGGTACATTCCACTATACTGCGTCATCGTCATTTCTATCACGTGGAGTGGGTACATTCCACTATACTGCGTCATCGTCATCTCTATCACGTGGAGTGGGTACATTCCACTATACGTGGCTATCTACCTACCTACTACTACTACTACGACAACTACAGAGGAGGGACAGACCCACACCCTTAGGAGCTTCGCCCCTAAAAATAAATAAATAAATAAATAAAGCTCGCGCTATAACGATTCTAGATTTCTTTTTTTCCCTGTTAATAAAAAACTCGTCTTCCGACGTCCTGCAAACGACGTTCCTCCGAAATTGCACCATCATAAATGAACGATCCGCAACATGTCCTGTCGAAACTCGAAAACTCGCGGACTTCGTTAAACCAGAGAGGAGAGCTGGCGGGGAGGGGGGGGGGGGGGGAAGAAAGAAAGAGAGACAGAGAGAGATTTTTCTCGATGATTTAGAGGCAGCTGTTAGGAGGCATATAAATTGCTTATAGAACTGATATTTTCTGAACTTTTTCGGCGCCACACTTCAGCTTTTATTGAAAAAAAGAAAAGAATGGCGGGCGTAATTTGGAACCGTCCGGCTTCGGCGTCATTCGTTTTGGGCCCAGCGTTCGGAAAACTTTATCCGGTTCAAGCAAAAAGTTCCTCGCGGGACGGCAGTATGAGCAAGTTTAAGCGGCTTCCCTGATTGGCCGAACTTTAAGCACTTCGTATCGCTCTGCTTTTGTTTTCGAAGGAAGCAACAAACTCCGTGACGCCCTTCTCAATTCTTATAGTCTCCTTTATGATTTTACAATAAAGCCCGCTGTAATCAGATAGCGTTCTTTAAGTATTTTATTTTCTTGTTTCACACTTTTCCGCGTCATCGGCGACACAAAGCGTCCACTCTCGCCACTTTGGTCAAGACGTGTCGGCATATATTGGCGCCAACAAAGTGAGCTTCGGCCAAAGGGCCGCTTGATTGATCGCCTCGAAACTTTGGTCTGCATAGAGAGACAATTTATGGGCACGAGACCGAGCAATAACCAAGACGTTGAAGAGGGGAGGCCACACGTGGCGTGATGAATAGAAAATGCCGGCAACGCTTAATGGCTCATTTGTCACGCTGAACGACGCTATCGCGGAAAGAAAGTAGAAGCAAGCCGCGTGGCGTTTCGGTCACCTAAGATGTCAAGTAACGAGCGCGGCTTAAAACTAGGGCCCGGGGTTATAGAGCTTCTAAGCTTTACACCTAGAGGGAAATAAGGTGCAAAACGTTGTGCAGGTTCCCGCCCAACCAAATGATTTTAACAGGAGGCGTTCTTGTTTAGTGTAACCGCGTTAATTGCTGTCATGTGTCAAACCGTTTTGGTGGAACCGCCGTGGTAGTCCTAGTGGTTCTCGTGTTTAACTGCTGACCCGAAGGTCTCGTGACAGAATCCCGGAAGTGGCGGCTGCATTTCGATGGAGGCAGAACGAGAGGTCCGTGTGATTAGATTGAGCTGCACGTTAAAGAACACCAGGTGGTCGAAATTTCCGGAGCCCTCCACTACGGCGTCTCTCAAAATCACATTACGGTTCTGGGACTTAAAACGCCATCAGTTATCATTATAAACCATCTTGATGGGACAATACCAACGATAGGGCAAACTTAACTCTCGGCTTCGCGGAGGAGCACAAGTGGTGTTTTTTCACACGGGTTGATTGTTTCTGTCATCTGTTGGACCGTATTCGAATCTCAACTATTTCCCGGAGTTCTTCGGTGAATAAAAGAAAGATCGTTGAAAATTTTTTTCAGATACCTGTCGGAAACCCAACCGTCTCATACGTGTTCCTGTGCCACGAATCCCTAGCCCCGTTATCTCACTACAGTCGAGTTCGTGCAACGTAGGTGTGATAAGCGCGCTTAAGACACTCGCCGTCGTTCGTACGTGTAGCTCACATGTGCACGCTTGAGGGCCACGTTGCTCGGCTGAAACGAAAAACGGATTGCCGAACGTGAGCCTAACGACTCACAGACGGAGCAAACAAGGATACTTCTATATTATGAACCATTTCATCTTCAACAACTGGCCCTAATTGTGACAAGGAAACGAGACCATCGAAAAGATTCCCCTTTTAGCCCTTAACGGCGACTGCGTCATTCACGTGTCGTCATGAGGCAAAAGTTTTGGCATTTCACCCCCCCGATAACACTTCTTCATTTGTTCTTTCACCGTATACGATTTCGCGCTGACACTGAGTGGGATGTGGCAATGTCGAGACTGTCAGCGTTACTTTGGCATTATCGCAAGAATGAAGCGCAGAGGAAAAGCAACAAAAAATGCTGGTGAAAATGTGCATGTGTGTGTGTGCGTGTGTGCGTTGCGTGTGCGTGCGTGCGTGCGTGCGTGCGTGTGCGTGTGTGTGTGTGGGAGCGAGCGAGCGAGCGACGTGCGTGCGTGTGTGCGTGTGTGCGTGTGTGTGTGTGTGTGTCTGTGTGTCTGTGTGTGTGCGTGTGTGCGTGTGTGCGCGTGTGTGTGCGCGTGCGTGCGTGCGCGCGTGTGTGTGTGTGTGTGTGTGTGTGTGTGTGTGTGTGTGTGTGTGTGTGTGTGTGTGCGTGCGTGCGTGCGTGCGTGCGTGCGTGTGTGTGCGTGCGTGCGTGCGTGCGTGTGCGTGTGTGTGTGTGTGTGTGTGTGTGTGTGTGTGTGTGTGTGTGTGTGTGTGTGTGTGTGTGTGTGTGTGTGTGTGTGTGTGTGTTGGAACGTTATTGGACTTGAAGCAGAACTACATCATGAATTGAAGAACTGCGGCTGGCTAAGTGCGATGGCACCTATCATGTAAGAGGAGAGGGGTAGCCTGCGCCACACATTGACACCAACCTCTCCATATATACATTTAATTAAAAGTAAACGAACGGACGCAGAAGAAGAGGCTGAATCGATAATGAAGGCGCACGTTTAAAGGGCTTGCGAAGTTTAGTGACACAAAAGAAAATGCAGAGAAACGATGCCCCGTGCCCCGTCTCGCCTTTGAGCGATTCGCCCGCGCGCCGGGGAACCCTCCGTGCTCGAACACGAGCGGCCCGCCCGTGGGTAACGAGCTTTCCAACGGTCAGGTGCCGTCGCCCCGGCTGACGTGGTGGCCGTACTCGTGCGACCATCGCCGATTTTGTGTAGCCATTGATGCAGTTCTAAATCCTACGCTAAATGCAGCTCCACTACTGTGAAACCCGAGGAAGTGCGTAGCACGGGCACGCAGCGATTCCCGTTCGTAGAGTACCCACTGCACCGTTTACCAAACCGTCGATGACGTCAATGTTTGAGGTAAGCGTGTACGGTTTCCCAGGCACGAGTAGAATCTTGTTAGAAAGATTCGCAAACTCGTTGTGCGACATGCGCTCTACTTTTTGCTGCGCTTTATCGACTTCCTGCTTGTTCGGGTCGTCTGCAGCGAGTTCAGTCAGGTTGTTTCCCCCTTTCAGATGTAGCGACCAAGACGCCGGAGAAGAGCCGGTGGGATTAGCAAGCAAGCGCTTAGCGAGGTGGCGGCGCCCTTTCTTGCGCGCCGCGGATGCAGCCGCATGTTTCCGAAGCATTTTCAGCGATATTAAATTAAATATTACGATTAGTTTTGTTATTTCTTTTAATTATATTCTTTTAGACCTTCGTTTATTTTAACCCGGTTTTGAGCATTGCTAGCCTTGTTTCAGGCCTGTACTGACTACTTGATTTTGAGCGTGATCACGCCACGAGATCTACGGATGGACTACAAGCCGGGACACCCCAAAGAGCAAAAAAGCGACGGCATCCTACGCGTACTTGTATAGTGGCTTCACACGTCAAGGGCGACCTATTTCCTTGACTTCCGGCTGTCTGATGGCCAGAGCTTCCGGGGCCAGCATGTACACACTGCATGCCCAGAGAGCAACCGCAGAGGCGAATGCAGCTTCTTCCTCTTCTTCTTCCGTCTCGGAAGGAGCCGGATCCACTGGTTGTTCCGCGGCATCCCGCGGGTGCCGTTGTTATAGCTGCCTATAGCCCGTTCCGTGCTCGTGGCATCGCGAGTGGCCCGCACGGCCCCTTCTTTTGCCCAGAGGTGCGCCAAATGTCAAGAGTGAGATCGTGGCCATGGAGAGGCATCACAACTGTCGAACTTTTGAAAGGTGGTTCGTTTACGTTGGACTTCTTCGATTGGTTGGTGAACGACAAAGGTGAACAAACCCACGTTCTCTCTCTCTCTCACACACACACACAAACACACACACACAAACACGAGCGTGCGCGCGCGCACTAAGATTATGCCGTAAACATCAGAGAAGGAGTGGACTTATTGGAAAATATTGTTGCGCAGTGATTGAACACGTCCAAAAGCTCAATCGTGAAAAGGCAGCTAACGACAGGGGAAAAAAACGGTGACTATGAAACTCCAATGCAATAGCACATTACAAAATCAGAAGGTCGAATTGTGCATCTCGAACATCGTAAATGGCGTCTAAACAAATTTTATTCTTATCTTTCTTCCTGCTTTTCTTGCGTTTTTCTATTGGTCATTTCCAGTGAAAACGCGACAAGGCAAAGCCCTAGCGTTATTACAGGCCTTTATTGGGCTATCACAAGCGTAACAATAGAAACGCCGTAACAACTTAGAGAGCTCACTAATCCACGAAGAGGTCAGATATTCTTGGAACGCCCAGAAATCTCAGTACGCACGCACTTTTGCGATGATTCTTCGCCCTTATTCAGAATGCGGATGTCAAATACACAACCGCATACTTGATCAGAACGTTACAGCCGCCAAGCAACCATGCAGGACTTTATATCTCCGTGGAACGAGCTTATTTGTGATGCTGTCTTTGATTGAGACGCTCCCGAGTGAAAAAAGAAAGAAAGAAAACAATGTTTTACACGGAAAGCCTTTCTCTTTATTCTCCTTTCTTTGTCTCAGTCATACGTCCTCCGCCGTAACGAATGTGTTCACCCTTTAGGAGAGAATTACGCGATAAGCTATATACTGGGAAGCGCTCGAGCGCATGCCATCGTTTACATCGTTCTCGTATCGATCACTTTTCATTCGATCCGATTTCTTCTTCGAGGCCGGCAGCTGTGACATTGACTAGCGTTTTTTTCTTTTTTTTTTTTCCTTGTCTCTGAGTTTCGCTGACACTTTTTCTCGTCGTAGATATAAATCGGTAGAAAAAGGGTAGGTCGCTTAATCGGACACAGGAACTCCTCCATGATAAACGCTAAACTTGCTCTGGTTCGTCGAGCAGGCGCTGTAAGACTTCGTTTCTAAATACGACAGGTCTGCCGTCCAAAGCCTTAGAATGTTTTTGTTCGCAAACGATCGAGACGCTCCCTTTTATCTGGATGTCACTCGAAAAACGCTAAATAAGGACAGCAGATCTGCGCGGCGTGCGTTTTCATTGTCGAATCAGCAAGTGGCCTGCAGGATCTCGCCGTGTTTTCCTACCCTTTCATCCTCTCCCGTTGCTTACCGTTGTTCAGGCGTGAGTATCATCAGCTAAATAGACAGCTACGGTGCGGTAAGCTGTTTTTCCCTTTCTTTGATATAATGCGAAATAAACAACCGGCAATTACTACCATTTCACTACAGCGCTTCGGAGCTCTTGCACCCTGCAAGCCTACCAATTGTTCTGGCGACGCTGGACTGCGAATCCTGGGCTTTCTTTTAATTAAAAAAAATAAACAAGTTTGCGTTATACAAACCATAGAAGTCAGTAGGTACAAAATCTATCATAACATTATACTTTATTTATATCCTGCAACAGCGCTCGCGATACCTTTATAAGACACAGCTGCAAATTAAGCTCTCAGAAACTTCGCCTGTCCGAAGTTTTCTTTCCGTTGTGTTGGCGGGGAGCCTGCGAAACATTTTAAGGCCAGCCGCTTGTCAGGGGGGCCCAACCCTGAACGTGACAAGCACACCTGTTACAACGCCGTGACCCTCGCACGTTCTCATGCAAATAAGGTGGACGAAATTTGCTGCCTTGCGAACGGGGAGGTTACGTGGATATAACCGAGAGAAGACGCGATAGTTTTTGCGGCCATCTCGCGAATTAATCGAATTCTAAGAAGAAGGAAGGCAGGGGGGGTCTCGCATACGGGTCGGCGCGACGCTGTTAAAATGATTTCGAGATTACGGACTCAGGATACATTAGGAGAATGACGAAAGGCTCGCGATACTCTGAAACAAAATGTCCACCGAAGATTACTCCGACAATACTCAGCACTTTTTTTTTTTTTTGCAGCAAGTGCTATAAAGCGTAGAAATTTTAAGACCTCTGCGCAATTATTGATTAGTTAGCTCATTTATCCCCTCACGTTTGACGTTTTGTTCTTTTTCGCTTTGAACTCGTCTGTGGCCAGCAGGCCAGTTCAAAGAACTCGATCATTAATCTTCACGAAAGCTGGTCATTGCGAATACTTAGAATTGAAGACAGAGACATGAGAAAGAGACGAAAACTCTGTGTTACTAAATCATACTGTCGAAGCTTCGCACAGAAACGAAACTAAACTGGTTACGAAAGCCCTAAAGCTGAGTAAAAAGAAATTTTCAATCATTCCATCTCTTTGAACATTAATGACGTAGCTAGAAGTTAGGTCAGATATACATTAACGGTAAGGGATCCTTAAGAGCAGCGTAGAAGATTTATGATGAGATTTTTTTTTAAGATACATTATTCATGCTCGCGAAGGTCTCCGAAAAAATATGCGCTAGTCACTGATCAGCCGTCTAACTTCACAATCGAAGCTTTAGATAATTAAATTAGATAAAAGGTTCCCATTTCTGCTTTGATTTAGTTTAATATTTATAACAGTATCTTTTTGCCGAACCTCTCTTTCACTCAGTCTCCGATAATTCAACTACAAAGCGTCAGCTAAGACGACGCTCACCTCGAAAAGCCTGAACTTTTTTTTTTTAATGCCAAGCATTTCTTAGCGAACTTCGGCGACTTTGAGCGTATCTATCTATCTATCTATCTATCTATCTATCTATCTATCTATCTATCTATCTATCTATCTATCTATCTATCTATCTATCTATCTATCTATCTATCTATCTATCTGTCTGTCTGTCTGTCTGTCTGTCTGTCTGTCTGTCTGTCTGTCTGTCTGTCTATCTACTATCTATCTAGCCGCCTACTACTTTGTGCTCTCCTGACCATATCATTAATGAGATTTATACCAAAATTGGTATGGCATAACATTACTGTGTGACGAACATGAATGACTGGTCATACTATGAAAATCAAGACTAACTTGTCATGAAAAGTATGATTTACACGCCATGGCCTGAGGCCGTTTTCTGAGGCTCCTGAGGCCGTTTTCTTAACTTGATATCTCCGAAAATTGGTATGATGAGACATTTCTGCATGACCAACATAAATGACCGGTGGTAATATGAAAATCATGACGTGCATGTCATGTACAACATGATTTACATGCCACGCTCATGGTGCGCTGACGGCCGTTTCGCAAGCTTGATATACACCAAATTTGGTATTGAGTGACGTGACTGTATGACGAGCATAAATGACCAAGTGGTAATATGGAAATCATGACAAGTCACGTGCAACATGACTTGCATTCCACGCTCATGGCACTCTCGTGGCCGTTTCGATAGCTTGATATACACCAAATTTGGTATTGAGTGACGTGACTGTATGACGAGCATAAATGACAAGTGGTAATATGGAAATCATGACAAGTCACGTGCAACATGACTTGCATTCCACGCTCATGGCACTCTCGTGGCCGTTTCGCTAGCTTGATATACACCAAATTTGGTTTGCGTGACGTGACTGTATGACGAACATAAATGACAAGTGGTAATATGGAAATCATGACATGTCATGTGCGACATGACTTGCATGCCATGCTCGTGGCACGCTGGTGGCTGTTTCGCTAGCTTCATATTGTCACGTGGTCGTGACGTCGACGAAGGCAGCAGTCGGTAGGTCCAAACGGAAACTGTTTATTTGGGCCGAACTTGTGGCCGGTAAACGGAAAGTCCGATTACAGCAATACACACTGGCACTGATAGCGGCGAGCAGAGCGTCGGCCGTCGATCAACTGACAAGCGGTGAAGCGCGTCTGCATTTATACGCGCGTCATAGAATATTCCAGTCTTATCACTCGTTGTCGCACAAGCTCTGGAATAAGCTCGAGTGTTCGCGTCTTGCGCGCAATCTTAACAAAACGATCTACAGTAATCGCGAAGCTTCTAGAACAATGAGGCGCGGTTTGCGCTGAGCATTGCTGACAATCTTTGAGGGCGAGGAACCGAATAGAGCAGAGTGAAAATAAGAAACGCACGTGGCAATGCCCCCCCTTCTGAAAAAAGCATCGTCCCGATGCTTAAAACAGAACATGGGAAAAAAATGCATGCAACAATAAATCACAACAACAAAGAAAGAAAGTACAACAATAAAGCAATAAGTGAAGTCCTCAGGTCCGCTAACGCGCGTAATACGGCTTGAGGCGCACGACATGGACGACTTCAGGTCGCGCACGACGCCGTTGAGAGTTTGTAATGCCGTCCGAAACGACCTCGTAGTCGAGAGCACCGAGACGTCGAAGCACCTTGTATGGTCCGAAGTATCGCCGAAGAAGTTTTTCACTGAGTCCGCGTCGGCGTATCGGCGTCCACACCCAAACGCGGTCGCCGGGCTGGTATTCCACGAAGCGTCGTCGAAGATTGTAGCGGCGGCTGTCAGTCGTCTGCTGATTCTTGATCCGCAGGCGGGCGAGCTGTCGTGCTTCTTCGGCGCGCTGTAGGTAGGCGGTCACGTCGATGTTTTTCTCGTCGGTCACGTTTGGTAACATGGCGTCGAGCGTCGTTGCCGGGCTCCGTCCATAGACCAACTTGTATGGCGTCATCTGCGTCGTTTCTTGCACGGCCGTGTTGTATGCGAAGGTCACGTACGGAAGGATGGCGTCCCACGTCTTGTGTTCGACGTCGACGTACATGGCCAGCATGTCGGCGATGGTCTTGTTTAGACGCTCGGTCAGGCCGTTGGTCTGTGGGTGGTACGCGGTGGTCCGGCGGTGACTTGTGTGGCTGTATCCCAAGATCGCCTGGGTTCGGTCAGCCGTAAACGCCGTGCCTCTGTCGGTGATGAGAACCTCTGGGGCGCCGTGTCGAAGGACGATTTTCTCAACGAAGAACTTGGCTACCTCGGCGGCACTGCCTTTGGGCAGGGCTTTTGTTTCGGCGTAGCGGGTGAGGTAGTCGGTGGCTACGACGATCCATTTGTTTCCGCAAGTCGACGTTGGGAACGGCCCCAGGAGGTCCATCCCGATCTTCTGGAACGGTCGCCGAGGAGGCTCGATCGGCTGAAGGAAGCCTGCTGGTCTTGTTGGCGGTGTCTTGCGTCGCTGACAGTCTCGACATGTCCTGACGTAACGAGCGACGTCGGCGGCAAGGCGTGGCCAGTAGTACTTCTCTTGTATCCTTGCGAGCGTTCGGGAAACACCGAGGTGTCCAGCCGTCGGGTCGTCGTGTAGGGCCAGGAGGACTTCTGGCCTCACTGCTGAAGGAACCACGAGAAGGTGTTTGGCTCGAAGGGGCGAGAAGTTCTTCTTTAGGAGGACTCCGTTTCGCAGGAAGAACGACGCCAGTCCTCTCTTGAATACCTTGGGAACAGTGGTGCTCTTGCCCTTGAGGTATTCGATAAGGCTCCTGAGTTCCGGGTCCGTTCGCTGTCGCTCGGCGAAGTCGTCGGCACTTATGGTTCCCAGGAAGCCGTCATCATCCTGGTCGTCCAGCGGCGGTGGGTCGACGGGGGGCACGAGACAGGCAGTCGGCGTCAGAGTGTTTTCTTCCGGACTTGTAAACGACGGTAATGTCGAATTCTTGAAGTCTCAGGCTCCACCGTGCGAGGCGACCAGAAGGGTCTTTCAAGCTAGCTAGCCAACACAAGGCGTGGTGGTCGCTCACAACTTTGAAGGGCCTGCCGTAAAGGTAGGGGCGAAACTTTGATGTAGCCCAGATGATGGCAATGCACTCCTTTTCTGTTGTGGAGTAGTTGGCCTCTGCCTTTGATAGCGACCGGCTAGCATAGCTGATAACCCTTTCCAGTCCGTCCGTCCTCTGCACAAGGACGGCGCCGAGTCCTACGCTGCTCGCGTCGGTGTGCACTTCTGTTTCGACGTGCTCGTCGAAATGCGCAAGTAACGGAGGCGTTTGCAGGCGTCGTTTTAGTTCTTGAAATGCTTCCTCCTGCGACGTTTCCCACTTGAACTCGACGTCGGTCCTGGTGAGGTTAGTGAGAGGCTCGGCGATGCGGGCGAAGTTTTTAACGAACCGCCTGTAATAGGCACACAAGCCGAGAAATCGACGCATGGCCTTCTTCTCGGTGGGTGGCGGGAAAGCAGCGATGGCGGTTGTCTTTTGCGGGTCGGGGGCGTACTCCGGATTTGCTTATCACGTGGTCCAAGAACAAAAGTTCTTCGTACGCGAAGCGGCACTTCTCTGGCTTGAGGGTGAGTCCGGAGGTCTTGATTGCTTGAAGTACAGCTTCAAGGCGCCGCAGGTGTTCGTCGAAGTTCGAGGAAAACACAACGACGTCGTCCAAGTACACAAGGCAAGTCTGCCACTTCAAGCCAGCCAGTACAGTATCCATAACGCGTTGGAATGTCGCGGGGGCCGAGCAAAGACCGAAAGGCATGACCTTGAACTCGAACAGGCCGTCTGGTGTTATAAAGGCCGTCTTTTCTCGGTCTCTCTCGTCGACTTCGATCTGCCAGTAGCCCGTCTTCAGGTCCATCGACGAAAAGTACTTCGCGTTGTGGAGTCGATCCAGGGCGTCGTCTATCCGTGGGAGGGGGGTACACGTCCTTCTTCGTGATCTTGTTCAGGCGACGATAGTCGACGCAGAAACGTAGCGTCCCGTCCTTCTTCTTCACCAACACCACGGGGGACGCCCAGGGACTTTTGGACTGCTGGATTATGTCGTCGCGAAGCATTTCATCGACTTGTTTCTTTACGGCTTCCCGTTCTCGCGTAGAAACTCGATACGGGCTCTGACGGATTGGTCGGACACTTTCTTCTGTTATGATACGATGTTTGGCGACTGGGGTCTGTCGAATTCTTGACGACGATGAGAAGCAGTCCTTGAATTGCAGAAGCAGATTTTTGAGCTGTTCTTGTTTATGCGTCGGAAGGCTCGGATTGACGTCGAAAGTTAGTTGGTGAGCTTGGTTCGTCGTAGCATGTTCGGTAAACTCGGCGAGGGCGAGGGCGTCGCTGGCTTCCACAATTTCTTCGATGTAGGCGACCGTCGTGCCTTTGCTCACATGCTTGTATTCGTTGCTGAAGTTCGTGAGCATGACTGTTGCTTTCCCTTCACGCAACTCGGCGATGCCTCTTGCGACGCAAATCTGACGGTTTACAAGCAGGTGCTGATCGCCCTCGATGACGCCTTCGAAGTCTGTGGGTTTTTCGGTGCCGACGGAAATGATGACGCTGGAGAGAGGCGGAACGGTGACGTGCTCGTCTATCACGTTCAATGCATGGTTCCTCGGCGTCGTCTGGGTAGGCAGCACTTTTTCTGAAGTTAGTGTTATCGACTCAGACCTTAGGTCGATGACGGCACCGTGGTCACTTAGGAAGTCCATTCCAAGTATCACATCCCTTGAGCAGTGTTGTAGGATAACAAAGCTCGCAGGATAAGTCCGGTTATTGATGGTGACTCTCGCCGTGCAGACTCCAATTGGCGTTATCAGGTGGCCTCCAGCTGTCCGGATTTCGGGTCCACTCCAAGCGGTCTTTACTTTCTTCAGCTTGGCGGCGAATGGCCCACTGACGACGGAATAGTCGGCACCAGTGTCGACGAGAGCGGTGACGTTGTGACCGTCGATGAGAACGTCGAGGTCGCTAGTCCGTCGTCTTGCGTTGCGGTTAGCTCGCGGCGTCGGGTCACGGCTGCGTCGATTTGTTGCGCTGCTTCCATCATGCTTCGTCGTCAGATCTAGCTCGGTCCGCGAGGTTTCGTCGGCAGGGCTCTGTCTGCTTCGCGTCGTGGTCTGCAGGTTTCGTCGCGGCGTCATCATCGGCGTTGGCGGAGGATCTTCGGTAGTTCGACGTACAGCAACCGCACCTCCATCGGTTGCTGCCCTTAGTTTTCCGGGTAAGGGCTCGGAGATCGGCCCCGAGCCGGACTGGTGTACCTGCCTGCGATGCGGTGAGGTGTAGCGGCCTGGCGACGGCGAACGGGAAGGTCGTCGGGGAGCACACTGCGCTCCTGTGAGGTAGTCGGCGATGTCACGAGGCCGTTCGCCCGGCTGCGGACGCGGCGCGTTGGCGGCGAATCCGCGTAGCCCCATCTGTCTGTACTGGCATCGGCGGTACGTGTGGCCGGCTTCTCCGCAATGGTAGCAGAGTGGACGGTGGTCGGGGGCTCGCCAGATGTCGGTCTTCCTCGGCGTGTACCGCTGACCGGCAGGCGGGCGGGATGGCGGTGGTGGTGGTGGCGGCGGCGTCTGGCGACGGTAGTGCTGCTGTGCGGCGTCCTGACGGGGGCGTGGAGAGGGTGCGTAGCGTCGGGCTGCAGCAGCGTAACTCAAGGCCTGCGGCTGGGGCTGTGGTTGTTCGGGAATTCCCAACGCTTGCTGGACTTCGTCACGAACAATGTCAGCGATTGAGTCCACTTGAGGCTGCGGCGAGGGTAAGAGCTTGCGCAGTTCCTCCAGAACGATCGCTCGGATCGTTTCGCGTAGGTCTTCGGAGCAGAGGGATTGAACGTCTGCGTACGCTGGCGTCGAGCGGCGATTGAATTGTCGGGTGCGCATCTCCAGCGTCTTTTCAATCGTCGTCGCTTCGGAGATGAATTCCTGGACAGTGCTCGGTGGGTTCCGCATCAGACCCGCGAACAGCTCCTGCTTTACTCCTCGCATGAGGAAGCGAACTTTCTTATCTTCCGGCATTTCGGGGTCGGCGTGGCGGAAGAGTCTGGTCATCTCTTCTGTGAAGAGCACCACGTTTTCGTTTGGGAGCTGCGAGCGGGTTTCAAGCAGCGCTTCGGCCCTCTCCTTGCGGATGACGCTCGTGAAAGTAGCAAGGAACCTGGTGCGAAATATGTCCCACGTTGTCAGGGTTCGCTCTTGGTTCTCGAACCAGGTACGAGCGGCGTCTTGCAAGGCGAAGTACACATGTCTAAGCTTGTCTTCGCTGGTCCAGGCATTGAAAGCGGCGACTCGGTCGTATGCCTCGAGCCAGCTTTCCGGGTCTTCAAGTGCTGAACAGCGGAAGGTCGGTGGTTCCTTGGGTTGCCGCAGCAGGATGGGCGCAGACGGCACAGGGGCTGTCATCGTCGCTGCGGTCGAGGTCAGGGTCTTGGTCTGCCGGGTCTTTTCAGGTAGAAGCCCGTACTCTGGCGGTAGACCTAGTTGCCTGCGGCTTGTTCGCTGCTCGGGGTTGTCGTCGACGTCTCCTTCACGACTTGACGGGGGCGTCCGGTACATGAAAGAAGCAGCACCTCCACCAGATGTCACGTGGTCGTGACGTCGACGAAGGCAGCAGTCGGTAGGTCCAAACGGAAACTGTTTATTTGGGCCGAACTTGTGGCCGGTAAACGGAAAGTCCGATTACAGCAATACACACTGGCACTGATAGCGGCGAGCAGAGCGTCGGCCGTCGATCAACTGACAAGCGGTGAAGCGCGTCTGCATTTATACGCGCGTCATAGAATATTCCAGTCTTATCACTCGTTGTCGCACAAGCTCTGGAATAAGCTCGAGTGTTCGCGTCTTGCGCGCAATCTTAACAAAACGATCTACAGTAATCGCGAAGCTTCTAGAACAATGAGGCGTGGTTTGCGCTGAGCATTGCTTACAGTCTTTGAGGGCGAGGAACCGAATAGAGCAGAGTGAAAATAAGAAACGCGCGTGGCAATATACACCGAAATTTGGTATTGAGTGACGTGACTGTATGATGAGCATAAATGACAAGTGGTAATATAGAAATCATGACATGTCATGTGCAACATGACTTGCATTCCACGCTCATGGCACTCTCGTGGCCGTTTCGCTAGCTTGATATACACCAAATTTGGTATTGCGTGACGTGAATGTATGACGAACATAAATGACAAGTGGTAATATGGAAATCATGACAAGTCATGTGCGACATGACTTGCATGCCACGCTCATGGCGCGCTCGCGGCCGTTTCGCTAGCTTGGTATACACCAAATTTGGTATTGCGTGACGTGACTGTATAATGAACATAAGTGGCAGGTGGTAACATAAAAATCTTGTCATGCATGTCATCTACAACGGCATTTACATGCCACGCTCATGGTGCGCTTGCGTCCAGTTCGCTAGCTTGATATACACCGAAATTGGTATTGCGCGACGTAAGTGTATGACGAACATAAATGACAGGTCCTAACATGTAAATCATGACATGCATATTATGTACAGCATGATTTGCTCTTTGCTGGCTGCTTCGCATTACATCGATTCCCACAGTGCGTGGGATCTGTCGGTTTTTTTTTTCTTCTTTTTTCTTTTTTTTAGAGAATACTGCAGACCCATTAAAACACCCTTAGCAGGAGTGGATACAAATATATTCAGCTAATACATTATACATGCAATACAGTTACATCAATTCACAAACGCCATGTACTGCAACAGCAACAAGAAATTAGGTAGAAAGACTAATAACAAAACAGGAACTTAGAAATGGTGCTTATACGCCGAGCTGAAAGGTATTCCAGCGCGACTAGACTTAAAGGGTCCATGCTACACTTTTTCAGCATGGTCAGAAAACACCGTTGATCGGTAGTCGAGGCTCCTGGTAAACCGGGTGCCAAACATTACAGCGTAGCACGCAGACTGGAAATTGCAATTAATTTTCGAAGTCAGCTAGCAATCGTTCCCTTCTTCTTTCTACAAGTGATGCCATATGCCCAAATGACCGCGCCATACACCCAAATTCACGGTCATGGGCAGATTTGAGCACCGTGAGCTGCACAGTTACCGAGGCCGCCGCGGGGAGGCCGCCACAGGCCCGCACGCTCGCTCTCTATCACACTGAAAGTAAGCCGCGCGTTCGAAGAAAAAAAAAAAGAAAAAGTGCTCAATGTCATGACACGTGATGTACCCCGTGCCATCCCTCCCTGCTTTGCTTCGAGCGCGCTCATCGGGACGAGAGAAAAGAGAAAGTAGCGCGCGACAAATCTGTAACTCCGCTCGTACTTGACGGACTGTAAAAATTTTGGCGGTGGTGAATTCGTGACTCCTTTAGTGAAGCCATTCGATGGTTACTTGGAAAAGTGTTGCAGGGCCCCTTCAACCTGAGGGGCTTAGAGATATCATCTGTGCAGATTACATTTCGCTTTTGGAGCAGAAGCTGTGAAACGGCCGAGCGAGAAATTGTAATTCAGCACACCGTCTTGCGTCCTCTCTTACACCCGTCCCGGTCCGATGTGGTGGCTTAGTGGCTGTGAAACTGCGCTGCTAAGCACGAGGTGGTAGGTTCGATTCCCAGTCGCGGCGGCTGAATTTCTATGTGGATGAAATGCAAGAACGCCCGTGTGTTTAGATTTAGGTGCTTGTAAAGGGGAGCCACTCATAGGCACGGCCAGTGGCGTAGCCAAGGGGGGGAGGGGTTGGGGGGGTTCAAACCCCCCCCGAAATTTTTCAGTTTTGCTTGCGTATATATGCACGCACACATACAAACGCACGCACGAACATACATAAAGTATGGTTGAACCCCCCCCCCCCCCGAAAAAAATTTCTGGCTACGCTACTGGGCACGGCGCACAGGCCGTGCGAGCCCGTGGTCTACAGACTCCATGGGCCTCATGGCAAGTTTAAATTGATATTCTGTTTGACAACAATGCGCCGCTGGACTGATGATCACCAATGTGACTGTCACCACGGTGCTGTCTTTGGTGCTCACCATGGTGAGCACCGAGCGGACACATTAGCGCTAACTTACAAGTTGGTGACTGTCGGTGGTCAGCTCACTACCATCCAGTCAACGCGCTACCAACGGTAGAGACTGGGCTCAATGCCAGGAATCTACGAAGTTCCGGTACAAAACAATGTGCGGTACAGCGAGACATGCGTTCGCTTAACCGCCCTTTTTATTCGGCTGACGACAGCTGTTGATCATCCTGCGGCGCTGGCACTGAGGAGGTTGTCTTGAAGAATGGCGTACTAATTTTCGTGTTCTTTTTGAACTTTTAACGTTAGTGTTACAGCTCAGTGTCACACACCTGTACACTGAGGACAGAATGTACGTCTCTTGACAACTTTATATTCAACACCCGCACTTAGCAACGAAATAGCCCGCAGCTGCTTATCCATGGTAGGCCTGCAACCCGATGCATCACGTCAGTTTGAGGCGACCCTCGCATAACCAGAAACAAGCAAAAAGAAGAAGCAAGCAGACGGAGCCAGATCTTTTTCTTCAATGATTACAGCTGCGAGAAGCACTAATTGTATGCCCCAACCGCGAGCTAAGATGTTAATTATTCGCCAGCTTTATACATATACGTTACACTGGTTAATGAAATATCTTTTCAGTGATTTCGCTGAAGCCACGGTCATTTAGCTCGAATCTTTGCTCATTAACGCGGCTTGCGCGGCACTATCGGTGATTGGACAGCGCGACGGGGGGTGGGGGGATTGAGGGGGGAGATTGATGGGAAGTTATAAGAAACAGGGGGGGGGGGGGGGGGTATAAAGTGGGGGAAGGGCGAGGGGGGGCGGTTTAGCCCAATATATACAGTCAGGGAAGCGCGCTTGAGAGAAGCTCGGCTGCTTTTGTTTCGTGGTATCCCGCCGAGCACATCTGTGCCTATTGATCCGCCATCATGGCGCGGTCAGAAGCTCCGAACAAAAGAAGCGTGCTGCCGTCGGACCACTATCAGATTTTATTCGAGCCCGAATTAAAGATCGATCGAGCCGCAGCATAAACGGTCGTTTTTGGGCAGGCCGCTCACTGCTCCTTGGAATGGATACGGGCTCTGCCTACTTTTTAATGGACGCATGCCTCTTTTATAAGGCCGTATAACTCACCCTCCCCGTCTAGCCCCATTCCTCGTGCAAGGACGTTGCGAGTTTTCATTTCACTTATGCTGTTGAGGCGAATTGTTTTCTCGTTCCTTATTAATCCCCGTTAAGTTAGCCCATCGGACGCCAGTTAACCCGGCTCGGATAAGATAGAAGCAAAGCAAGTTTTTAACGACTGGAGAACCGGTCAGTAAGGGATTTAGGACGGGTGAAATTGGAAGGTCGTTAGCGGGACTCTCGGGCCGAACTCAATCTATGTCGAAAAGTGCAATGAGAGTTGAAATTCCTCGCAAGACGGTCCGTTGCGGGCTCTTTTGCAGAGCTTGAAATGCTGTTTTTGCATCTGTTTTTCCTCATACACCTATATGAAAGAGAAACATTACACTAGATAGTCGCTATCTAGTGTAATGTTTTCAGCCGCAGGCAGTGTTAGGTACTTTTTCTGGTTCATTTGCATTGTGCTAGCATAACGCTTGAAAAACTTAAGCTCCAGCAAAATATCACACTTGCACCACTTTTAACTGGTCAAAATGGGCTATATGAAGAGAACAGGCTTTCCCCACGGATGCTGCGAAGACGTTGTGTTTCCGGCAGGTGTGCGCATGATTCGCAAGGAGGTGGCTACTGTACTTTTACGTCTTCTACGAGAGACATGTTTAAGTGATGTATGGTGAGACATACTACATGGAAAAGGTCGCTCAGGCGGAGCAATTGGCGGCCAGGTCGGCCAGGCTAACCCTGCCTGTGGCAACATCATCCCCACCACCACCACCGGGGAAAGAGTCAGCATCAATGATAACTGCTTGTCAAGCGCATTGTATTCTCGTGCCAGCCCCACCCATTATAGCCCCAAACTGAGCTTTCTTGAATAAACAAAAACGAAAGGACATGACATAAGAGTCTCCCGCTTACTCGTCTACTGTAATTTTCATGACATCAACGAGTAGTCCAACAAGCTACTGTTGTCACTTTGCTAACTGGGACCCGCCGCTGTGGTCGAGTGGTGAAGGGGCTCGACTGCTCACCCCAACGTCGGGTGGCTTACTGTGGTCTAGATGACCATCTTAAGCTTATGAAGAGCTAAAAACACGGGGACGAAGCAGATATACATACAGGACAAACGCTTGCCCTGTGTTTATCTCTGCTTCGTCCCCGTGTTTTCTTTTGTTTTTTCGCGCTTCATACGCATGAACCGATTCCAACTATAGGTCAGACAGCTGCATGGGCGTCGGCATGTTGGTGCAAAGGGGGCACTTGCCCCCCCCTCAAAGCCACTCCAGCAGTGCCCCTAAGTCCCACCATCGCCCCCCCCCCCCCCCACCCCTCGTGCCACGATGCAACACGAATTTGCCCCCCCCTCAAGACAAAATCCTGCCGACGCTCCTGGACAGCCGTGTTGGCAATGTTGTGTTACAGTGAAAATACCAGTGCCCAACGTTTACACCTTCATTGATAAGCAGTGTGACACTTCGCGGCTGCTGTTAGAAGCAGTGTTGCCATCGCTGGGCGTGACAAATCCGCTAAAAAGCAACAAGAAATCCGCCAGATTCCGCTAGATTATAAAACATATCCGCTAAGTTTCCCGCTAAGACTTCTATTATTTAAAAAAGGCTATGAAATTTCATATGATAAAAAAACCCTTCATCATTCCTAAAGGCTCCCCAAAACTATGAGAGCTGAAATAACATATAAAACGAGTCTTCCAAAGAGCGCAACTAGAATATTAGAGGCTCCAGTGCTCCGGTTGTCGTCAACCTCATCATATATCAGGCTAAAAGTTATAAATGTTCACATTGATGAGAAAAAGAAAACCCACGGGTCACCGAAAAACAGATCGAGGTCTTCGTCACCGCCCTCGTCGTCTGGACACCATCTCCACAGGATCGCTGGTACTTGTTGAGGGACCGGAAAGGTGACTTGGTTGCACACACGTTGCAAATGTCCCGATTCCCACTAACAACCACCACTGGAAGTTCGTAATCAAAACAACTCTTATTGTGTCGCTTTCAGCCCCGCTCTTACGACGAGGATGGCATTTGTTGTTTCAGGCTTCAGCTTGTTCCTCTGCTTGGAGTTTTCTACGTTAAGCTGACAAAATGTTCTCTTTATTTCGGCATTTGAGTAGGGCAGCAACAGCATCGACATGGCAAATCCGGCCAACTCGGCAAACGGGTTTTCGCCACAGGCGTCCTTATAGGAGTGAACTTCACACCAGAACGACTGCGTGGGCGACATTTGCTTGCCAGTTAAGGAGGGTGATTTTGCTCCACTGGTTTTGGATTGGGGCTACTGCCATTGCTTGCATCAGATGCATGAGTGGCTCCTTCATGACGCAAAAAGTGTTTTCGACCGATAGAAGTGATGTCTTCTGGAGAACTGTGATGACGGGAACTCGCCGTCTGATTTGATCTACCAGCGTGGATAATAAATCTTATGCAGCTTTCTCGCATCACAGCTTCATCTGCGAGAGGGAACCCGTCGGTCTTCTCAGCCTTCATGTTGTCAACGTACGTCTCAAACAGGTAGCCCAGATATGGCTTGGGGTTAAGGTGGTCCTAAGTCTGGACGTCAGAACGTCCATCTGCTCTGTCGGAGTCACGACTTTTTGAAACAAGCTCGAAAGCAAAGTGATGAGGTCTTTCAGAAGCTTTGTTCGATCCCCATCTATCACACCTCGAGTTCCTTGTTAACCTTCTGAACACCGGTCAGAATCGGTTTCAAAAAAAGCAAGTATCCCAGATTGATCTGATTTTCGTACACACCATACAGCACCTCTGCCGCATAGCACTTTTCAGTGCGCCTCGCCATCTCGAAGTGCATCTTCAATTCGGTCCACTGGTCTACGATCCTTGGCACAGCTATTTGGAGCGATAGCCACCGCGTCCTGCACACTTGCACAATCTTCAGTGGTTCATCAGAACGAAGAACTTCCAAGTTTCTCGGCAGTGCTTCCGACGATCTTGAATCAGTGCACTGCGTGAGGCATCCGCCAGAAATCAGTCATTTATGAAAATGGCCCGTCAAAAAATCCGCTAGCCGCTAGACCAATTTTTTTCCCGCCAGAATAAAATACAATCCGCCAGATTTAGCGGAAAATCTGCTAAATTGGCATCACTGGTTAGAAGGGGAATCAATACTTGAGGCCCGTGTACTTAGATTTCAAGTGCACGTTAAGGAACTCCATGGAGGTGGTCAAAATTTCCGGAGCCCTCCACTTCGGCGTCCCTCATAATCATATCGTGGTTTTGGGACGTTAAACCCCAACAATTATAGGTGAATCAGTGTTTAAAGCCGGCCACGTTGTCATCCGTAGCTCAACATAAGATGTCACACTGGATGGGTTCATTCTACAGGCATTCTCAATAAGCAAGGAATCCCATGAGCTGGAATTAACAATAAAGGGATGTCAGGTGACAGCGGTATCACGCTCTTTCTAAGCAGGGTAACAGTGAAAGTGAAAGCGTGAAAGTGAAAGCTCGCGCTAAAGTCCCACGCCGCCGGTAACTTCGACGGCACTTTCCGAGATTGTGTGGTCCCGAGGTGTCTGTGTCTCCTGTGGAGGGCCTCGCGCCCGATAGTAACAGTGTAGAAAGGTGACGGGCTAACCACAGATGACGTCAAAGCACAAGGCGTGCTGGCGTGACGTCACTCGCTTCTCTCTCGTAAGCGTTCTTCGCCATTGGCCAGCTGAATTGGGTAATAACACTCCAGCATGAGGAGTGGCTGAACTCGTCTTTTACGAATAATTTCGAGCATGAAATGTTATTCATCAATGCTTGCCCGGGACATGCCAGGAACGTAAAAGGTCAGAGGCGTCGAATAACGTTCATCGCCGACAGTCAAAATCCACACCTCGATTGCGTACATTGTCTTACATCAGCATTACCTTCATTTTGCTGATCCGAACGTAAAAACGTGACATTCGAGACGAGCTTCAAAAGTCGGCCTCGGCGAACAGTGAGCACTAAAAAAAGAAAAAAAAAAGAAAAAAAAGAAAAAAGAAAAAAAAAGGGGGGGACTCTTAAGCTTCGCCTTTAAGAGTTGAACGCGATAGCGATATCCTGTCCCTAGTCCGTACTTCAATCCCTTAGTGCACACTATGTAATGCGTAGCATGCTTTAAACCACGAGAAATTATGCGCGGTAAATGCGGGAAATGTTTTCGAAGTTGCTATGCATTCCCACTACGTGGTCTTAAGGGAATACGCGTAACGTGTGCCTTTTGTAATGGGTACACGGCTTTGAACCACAATGTCGTTGTGATATTCACATCTTCTGACGCCCGGTGGCTATGCACGCTTGTACCATGCAATATTTCTGCGATATTACATGTTGTATTGTGACGCCTGTATACAGGACGCGCGTGTTTGCAAAGCATGAAAGTTATTTTCACTGGAATGAGACCAGCCTAGAAAACGCTAAACAATACAAAAAGAATTTGAGAACGAAAAAAAAAGAAAAACCAACCAAAAGCCCGAATTTCTAAGCAGCTAGGAACGACTCGCTTGGCTGTGTCGCTTCATTTGTGAATTCAAACAGAGACAGAAAACGTAAATGGGGAGTTCATGCGAAACCTCCATTTCGTCCAGATGAAAATCCCCGCTCGGTCATCGTCATTTAAATACTTGGCGGGATAGGAGCGGTGCGAAGGGCTTTATTCTCTCCGCGTCCGCAGCGAGCGTCTCGAAAGTACACACCTGAGCCCCCCGCTTTTTTGACAGATAAAGTTGAGCCCTTCCAAAGGAACTATACGCACAACGCTCTGAGACTTAGCGTTTACCTCGAAGTTTTTCGTCGTCGTCAGTTTTTTGTCGAAGGCTGCGTAAAGTTCCCGCGGAGAAAGAGAAATAGCGCGATAAATTAAACTTTCCTTTCGCTACGAACAAGAACCATTCGAGCCGTTGCGCGCGACAAATTTTTGTAATGCGCCCGCTGTTGGAGACCTGTCAACGTGAGCCGTTAGTCGAGAACGGGAGGGGACCGATTAAGTTCAGGAAGCAAATTTATCGCTCGTCCTTTTTGTGTGTGTGCGTTTTTATTTTTGTGCGAGCTCCATCCGAAATCTCGCGTTTCATAGGGACGTAATGCGCGGCGGTCGGACTGCGCTCGCTTCTCTCGAAATATAAACGATCAATTCCGATTCCACGTTGATAGGGAACGGTACAGCCGTAATCAGCGTGGCAGTGGTTTTGCCTTCTACATTATGCATGTTTTGTTTTCTTATTCTGTTCCACAGTGGACGGTGCTAAGAAGACCATGACGCGGCAATCACGTTCTCAGTGGAACGGCTCAGCGATACAGAAGATTCGTACTTTTCTCCATCGAGGGAATGGACTCTTCGTGTTTGACACTTAATATTGTATATTGCATCGTATTGTCGGTGCTTGCGAAAGTAAAATCATATATAACATTGACTTTGAGTGTAATGTTCATGTGGAATGTTTTCTTGTCAATTTATTCTTGCATTCCTATTAATTGCGGAGCACTTTAGGGGGCCAGTCTGTCGTATGCTGACGTATACGCTGTCATCGTCGCTTGACGTAACGAAGGAAAAAGCGCATATGGCATAGCCAGCTGTAGCATATTGAGTGCGCGCGCGCGCCAAAGAGAAGTCTTCTTCCTCTTGTTCTTCGAGCGCCTTGATGATTATATTGTCATGGAAAGTTGGTCTTGCGATGGAAGGAGGGAGCGAGGACGCTGGCCCATTTGTGCCGAAGTTGTCTACGCGGTCGCAGCTGCGACGGCGGCAAGCTGCGCCGCACCACCCTGCGGATGTCGTTCGGCTTGCTAATAAGTTAAAGCGAAAACGTCAGTACAAGCGCGAAAAGTGGCAGGCTGAAACGAGCGTAGAACGAGAACTTCGGCGAGCTAAACGTCGGGAGAAGGATGCAGAAAGACGACAGCGACAAGCTTTAGGGGCGGCAATATGGACGCGTCGCGTTCGACTGCGGCGACGGCTTCGGGAACCGACGAAACGACGGTAGTGAGTGCACGCAGTACGGAAAGTTCGACTAGCCATATCGTTCGGTTGGCAAACTGTGCTTCGGCTACGAGGGTAAACAAGCATAACCAAGTAACAATCTTTCGCTTGCATAACCAGGCCTAGCCGAGCTAAGCCGTAGCCACTTGTTTATCGGTTATTATTCCTTGTTATCAATGCCAAAACAGTCCGCTTCGTTCCGCGATTAACGATGTCATATGGAAATTAGCACGGGGACTGCCTGAGCTAGCCGGTGATTCATATGGGCAGTTAACAGCGCGAGAAACAACGCGGGCGGGATAAGCATATAGACACGGAACAAGTAGTAATGACATGGGACAGCGCTTGTACCATTTGTGTGCTTCTCGTTCACATGTTATCATCTTCTTGTTCGGGGTGTGAACTGTCCGTAAGGAACTCACGCGTCGTAGAGTCTTCATATCGGGCCGAGCAAACAAGGCGGCGAAACAGTAATTCCGTCTTCCAGTGAAGAAATACGACTGACCAATTATATAACAGCGTACGCGCAAAGGCGACGGGCGCTGCATACACTGCGCCAGTCGACTGCACAAGTCGCTGCCGACCCGCCGGCAATCATCTTTGGCAACAACGACTGGAGAGTAAAGTATTCGGCTAGTTTAATTCTCAGCGCACTATCGGCGACTGCCGTAACCGCGTGCCTCGACAAGTGTCGAAAGGCAATGGGGCGATAACGCAGATTACAGTTCATTACGACTGTTGCACGCTCACCAGCCATGTATACAAACTGTTGCGATCGTCATTCACGCATAGCTTAGCTCGCCTTCCAGAAGCGGAGAAGGAACGGCGCTATGACAAGGTAGGTGCGGATGTGAACGAGTTTATCTAGAAATAGACAAAGAGGAGAGCAATAACCGGAGTTACAAAAATATACACTTGCGCGAGCGCATGAGTGCACATTTGATGGAGTAAATCTTTCTTGCTATACTTGCCACTACTACTTCTTGCTAATTATGTATATTTATAGAATTATCTCCCCATCGCTCATTGCTGCTACCAGAGCCTGTGGCGCAGCTTTACACATAAAATAAAGGAAGCATGCAAAACTGGAGAAACGATGGCTGCAGGCTGGTATGATGCAACCATACTATTGCTCTTCGTTTCCAACCAGCCTGTTTAATATTTTTATAAATTTATCCTGTTTTTTTTTTTTTTTTTTTTTTTTTTTTTTTTTTTTTTTTTTTTTTTTATCTTCGCCGCACCGCCAAGTGATGTCTCCAAAGCACGGTGTAAGCACCGTGCTCTAAAGTCACCAACATAAACCACATTGGTCTGAGTGAGTGAGGAAGAGTGAAAAAGTGTGTGTGTGTGTGTGTGGGGGGGGGGGGGGGGGGAAGATGGGTGCTTACGTGCGCAGAGCGCCTCTAGAAGGAACTAAAGGGACTGTGCGCCGGACATTGAAGACCATCAGCAGGCTGTGTTGACTGATTTGAGAACCGCATGCTTACACGAACCGCATTCCGTTTCGTTACACCGAGCTGTAAAGTCAAGAAAACACTCCACCCAATACGTTGATCTCGGCTGTCCTTTCCGAAGCTTGTGTTTTTGAGCCTCGGTTAAGCGAAATCTCATGACCACTACCGCGGTGCTTGAAATAAAAACATACGAGCAACAGATGCGCCACATTTAGTCCGAGCGGACGATGCCAGACCCTGGGGAATCTAATAATGTCCGCCGTACTGTTTGACGTGGATCCGCTCTTAGTTCGCGGAACAACCTGTCACGGTCTTTTTATGGAGTTGGGTCGATCGTGCAGAAAGCGTATCGCGTTCATCCTGTCGCGACGTGACATGTCGCGCAAATAGGCTGGACGCTTCCCCCGGTGATGTGTGACAGAGCCGACGCTCAGGTCCCACAGCAGCGCGCGTCTGATACAATCACGGTGTCATTGAGTAGGCCTACGACGCCCTGTGTTGGTTGCTTTTTGATGCACAAAGTTGCCTGTGAAAAGGTATAAATTCCCGATATCGAGTTCGCAAATGTTTACGTTTTAAGAGTGAATTACTTTAATCTTACGCTTTCTGGTTTGTGTTCGTGTCATTAAATCCGAGCTTCACACGTCTTTCATTCGCACCTCGAATAGAGCAAAATAAAACTCACAGGGTCTCCAATGCATTCGCCTAAGACGACTCGATGGCGAAAGCCATCATCTATTTTTTTTTTTCTCAGTCGATATTTTGTACCCCGCTGCCAAAAGCTTTCTGCACTTCACCTGGTTCTGCACTGCCTCCGTGGTCGGCCCACCTTGGACCAAGCAAGGATGTCGTGTGGTGACGTCAGCACGTGCCGTTACGTTATGTGACGTCATAGCGATGTCACGAATTTTGAAGATTTGCGCCTTCCTGATGGCGTCGTTTGGCAGTATCGTCACGTGATGATGATTTTTCGTGTAAGTCGTGTTGACGCCTACGTAGAAAGACGCCGACGCCGACGGTCAATTTTCGTGTCTGATGAGGCATCTAAGGCTTTCGCCTTAAAAAGACGCCACCCGAAGAGTGTAACACGGAACCCGCGCGTGGGTTTATGCCACTTTGCTTTTCTTCTGAGCTTCGCATTACATTTCGCGCTTTTTCTTTCTTTTTTTTTTTTTTACACCAGACGTAAACTTCTGTTTGATATCTTACACAGCTCCATAGTCAATAATTCACTGTTGATGTGTATTGTATCTTCAGTATGGTCAAAGAAGAAGTGCGGCATTGCACTGTTTCCTTTATACGTTTGCTTTTCTTTTCTGTTCAGTCATTATAGTTAATACTCCAAATGTTTAAAATTTCATAGGAACAATTATTGGCCAATCCCCCCATCGCGGGTACGAGCCATATGAGAAAGAGCATCATCATGTTCTTCTTCTTCACCCGTCTCGTGCTTGGGTTCCATCACCACAAAGGAACCAACCAACCAACCAATTGTCTGATGACCTGTGTCCACATTTACATCGAACGGTTTGCGGCTGCCTTACCTGCTACTAAGTCGCGTAGCTTCGTCGAAGGCGTACCACAGCGTAAGTAATGTCACTGCCGCTATTAATCTAAAGAGCACCACAGCGCTGTGTTTACCTTCCGACGGTTACGCAACGGTTTAAGTCTCGGTCTCTGCCCGCTTGATGTGATCCTTACACAGCGAATGGGAAGGCAAAGTTCGATGACATGGCATGTCCAGCGGCATTAATCATTTCGTTGCTGTAGCATGACAATACATTGAGTTAGGACTTAGTATTACGTATTGTGAAATCTAGAGTGGAACGGTGCACGGGAAATGGAATTAGGGAGGTCTATGGAACAGGGTGAGCGACTGGTCGCACACTGTGAATTAACGTTGCGCTGCATGCTAGCGTCTAGACGGAGGGCCAGTGCTAAGGCCAATTGCGGGGTACCAGTGCTGAGACCGGTAATGTCTATTGTGGTTTTTGTTAATATATAGTAGGGGTGTACGAATAGTGACATTTAGAAACGTATCGAATACGAATCAAATAGTGATCATAAAGAATCGATTACGAACACGTATCGAATAGTATTCGAATATTTTTCGAATAGCTTTCAAATAGTAAGGCAACCATTTTTAAGACAGGCCTAAAATTCTACAACAATTTATTTCAAGCAAATATTCATTAATTTTAACAAGGTAACATTAACGTTACAGTTAACCAACAAAATAGATACCACAATTATGTAAACTGAGGTATATTCGTATACACTAGTGACTAGAGCCTTCGACGTATTTTCTAGCTCTAGCGTGAATGCTGTAGTTACTTCAGTATTTGAGCTGGTAGTTTGTCATCAGCTTTTAAATAACACTAAGACCTAAAAGTTAAATAATATTTCATGAATGAACAGCAGGAATCTCATGATAATGACAGTGAATTCAGGACGCGTTTGCTTCAGCGACACTGTAGTTTAAATAAAAAAATTATTTGATCTCCGGCGATGAGTAAAGCTTCGATAGTCCCGTAAAACCTTGACCTGCATGTATCTTGGCAATTCACTAATTAAAACAAAAAAAAATGATCATTCACTCTTCCAACGTGTTTTTCCTTTGGAGCTTTCCCGTCGGTGATGATAATACGAATAGTATTAAAAAAATATTCCGTAGTTCGAATATGCGCTATTCGATTCGTGTATCGAATCGAACATAATGCTGTTGGATTTGTTATTCGAAGTTTTAGAATATTCCAACCCCCCTTAGTATATAGTAAACTGGAAGAGTTGTCACTAGGAATATTTGACGCGACATGACAGCTCACCAGCCGGCATGCACGGTTAAGAACTTACGCATATGGACCAGAATCCACAAAGCTATTCGTTCGTTACGAATTCGTCCAATTGGCTGGTCAACTCATCGAATGCTATGTCCGGCTTGATGATTGACTAAAATGTTGCCTTGATGAAAATTATAGCGTAAAAACACCTTGTGAATACCGAACCAAGACCCGTAATCACACACAAAAAAAAAACTAATTAATCGCTTGTAGACACCTCGTTGTACACACAGTAGGCCAGCCACAAACAATCGGTCGGCCACACTTCTACACGTGTCCTTCCTAGAGCTAACACACCAAATAACGCGGTGCTGACGCCAGCGACGGTGCGCAGGTCGCGACTGACCACACTGCGTATACTCAACCAACATGGCGCCTCATTTGTGGCGGGCGCCATGTTTGTGACCTTGCTGCAGGTCTACCTCATGTTCCCGCGAGGGCGAAGCAATGAATGCGATAGGCATCGTGCAGTCGAGTTTTCTAGTGTGACTGCAGCGCCAGAACGCACAGCCTAGCGGATAAAAAAAGCAATATTGAGATGGGGTCGGTCAAAGTGGAACTCGATGCGCGTGTCTCCCTTCCTGCATGAGTGGGCGAATTGTGGCCGGGCTACAAGGGGAGCGCGTGCGCGCGTCAGTTTTCTAGGTGCCCCTAACGGCCAATGTAAGCGAACTTGGGACGAGCCAGTGCGAGCACGCAGCTACCTGTGGTCAGTAGACGGTGCCTATAGCAAGAAACTGGAATGTCACTCGAAGAACGACAAGCAGCACGATACTTACAGCGTGCCACTGAAGCATAAAGAAGGACGCTTTAAAGGAACGCACTTGCAGCGGCCGTGGCACTTGTATGCACAGGACAAGCATGAACTAACAAATGTCACAGTTGTTACTCCTTTGTGTTTGAGCAACGCGCTCAAAGTGTCGACAATGTAGAACCCGACGCTCCTATATAGATATTTCTTTTTCTGCGGCGCGTGAACTGACCCCTCTGCGTCACCTGCCACGTGGTGGCGTCTGACTCGAGGTGTGCCCGGTGTTATTTTTATTTCTTTCTTACTTTCGGTACAGAAAAGGGCCACTTTTTCTTGCGCGTCTCAAGGGCAGTTTTCAAATTGAAAGTAGTTAAGGCGCTGCGCCGTGCTCCCGACCGGGCTGCAGAAATTGGGCGCCTTTTCCTTCTTCGAACCACAACCACCAAATTGAAAGTAAATGCAGGAGCGTTGCGTGATAGAAAACACGCTCAAGCTCCTCCGAGATCTGGGCACCGCCAGAGGTAAATGGTGTATATAACTAGCTCGCCGTCAATATGTCGGCGCATGCATGGCGCGTGGTTGAGTGTAGAAAAACGTGGTCAATCGTTTCCGGTTGGTTACAGATTAGACAGTCGGATTCCCCATGGCATAAAAAAACCTCTTTCCTCTAGAAAGGTACTTACTGGAAGTGTGCCGGTATACTTTTGGGATGTTTTCGCAAAGGACTATAAAAAAAGAATTTCCGTTAGACCCTCATGGAATCAGATATTTAGCGATAGAGAATGAGGACGGATTACCATTCGACTTAATCATGATGACTGCCTTTACAGTATATGGCGCTCTCGAATGGCTGGATTTTACTGTGACCCGGACAGGAGACCAGCAAGACAGTATTTTAAAGAAAGTATACAAAAAGTTTATCGAGGTAGAAAAAACAAATGAATGTGTCCCTAATGGTTGGGAAGGGTGGAAGTCCCTGCTCAATATGAAGAAATTTTAAGTTGTAATTTTATTTATCAGTGCTTGAAGGCCGGGGTAGCTCTTTTGTGTCTTTTTTTGTTGTGTCATTCATGTTTTGTATGTTTCTGGTGTACTGTAATATAATTCTCTTGTCCCCGTGTGTGTGACGTACAACCGGAAATTTAAAAAAAAATGGGGCGCGTGGTTGAGTCGTCTAACGCAATGCGCTGCGGAGCGAGGGGTCGCTGGTTCTAATTCCCGGTCGGGTGCGTCGGAGTTTTTTCGTCTTATTTATTTTTCTTTGTGCCATTTATATATATATACATACATATGCATATCCGGGACATGACGGCGACGGCAACGGCAAAAATCCGCCGAGAGTGTCCGTGTAATTACTATCGCAATAATAACGCGGTGCTGACGCCAGCGACGGCGCGCAGGTCACGACTGACCACACTGCGTACTCAGCCATGATGATGGCCTTGGCCGCTGCGTTCGGCGCCGCGTTTGTGGCGGGCGCCATGTTCGTGATCCTGCTGCAGGTCTACCTCATGTTCCGGGTCATCACGTTACCCGCCCTGCATCGCGAGAAGATCGGCAAGAAGTACGCACCCGCAACCATACCACAGGTGACCATCAACGTGCTAGTTCATAGTTTACACCCTTAAGGGTGTTCCGTTGTTGCCCTCTGGGCAACGCCCTTAACTTCACGGCTATAAAGGTGTGTAATGGTAGCGCTAAAAAGGATTACTTTTTTTGCGTAGTCTACTCATCATTCTTGTAGTTGCAACGAAAAGTCTGCAAACAAGAAAATTGTGTTGCAAAGTGGTAACAAGGGCCTCGCATTTGTTTTTAACCATCGATTAGACCTTGCGCCTTCAACGTGAGGGTGTTAGCCGTGGGACTACCAGTGGTATTTTATACGCACATAAACGCGCTAAGATATTCGGTGTTTGTACAAGCGCATTAAACCACAAATTAACGAGCAAGAGTATATCCCCGTATTAAAGAAAAAAAAAGTGGGGGGGGGGGGGGGGGGCTATTACTGCCTCGTAAGAGCAAATTCCAGGCAACGTTGAGGCTGTATATGAACTTATGATAAGCACGGTCACTGATAAATACTCTTAGGAAAACACTTATGAATTCTACTTTATGTATACGCTCGAAAGAATGCATCTTCCTATTGTTTACTGAATGGTGCGCTGCGGAGGGGCACACAGACACGAAGCGGACACGCAAGGAATACGAAACCAACACGTGTTGTGTGGTTATACCGTGCCAACCATCCCCAGATTAAGCACTTTTGAACGTTTGTGTTTTTCCAATTAATGCTCAGTACCGCTTTTTCAGACATCGCCAGCGCTCATGCCATGTGCTTAGTACCTACCTCCCAATCTTCCACCTTCAGGTCTGGTTTGTAAGCTCCTGTGTAGCTATTACTATTACTATCATGTAGGAAAACACAATCAGGCAAGCAATACGTGTCTGAACTCCTAAGATAAGCATCGGTTCAAGTGCATACATTTAATGTATATCGAAATAAGTTTCGAGATAATAAATCTAATCCAAATTTGTAGACTCCGTATATACACGTCGACAGAGAAGAACATTGCTGGGCGAACTTTCCGTCACGCAGAAACTTCTCAAAGCCGTGACGAACGAAGATTGGAAGAAGGAGCGCGACACATTGCTCGTGGCCAACCTGGCTTCCCAGTTTCTATTCAGGGAGTGGAAGGAATCCGCTCTGATCCGCCGGTAAGTCATCCGACGGTCACCTGATTATAGAAAGTGAATCGCTCGCGTTGGTATTAAGGCTCGTTCACACCTGCGACTAGCACCGGACGCGCGACCAAATTAACCGCGAAGCGACTGGTCGTGAATGGTCGCAAATATCCGCCTTGGTCGCAAAGCGACTGCTTTGGCTCAGTCGCTCTCTGCTCTTTCTTTGAACAAATGAGATGCGCAGGAACAGGACATCAGCTTATTTTAAGGGTAAATCCCCCCAAAAAATCGAATTTGCAATTTTGACAGCGAAAAATCCACTGCACTCTGAGGAACAAACCTGTGGCAGCCCGACGTCGAGCGGCCGCTCCAAGCGGTTTAAATGCCGCGCCAAAGTGCGCCGCGCTCCCTCGCGTAAGCAGTACGCGCACATAAAACTTCGTTTTTATCAAATTGCGGTTTTGATAAATTTCTCAACTTCAATGTACCTTTTCGCAAAAAGTATTGAATCGATGCCGATAAAACTTTGCATGCATGTGCTACGACAAGTTGGAAATAATCGGAACTAAAAAAAATTGGCGATTTTCAAAAAAGTAAAGCTGTAAAAAAATTACACAGCAATGCGCACCCTCTGTGGCTTTGTGCGTGGAGTAATTTTATTTTCTTTTACAAAAACTTCATAAAGGATGTCTTATTTTTTTAGTTCAGATAAAACCTACAGGTCTCAAGAATAACACGGCTTAATATCATTACATTCCTTTCGATGGTTGCAGAGAAAAGATACATTGAATAATGGAACCACTTAAAATTTGGGAGTGGGCCACAGGAAAGATAGGCAACCCAGGCATAAAAAAAAGGTGCCGCGTGATAGCCAGTGGCATTCTTTGTGAGCACGTGAACTTTTATGCGAATACTTGCAGCCGTTTCTAAAATATTACGTTGGAACTGACATGCACCATTTGCCCTACCTGCGAGGAGACGCGAATTCGGTGTGGCGACAGGTATAAGGCGCACGCAGATGCGAACATCGGTCGTCTTGAATCGCTTTTAGACCAGCAGTGGACAAATGTGGCGCGAGCGGTGTTAGTCGCAGGTGTCAACGAGCCTTTAGCCCATATTCGCGCGCGCGCACGCACGCACACACACACACACACACACACACACACACACACACACACACACACACACACACGCACACACACACACGCACACACACACACACACACACACACACACACACGCACGCACGCACGCACGCACGCTCGCACGCACGTACACACACACACGCACACACACACGCACACACACACACGCGCACACACACGCACACACACACGCACGCTCGCACGCACACACACACACACACACGCACGCACGCGCGTACAAAGATTTTACGCTATGAATCTGTGGGTCAAAATGTCAGCCATTGTTGGTGCTGGACGTATTGCTACCGCAAGCAAGATACCGGCCAGTGACAATGTTCCCGTTACGTAACAAACGTTATGTAAATTTTCAACCTTATGTTGAGCTGGAGAGGGAACAATGTGATTTATACCATTCATGTATTCCTTGACTTGACGCTTGAAGACAGGGATTCAAGCAGTTAGGATTTGCATAATGAGCAGGAATTATTCTGGACGCTTACATGCAGAAACTGCCTGAATGACACGGAGCCTCGGAAGCCAAACTGCGCAAAAGAGCGATAAAATTTCTTTATTCTTTAGCCCCTAAACCACTCCTAGTTCAAAGACGAGAGAGTGGCATTATTTTTAACCTTCACTGCCCTTTCTACACGCGCTATCTCCCGCTCGCCACTTATTTCTTCATAAAAGGCGGGGATAATGTCAGCACTGACTATCAGGATGTCGCGCTTTTTGGCGAAACGCTCCTATCTCCGCTTGCGCAGTCGAAATGGCACAAAACGAAAGTGAAATCAGTCGACCGTGCACGATAGTCATGCGAGACAAGGCACAACGGGCGTGCGTCTGCATTGACTGCATGGCAAAGCGGGGTAGGACACAACTCACAACTGAATAACCATCGTATATGGACGAATCGAGAGCTTATGTCCTCATGGCGTCACGTAAACAGACTGCTGGCGTCACGAATTGTGCCGAAAAGACGGGAAACGTCAGGAGAGAATAGGGAGGTTTAGAGTATAGGGTACGCGTTAGCGTTTGTTGCCATTGCGCATGCCTCGTACGCTATCCCCATGGATACCCACGTTAAGAGACGGAAATAGCGTACTTATATACCCAACGAACGCTATATTTGCGCACCCTATTCTAAAACTGCCTAATAAGGCGCTTGTTCTTTGTATTTTCAGAGGTTGTTAAGCTGCCCTATATCACGCGTATAGAAGCAAAGATTGCACAGTTCTGACACCTGTTTTCTGTCTTCTTTTTTTCCTCTTCCTCCTTTTTCAGCGTCTTTTTTCTCGAAAATAAACAAGGCGTTTCGTGCGGTTCTTCGTGGTCCGGCCAGTAAGGTTTTAAGCAAACTTCAGGTTAGGACAAAGGTGGCGGTGCACGAATTTAAACGCACTCAAGCACGTTCTCTGTTGTGCACTTTCAGATTCGAGAGATTGACTTCGGTAACGATTTTGTGAGCGTCAACAAGATAGCGGTTGAAAACGTCACTCTGCACGAGATATGGAAGACAATCGAGGTAAGCGCACATTTTGAACACAACACACATATTATTTAGCGGTTGAGTAAGGATGTTGATCTATGTTCGCACCGTACATAGTGTACCCTGTATGACAGTGCTTTTGAAAACAAACGCTGGCAACGGCAAGAGGAGGATACAGACTGATTCCATGGTCTTTAGATGTCATTTCTCGGTTTATTCTTGGTTCGTCAGCGTTAAAGGGGCCCTGCAACACTTTTTCAAGTAACGATTCCAAATAACCATTTGTAATGTTTTTTTTTTATTATTTCTAGCGAGTGCGCGCGCAAAAGAACAGTTGCAAACCTCACCACTGTCCCTCACCTACATCACTCCCACGGCGACAAGTTTCTCGCAAAAGTGAGAGAGCACCGGTTTCGTCAATATTGTACACATGCACGCGTACGTTCGCACAGCTGTTTCACCTACACAAATATTTTGGCCGATTTGATAACACTTCGTGGTGGAACCCCCCAACGATGTTGCGCGGGGACATCACGAAAGTGCTTCGTGCAGCATCGATTCCCATTGTGCGTGGGACGCCATATGCTTTGTTTTTTGTTTTTATTGCGATAGCAATTATATGGACACTCTCGGCTGGTTTTTGCCGTCGGCGTCGCCGCCGTTGGCCGCCGCCGTCATCCCCCCGTATATGTATATGTATATATATAACCGGCCCCGCCCGTCGTTCGTGAGCGTGAAAAGACGCGAGGGGGGGGGGGGGGGTCCCTCGAGCGACCTTCGATTTTACGAGCGCGGTCGTCGCGGGCGCGCGCGTTATCTCCCCTTCTCGGCGGCCGACAGCGGGGGGGCCGGTGTACCCTTCTACGTGCTGCGCTCTCAACGCGAAGAGAATGTGGTGAGCAGTGTCCCTGGAGCGGCCGTATGCTCTTAAAGCAGCGTTTTCTAGAGTTGCGTGAGATCGGATCCAAAAGAGTTAGCTGCCAGCCTCACTTCGTATAACATTACAATTTGTTGCTATCGCATTCATTGCTTCACCCTTGCGGTGAAACTGTGACTTTTTTTCCTTCTTTCCACAACTAACCAACGTGTTTCGCTTGGTGTTTCTGTAATCATAACTCATACTGTCAGCGGGTTCATTAATCTCGCGCCTTTCACGCCGATGGCATATACGGGCGGAACTATACCGTTACATTTCATCTCCGAAGTTGTGTGGCACGTTGGCAAGTGGCGTTGTCAGCATGTATCCCAGCCGCTGCTAATACCGTGCAGGGGCGCAAATCGAAGTGCCTTATTCAGGCGAATGCCTTAGATGCCTCGTCAAAGGCGGAAACTGACCGTCGGCGTCCCGCGACGTCGGCGTCAACACATGCGATGCAAAAATCATCATCACGGGACCACGCCACTTTATGACGCCATCATGACGTCACAGCTCGCCGAAGTCTGTGGCGTCGTCATGGCGTCAATATGACGTCACATATACGTGCCGTCAAATGATGGCCTCATCACATGACATTGTCGCTTTGTCAAAGGTGGGCCGAGCACGGAGGCAGCGCAAAACCAGGTAAGGTGCAGGAAAGCTTGCATGCCTCCGATCCAGGAGGCAATGCAAAACTATACGTTAGATGCACTATAAGCTTCCGTAGGAGGGGTGGGATCAATACATCGACGAAAAAGAAGATGGCCTTAGCTTTCGGGGCGAATGCATAAGGAACCCCGTCACTTTTTTCACGTGTAATGCGTTGACGCATTTGCGGCTTGCGTGTCTCGGCAGGAGCTGGACGTGTTCTGCCACGTTGAGTACCCGGGCGGTTTCACCATCGGCATCGACGCCGAGCTCAACATGGGAGCACTGGCGTCCGTGGTCATCAAGGTTCAACACTTGGCACTCAAAGGCCGCCTGCAGTTCTCCCGGAAGCCGTACACCCATTGGTCCTTCGCCTGTTACGAGGTCAATTGCTGGTTCAACCACGACCACGTTGATACTAAAGCTCACGTAAACGCTCTCACGGATGACAGAATAACTCCACGCTCTGATTAGTGGGACTACCCGCCGCGGTGGTGTAGTCGTTATCGTGCTCGACCGCTGACCCGAAGGTCGCAGGATCGAATCCTGCAGCCGCGGCGGCCGCATTTCGATGGAGTCAAAATGTTGGAGGCCTGCGTGCTAAGGTTTAGGTGCACGTTAATAAACATCAGATGGTCAGAAATTTCGGGAGCCCTCCCCTATACGGCGTCGCTTATGATCTTATCGTGGTGTTCGGACGTAAAATCCCAACAATTATTGATTATTGGGCTGTCCCGCAATGTCGACACCCCTACTGAAAAAAAAAAATATGCCTAAAACTTATTTGTGTTTTTTATACGAGGTAATTTTCCCCAAGGCGAGTCATCGTAGTGTGTGGAACACTTAGCGGAGTGATTCAGAGGCGTAGTAGCGCACGTGTATTGCTTTGTCGCGTTGGTATAAGGGCGGGTAGCCAAAATTAACAAGTGTTCTCATAAAGGAACCTCTCACTCCTCGGTTGAAATCCGTACCGTCTTAAGAGAATTTTCTTTCAAAATTAATTAGTCCTGAACATCGTACGAGTATTTCGTACTGATTGATTGATTGATTGATTGATTGATTGATTGATTGATTGATTGATTGATTGATTGATTGATTGATTGATTGATTGATTGATTGATTGATTGATTGATTGATTGATTGATTGATTGATTGATTTGTTAGTTGCGCATGATAGATTTTACATCCTACTTTACTTCACGAGTAATTTTCACCCCAATGTTAGTCCTGAAAATGGGTGTATTTTTCCGTGAGCCCGAGAAGCTGCTCTTCAGAAAACATCACTTCCCACATTCACAAAAACGCCTCACGCTATAATTGTTCCTGAGCAAAAAAAAAAAAATTCAGCCAATCATGATGCTTGGCATATCGTTAACGAAGGCCTTTGGCCAATTACGAAGAGCGCTGACAAACGAAGACCTTCGTTAACTCGGCCTCAGTGTACATCCCGCTGGATGCTTCCGCATCAGTCATCGTGCGCTCTCGTTCAACAAACTAAAACTTGTCATAGTCCATTACGGCACAGAACACGGTGCTTCATCCACGGTGTTGAAGGCAACTATCAGGGGCCAAATTCGCAAAGCTGAATGAGCCTTGCTGCCGGCTTCGCTAATGGTGTGCCTAGCATCACGATTGGCTGAAATTTTCTTTCAAGAACAATTCTAGCGTCAGACGTTGTTTTCTGAGTACCGACTCGGAACTTTTTAATATCACTGTATCAAACACCTGCATTCTTCTTCCTGAATACTGCAGGAGCCGAAAGTCTCCCTAACAGTCGAGTCGTCGCTTCAGGGCCAAAATTATCCGCAGTTAGCGAGAGCAGTAACTGGACTGGTAAGTACGCATGTGTTCAGGAAAACAAAAGCCTTCGCGCGAGGTGACTCGTTCCGAGGGATTTCACTTTGGTTGATGTGTTCGCATAGGCGTGCGCACCCCCCCCCCCCCCTAACCCCCCCTCCAATAATCTAAATGGGGGCGCCAATTATGTCTCATACTGTTAATCAGTCGGAGCTTTCAACGTGAGGTTATGGATACGCATGTTTTTTGACGATAATGGCGACCGAGGACCCCTGATACGCTACAAAGAGCTGCTTACTTCCCACGTTTACCCCGGAAAACCGGGGACCAATGGCAGGCCTCTGTGAGACGCACGTCATCTCTTCATTTTTCATTTTTTGCAGCCATTGCGGAGCTCGTCTTCTTTCGTGCTCAACCAAAGGGTCGGGGGGGAGAGTGCGCATCGCGGTGAAACTTGACCCCCCTAATGGACCTGCGCACGCCTATGCGCGGTCATTGTACCTAATCAGAAATTTCAGCTCTTCGAAACAGGAAGCTACTTTTCTATAGCTTGCCGCGCTCCGCGGAAGTAATTACTGTTCCCTAGGAACATAATGCCGCAATTCTTTTGTTCCTGCACGTTGTCATGCGTAACAGCTTGCTTTGGAAAGTTTATAACCAAAGCTCGTAGCCTAAAAATATTCCTATATTAATCGCAGTCATGAACTTCGCTAAAATCATCTTGCTCTGGGTTGGAAGGAAAACACAATTTCCAATTCAGTGCGCAGTCACTGGAGTAGCCAGGGTAGGAGCGGGGAAGGTGGTGGGAAGTTCAACACACTCACCCCCAATTTATTTTAATTTTGCATTTTAACACGCACGCATACAAACACTCGCACAAACCTACATAAAGGGCTAGTTGAACCCCCCCCCCCCCCTCCCCCCCACTTCGAAGAAAATTTTTGGCTACGGTCCTGGTCGCTGTCCTGAAAGCACCTGCAACGCAACCTCGGTTTGGAGTTCAACCTACGCATGCATTCATACAGGGATCAAGCCTTAATCTCTGTGCTAGTAAACAAGCAGCGTGGCGTTCGAGATTAATTATCTCGCTGCAGCATGAGATTGGCTAGCACCTTCTCATATGCGCTAAAAAGTGCACGTAATAGCGATTTTCAACCAATCTTGGCGCTCGACATAACATTAGCGAAGGCGTTCGCCTAATGGCAAGAAAAGCACTAAGTAACGAAAAGCTTTGTTAATACGGCCCCTAATGTCAATTCTAAAGAATTAGCTCTTCCCCTATCGGGCAAATGGGTACAAGCGAAGCTTGGTGTGTGCGTGCCTCACCATGCTAAGTTTATTTATTTATTTATTTATTTATTTATTTATTTATTTATTTATTTATTTATTTATTTATATCCTCGGCGGAAGGGAAACGGCTCTAATTGGTTGCGGGCGTGGCGTGAGGGCGCGCCTACGCAGTATAGCACCGTGCCTAATTACTCACGTCCCGGAGGCCGGCATCAGAACCTGAAGTCGTGCGTTCATATGAACACAACAATGAAATGTCACAACGTGAAATGACGAGTGACCTCGAAAAAAAAAAAATCAGATTGTCATATCACAAACGGCTGATCACCGATAAGCCCACGATCGGGAGAGCATCAATTATTGGGAAACGGAGCATACAAATACGCATGTGACAGACGCACCTTCAAGGACCGCATATCTGTACGACCAAAGAATCGGCGCCTGGTTTTTCGCGTACGACAACGCCGCCACCAATCGAAGTCATAGCAAGCTTCGCTTCAAAAAAAAAGGAACCTAACGACGGCTCAATCGTTTTAGTCCGTGGTTGATGTGCAGAAGGATGCGCAGATTTCGATTAGACGGTTCGCGGAGCCCTCGGTGACAATGTTTCTCTTCTCAAAAACGTATATGGCTCGTATTCAGAATACGTTTCTTCTGTTAAGGAAGTTAGTGAGAACGATAACCTGACAAATATTGACACGTAACATTTTGACCACCAGTCAGGAAAAAATAAAAGCCAGACGTAGCTTGCACTAGTGGTGCAAGGCTAAAGGCACACGGAGCTGATCGCCACCGTCCAGGTGTTTTCGACATTATGCGAGGTTATGCCAAGTAATGCGATGTTATGCCATGCGCAGTTGGTCGTGAAGTAGCACTTTGTTGTGCCATGACACTAGTCACGTGACGTTCTGTCGTCAGGTGACATTAGTACCACGTGACTCACGTGACTAGCCACGTGGCATTTCGGTGTCACGTGCACTAGTATTACGTGACACTATAGTCACGCTAGTCACTAGTCATGTGATAGTCACGTGACAGCGACATCACCGCGCAGGTGCATCTGGCGGTAGTTATGCCGAATCTTGTCTCTCGCGCAGCAAGTGCGGCGCAGTTGTGGCGTTGGCGGTTGCTGTGCAACGCAAGGCGCTCCGAGGTGGTTTTCAGAGGAAACCAAAGTTTTTACGGCCGGCTTAAACAGCTTCGCAGTTAAAGATTTTGCTGCTAACGAGAACGTCAGTGATATCACGCCCAGGTGCGACGCGAACTTCGGGCCAAGTTCAACCTGCCGACTTACTCGATAGCGATCAAGCCGTTCTTCCTGATCCCCGAGCTGCGCGTGCTGTCCACGCACCACGAGAAGCTGAGCCAGAACGGGACCCTCGGAGATCACGGTCGTGGAGTGCTCGAGGCTGGTGCTCTGCGAAGGCTCTTTCCAGCTGTACTGCATGATCTCCCTGGGTGAGGAGGAGATTCGAACGCACATTAACCTTCTTTTCTTTTTTTTTCTTTTTTTTTGTAATCCCGTAAGGCTTATAATTATGAAATATGTGGGTAAAGAAGATATCTCAGTGAGAGTAGCATTTTGGGCAGGTTGGTAATCCACAACTTCAGAACGACTGCGCAAAAAAAAAAGGGGGGGGGGGGGGGAAGACACGGACAACAGAGAAGACGACACACCAAGCGCAATCTTTCAACTAAACTTATTGTGCCACTGTATCTGTTTCCATACTGGCGCAGTACACATTAGACATGCGTGTGCATGGACGCAATATATACTGTACATGCGCGTACATTGAATAAAACAACAGTTAAAAGTTGGAAAATGCCGCCGCCAAGAAGACAAGTTCTTTGTGATAGCCAGTGAAGGTGAACTAACAAATTTATCCCCCCGCCCAATTTCGCAGTCGCCTCAGCCTCAGTGACTTCGCGAGTCAGCTGCGTTCCACTACGGAATATAATCGTGCAAAGATTAAACAGTGGTATACAGCCAAAATACATGGCCAGCAACATTTAAGGGAAATACCTCAGTAGCATTAAATAGCTTATATATTATAAGCTACTGCATAACATAAAATTCTGAAAACCTGTATTTCGCTATATCGATACGTTATTAGGCTGAATACTTTTGATTATATATATATATATATATATATATATATATATATATATATATATATATATATATATATATATATATATATATATATATATATATATATATATATATATATATATATATATATACGCGTTGCGAGTTCGAACGATTATTCCCACATATTCCTTATTTCACAGTATCTTACAAGTCTCACGTCAATTGAGCCCGACTTAATTTATATTTACCCGTTGTGCCTGAACTACAGTATGTACTGTAGAACAATAATAATCGACAACACTGGTAGTTCGTAATGTTTCTTGAACATCTTGAAACATGCCTAAAAAATCACACGGACACGAGAAGAACATAAGACACACCAGATCAGTGTGGTGTGTCCTACCACGGCAGCTAAATTTAGCGGCCGTGGTTTTGTGTTCTTACTAGTGCGTCATATGTTCATACTGGTGTGTCCGTGTCGTTTTTGCGATGTATTTTAAAATGTATCTCATTCCACACTGTTATAAGCAATATTCTTGAATTTTCATTTGTTATTTTCCTCGGAAGTGACGGGTTATAGTATATTTCTATCACCACAAATTTCTCATCCCTTTCTTTGTATCTGTGCGCTTGTTGATTTTTTATTCGTCCCGAGCACTAGGGCTACTCCAGTCGCTGTATTTTACACACTCATATCCTAATCCCATATAATCCTGCGCGATTCATACCTTCTAATTTAATTCCTGATACTAAATGTACAAAGGCTTCTCTTGTCAACAGCCCATTGTGACTGGTCGGCTGTGTGCACCCTCGTAATTATTTATTAATATCGCGCGAGCGTTGAGACCTGGACATGGCAGCAGGGGCGTAGCCAGAATTTTTTTTCGGGGGGGGGGGGGGGCGCACGTGCCCGGTGTGCCACCCCCTGGCTACGCCACTGCATGGCAGCGATGGCGGGCACTAACGTCACTGAAACCACCGTGTTGGTGCACTGCATGCGATGTTTGTGACGTCGCGTTAATGTTAACATTGCATCACTTCTAATTTCTTTTGTTATTGACGCATAGAGGCCAATAACAGTGTGGCCACATCGTTATCATATTGAAGCATCTTAAGTGCAATATGATTATGCGGCCTTTACGTCATCAAAGCCGCCATGTTGGTGAACCGTTACGTTATGAGGCTGTTTCCATGAAATCCTGTGCAAGCTATATAGTAGCGAGATTTCCCATGTGATGCGCGAGCGCCGTCTGCTGTATACGCTGTTTGCTTGGAGATGCACATGCGCGCTATCAGCCTTATTAGTGCGATCATGCGTTCACAAATCCAGTGTGACGCTGATCATCGCATCGCCGATCTCGTTGCTTCTCGACAAAATTAGAAACTAGCGTATCCTGTAGTCGACGCTCGTGCGATATTGTTGAAAAAATTGCGAGGGCGTCAATAATGTAGGTTAGCAATCATCAACTAGCCTTTTCACAAAATGAGCAATTCATCTTTCTTCCCCGCAGACGAGTTGGAGTGGATCGACATGGACGAAGTGCTGGGGACGCCGTGGCAGAGCATTTCCCTCGAGCTGCTCAAGCCGGTCGGCACAGCCGTCGGGGTCGAATTCAGGAACGTACGAACCCTTGGAACATATCATCAACGCATCTGCATTACAATGTCTACGCATCCGAAAAATCTCATTTTCGAGTGTGTGTGCGCGTGTTTTCATACTTGTCAAGAATGCCTCTATAATATTGGCATCATCGATGTGTTACATGTATACTGTCTGAATATTTCAGAACAAAAGCGTACTATTGCGTTAAGTTAATGAGAACAGACAATGATGCCAAGGACAGTATTGGGGATGTTATTAGTAGTCGTTGCAATGTAAATGTGAAGAAATAAAAGTGGACGAAAAGATAACTTGGCGCTGGCAGGGACCGAACCTGCGACCTTCGAATAATGCGTCCGATGCTCTACTAACTGAGCTACAGCGGTGGTAATCCCCCCCCCCCTCCCCCCCCTCCCTCCCCCTCCCCCCATCCACTTTATTGTGTGTATATGTGCATTTAAACGTGGGAGCTCACAGCAAGAACGCCCTGTACAGACAAATGATAGCGCATGCAGTGCTATCCCTGCGCAACTGTCACGTCATGTCACATGCAACACCGCATCACGTGTGACCTCGCGTGTTCTTCTTGCTTTGCATATCAGAAAACAGTGGAAGGCAGACGCCGTGAAGTCGTCTATGTCGAGAGCCTCGCTCGCAACTCTCCGCTCGCCGCCGGGGGCCTTCAGGTGGTAAGAACGCACTGACCACTTCGGTTTCAGTTTGTTACATATAGGTTGAACGTGGAAGCATTACAGGTAGTATGCAGACGAGGGTGCCAAAGAAAGTCCAACGACTGTAACAGGACCCTCGAGTCTGCAACTTCGATTATTCGTATCTTTGAGTATGGAGTGAAATTGCAAATGCGCTACATTGCAATAGCGTCAGGATGCCTTCAAGAGTGCCGTGAAGGTTGCATTTTTCTTAATACAAGGGACCGAACGTTCTTGCGGGTATTCCTAACGTAAGAATGTATTAGCCAATGCGGCTTGTGAATAGTAAACGGCAATAAGGAAATCTCTGTGAATTTGGGCAGATTCACTTCCAGGATACGGCAACAAATACCAGCCCTTTACTTTATCGGTTATTAAAGTTGGAAGTTTTGAATCAGTTAACAAAAATTAAAGCCAGCGTTCGATTGATGTACAGTATTGACATCTTTATTGGCATCTCGAAAAAAGGAATTTCGCGCGAATAGACTGACTTTTCTTCTATCCCGGTCTTCAGGGCGACTTGATTTCCACCATCGACGGAATCCGAATAGTGGACTTCAAGCAAGCCGCCAAGGTCCTTTCCAAAGCCGGACAAGCTGTGAGTGCCTATTAGGCGTCGTCGTGTGATTGTCAGTTTGCTGCGTAGACTTATACAGCAGAAAATTGGCCAGCGTCCAACGTGTATTCAGTTAGCTTTTGCCTTTGTGTACTTCGCGAGAGGCGATATACTTAAACAAAAGCTCGTGAGCTGTGAAACCACATGTTTCTCTTTAGATCGTAAATATGTATGTGTGCGTGCGTGCGTGTGCGTGTGTGTGTGTGTGTGTGTGTGTGTGTGTGTGTGTGTGTGTGTGTGTGTGTGTGTGTGTGTGTGTGTGTGTGTGTGTGTGTGTGTGTGTGTGTGTGTGTGTGTGTGTGTGTGTGTGTGTGTGTGTGTGTGTGTGTGTGTGTGTGTGTGTGTGTGTGTGTGTGTGTGTGTGTGTGTGTGTGTGTGTGTGTGTGTGTGTGTGTGTGTGTGTGTGTGTGTGTGTGTGTGTGTGTGTGTGTGTGTGTGTGTGTGTGTGTGTGTGTGTGTGTGTGTGTGTGTGTGTGTGCGTGCGTGTGTGTGTGTGTGTGTGTGTGTGTGTGCGTGCGTGTGCGTGCGTGTGCGTGTGTGTGTGTGTGTGTGTGTGTGTGTGTGTGTGTGTGTGTGTGTGTGTGTGTGTGTGTGTGTGTGTGCACGACAACTTTTTCTGCGCACCGATTAACTGAACGCTCATTTCAGGGTCATCATGAACGTCGAGAGAAAGAAGGAATTCAAGTGGGACAAGAAAAGGGCGCTCAGCATGTCAGCGTCGTCAGAATACGTGCGTTCCCCATTACGCTCCAGCGCGACTCGGGATGTCCAATCCCAATTAGCGCATCCTCTGTACAACGCAGAAAAAAACGTGGATTTCGCTTCGAATTCAGAGCCACGTGTGCGCGAAAACGTCTTACGCTATTGTTCGTAAGAAAAGACGTCAGCTAACCCTGATGTTGGTGAAGAGGGCTGGTCAGTGCCAAACAACACTTCCGAATAAATAGCTTTGTGAACTTATACCTGGACGCGAATAACCCTTTACTGGCATTTTTTTCTTTTTTTTTTTCTTTTTCAAGCGCTGCCGCAACGTGTTGTTACCACGAATACACCATTGAAAAATGACCCTGTGCTTAACGTTCCGGAATTACATATAGGGTTATGAGGGGCGCCTCAGTGTACGATTCTGGATTACTTTAGGGAACGGTGAGGGTTACTGACGAATATTTTTCTCAATTAATTGTGACTACTGCGTCCAGAGATCGAAACCCGCGGCTTAGTTTATGCATAGCCGCAGAGCATGACAGTTTATTAGGCCACATTTTGCATTATATTGCGCTGCGAAGTATCCCTTGATGTATGAAGGGCAGTATGTGACGAATTGCAGGCGACGCGCGATACAGTAGAAACTCAAACTTGTCCAGTGTCTAAATTTCTTCATGTTCTGTCACCACATTGTACTTTAATGCTTCGCACCTCAAGCAAGAGGTCCAGCAAAGCTCCACGTAAACGTATTGGCTTACTGCTCCACTTTACTTTATCCACCTCGCTACCTGTACACCGTTTCTCGAGAAAGTTCGCGCTCTAGTCGAAAATCAGTGTTTGACGAACATTCTTTGTTTCGCGTATCAGCACGTGAACGAATGTTAGATATAGCGAAGACCAGGCCCGTAGACAGGGGGGGGGTAGGGTGCCCTAGGGGCCCACGCCAACTCCACCCCCCCTCCAAATTCGTATGGAGGGGGGCTGTTTTACCGAGAATAAATAATGAAAATAGGTGTTTCTCAAATCTCAAAGCCTTCAACATGTCGGCCACCCCCCCCCCCCCCCCAAAAAAAAAAAACCCTTCCTGGCAACGGTTCTGGCGAAGACATTCGCTCTCTCTTCGGATTCAGAAAATTCTTTGTTTTGAGTATCAGCACGTAACGAATGTTAGATATAGCGAAGACCAGGCCCGTAGACAGGGGGGGGGGTGCCCTAGGGGCACGCCAACTCCACCCCCCCCTGCAAATTCGTATGGAGGGGGGCTGTTTTACCGAGAATAAATGATGAAAATAGGTGTTTCTCAAGGTTTTCAACATGTCGGCCACCCCCCCCCCCCCCCCCCAAAAAAAAAAAAAAAAAAAAACTTCCTGGCAACGGTTCTGGCGAAGACATTCGCTCTTCGGGTTCAGAAAATTCTTTGTTTAGAGTATCAGCACGTAACGAATGTTAGATATAGCGAAGACATTCGTTCTTCGGATTCACCTTCATTATAACGAGGCTGCATATCTAAATAGCACCACAGTAGCACTACAACAGAAGGTGCTTCGCGCTTTCCCTAAGCACCTTATCGTCAGGCGTGTGCCTGGAGCTTTGCAAAAGTGCCTGGCAAAACCACGGAGTAGCTTAAAAACTTTTGATAGAGACGAGGTCAGAACTGATAAAAATGAGATGTTAACTGAGCGCCGAAAAAACTTCCTTCCGCGATAAAACGAATATTCTTGGTATGGATCTGCGCAGGATGACCAAACGCTGACTCAGGAAGACAGAACGAAGATAAGTAACAAGACCACCGACTTCAGTAAGTGCGCGCAATTGGCAATTACGTGCCTGCATTAGGGCGATTGGCCAATGACTTATGACGTAAGGCAGTTGAACCGTTTGTTTATAACGAGTCCTTACTCTTCTTTATTTTTGTACGGTAAGTTTCCGAATAACCCTCGGCCACACAATATAAAGAAATAGGAAAGCGAAAAATTAGAAACGAGATGGTACTCGCAGAAATTGACTTATACAGCGCATTCCTGAAGCTAACTACAAACGCAGCGGTAAGCCAGTGTTATTCGGCTATGCTGCTCTATCAGTCTAAGTCAGGCTTGTACACGTTATTGAAAAAAATTAACCGATTACAATTACAATTACTACACTGCAAGAAGTAACCGATTACAATTACGGCCTCGCGAAAAGTAATCGAAAAATTACTGTAGCGTAATCGATTATGTCAAGTCACTTTTTTATTGGAATTTTTTTATCACGGATGCACATACGTATATACGTATTTTTCGTAGCATAAATAGCGAAGCCATACGTAAATCGAGTAGGGGAAAAATCGCTACCTGCAGGTAATACTTCGTGAAACCTTATTTTGTGGTGCTTGCTACCGTTTAAATTTCACAAGGCTCAGCTTGAAATCTGACACGAAAACTTGAAGCACGGCCGCTGGATCAAAGCGCAGACACACCTCGTGCGCTTTGATCCAGCGGCCGTGCTAGAAGTATGTAATTTTATGGTCGATTACAGCAAAAAAAAAGTAATTGAATTGCCAGGATCGTTACCTCCTTGATGCAAGTAATTAACAGTGATACTAAAAATTACAGTGAAATGCAAACATTACAAGTATAGGCGTGCACACAGGTTTTTTTTTTTTTTTTTTGGGGGGGGGGGGGGGGGGGGCTAGTCACCTAAGAGGGGGGGGCGTAAAGTATGCCCCATACATAGACTAAATAGAGAGGGGGGGCGCTGCGATAAACCTTCGCCCCGCCCCCCACCCCGAAGTGGAGCCCCTGCGCACGCCTATGATTACAAGTAATTCGTAGCTTGTAACGCGTTACGTACAAGTTTGTGGTAATACAAGTTTACGTATTACTACAACTGCCGCGCTCCGCTCGATCAACTTAGAGCTGCGTGCTGCATCGTAGTTGTGGCGCCATCAAGCGAACACTAGGCGAAGCACAGAGACCTCGCGCGAACTTCAAGATTGGCGACACATGGTGCGCGTGGCGCAAGGTCAAGTCGTGGGCAATTTGCTGGGGCTGCCCGAACTGTCGGGGAAGTCCAGCATTTACACTCGTACTACTAACGTACGGGGCAGAAAGCAGACTTGCACACGTTTCACAAAATAAGTAATAGATTACATTTACAATTACTCCCTTTAAAATTTTAATTGATTACAGTGGTCAATTACAGCATCAGAAAAGTAACTGAGCAATTACAGAAATGTAGTCGATTAATTTTGCTTATACTGTTACGGGGAGAATCTATTTACACAATCTACACACAGAATATATTCAGTGGCTGACAAGATGGAGCTCAGCTAGCAGGGTCTGTCCACTTCGTCTTCTTTTCCATCCTCTTCGCCGTCGTATTGAGCCCGTTACAATACTTTCGTTCAATATTTCATCGCTGTAACACAATAAACAAGCTCACTCAAACTATCGCGAACTATACTGTGGCTTGCATGGTAAAAAGAAGGCTGAAGGCTTGCGTGAAGGCTTACATTGGCTTCTGTGGTACGTGTTACACGTTGTTAACTTTCAACAGGAGTTGCTCTTCGAAGTTGACGTCGCTGATTCTTCCACGTTTCCTCGTTATAGCAGGTCCGCTGCTACACTGACCACAGTAGGCGTGCGCACGAGGGGGGGCAGAGGGGGCGGCCGCCCCACCAAGTTACCTAAGATGGGGGGGTGGAGGGGGGGGGGGGGGGCGCAAAGTCGGCACTATACATTGACTTCATAAGGGAGGGGGGGCGCTGCAACGAACCTTCGCCCCCCCGCCCCCTTGAAGGGGAACCCTGCGCATGCTTATGCTGACCACTCTTCTCAATGCGTGCGCTGAGGGGGAAGGGCGGTATCATAACGTAGTAACACCTTGCGCGCCAGCTCGTGGTTTCGCAGGGCTTCGATGTATGCCCATTGCCCTCTAAGAAGCATCGCACTTCGCTCTTGCCTGGCGCTCGGGTAAGGCGTTGCAGGTAAGGCCAACGAAAAAAAATTACACCATCTTCCCAAAGGGAACCCTGATGGGATGCGAAGCAGCACCGTTGCGCACGGGTGGCGTCACGGGTTGAACGGCGCTAACGCGGGTGCTGCGGTGAGCGCTGGAAGATTCGTTTGAAGCGATGGCTGGCGTAGGTCTTGTCGTTTCTTCAGAGTGGACACGGGCGCTGGACCGGAGCTGGCGCGCGTTTCGCCTTGACTACCACGGCCTTGCGATCGGTGAAGAGAGTGCATGCTGAGAGGTTCCTGAGACATTCGACGTCGAAGTTGGCAAAGACCAGATCGATGCACGTTCCCCTTATCGTGGTGGGTAGTTTCCGTTCCGCCGACACGCACTTCAGCGAGTGCACGTCACGCATGTAATCGACGAGCCATTCTCCTCCTCCTCCGCTGACGTCAACGTTGAAGTCTCCCGCGACTGTAAGAGGCGCGCGCGTCCACACGCCTCGCCACAATCAGTCAGCGTCTCCTCGAGACAGCGCTCGAGGCGAGCGCGCGGCAGGCGAGGGAGAGAGTGACGTCCCGCTCCCCTCGCGTGCGCGCTGCTGCGGCGTGACCTACTTGGCACCGCTCCAACACCTGCGGCGAGGGGAGCGCGTTGCAACGTTCGTACGCACGCACGGAGGGAGGGACAGCGTTACACAGCCTAGTCAAAGAGATGCTTCGCATCTAAAAGGTAGGCGCCGTAGGGACCCCCCGTCGAACAGGACGGAGGGTCTCTATAGAGCGGTCGCATATTTTTGGCGACGAGAGCTGCCGTGGAAGACGGATTACTACTTCATTGTAGAAAAAAGTAATTGATTACCGTTAATCAATTCTAAAAATATGCAATGGAATTGCCCAGGACGGTTACAGTTTCGAAAAATTAATCGATTATATTACTGATTACAAGAAAATGTAACTGATTACAAGTAATCGATTACTTGTAACGCGTTAAGTAACAACTCTGGTAGAAAGGATAATAAGGAAACTTCAAGAAGAAATTGAAGGGCAATCCGGAGTGCGATGACACTGGAAATGTCAGGCGTAACATCGAGACGGGATGAAGAGAAGTAGCCGATATCAAGTTGAAATCAATAGAGAGAAAAGGAGGCTGGACAGGCTACGTATATTGCGTAGAGCAGATAACCTGTGGCCAGTTAGAGCGACGGAATGGGTACAGAGAGACGGGGAAGCGCAGACGAAGACGGCAGAAGGTTAGGTGCAGTGATGAAATTTTTAAAAATTTAGGCATGTAGACCCCGTTGCACTTTCGAGGAAACGTGAACAAGCTAACCGGGGATGTAGTACGTCTTTAGTTGCTGACAGGTTGTGAAGACCTGAAGCGTAGCCTGATTTTCTAGTTTGGGGGGGCAGAGCGGGTATGACCCTTCTTTATGCATGTTCGTGGGTGTGTTTGCATGAGTGCACGTATATATAAACATGCACATGCAAAATGTAAAAAATTGGCTCGCGCGCGAACGTACGCACGAACATACTCAAAGGGCAAAGGGGAGTTAGCCCCCCCCCCACCATACACACACACACTTAGCCCCCCCCCCCCCCCTTTGACAAAAATTTTTGGCTATGCCACTGGACTACACACAGTTCCCATCCACACAGTAGCACGCTTCTACCATACCACATTGTGCACACAACAGTGGTTTTGTTGTGTTTTTTGTTTCTAGTGCGCAGTAGTTTATATTTATTCGGCTGGCAAACCTCGACGTCATTGACAATTTCTGGCCATCGTGCATTAACCCATTTGTCGTGACTGTCGCGACTTTCATGGTATGATTTTGGAAACGAAGGTGTGATATAAAATTGTGTAATTAAAGAACAGCGAAGCCGCTTTGGTTTAATTAACAACTCCTTTAATTCATAACTCCTTTATAGTCTTGACTTCAATGACGTAAACTGTTGCCAAGTTGGAAACTCTGCCACACACAGCATAGATCGGAAGGTTTTCTAGGCGTCCGCGTACCACCTAACCAAACCCAACTTAGCCTAACCTAACCAAACGTTTTTCCTTGTAAGTCTGGAACTTCTTAACTGATTAGTACATCCTTACAGTAAGCCTTGAGGCACAAGGAAGGAGAAGATTACCAAACTCCGCTCCCTCATAGCGTGGAGCAAGAAATGTTCGGGTGAACTTATCGCAGGTATTTTGACGTCAGGGTAAGGATGACGTTAATTTAGTTTTGCATTTTAAATTTGAAATACTTAAATGGTCTCCTGATGCAATAATCGCTTCGCATAACATTATAGAAAACGGCACTTCAACAAAGTGACTTTCACCGTCAGGTTTTTTTCTGCTTTTTCGAATACCCATATCAAGCAGTATATCAGCCGTCTTAATTATCGATGCAGATAATTATACGAAAACGCGGTTTTACTGCAACACCTATGCGATAAAAAGCATAAGAACGCTGGCCGTGGCATAGGTGCAATTTAATATATTGCACTCATTTTTTTTTTTCGTCTAACAACGACGCAGACAGCAGCGACCGTCCGGAGAAGAAAGGCGACAGCGCGGCGATTCTCATCAGAGCCAAGAACAAGGGCTTCCCGATAAAAGCGAACCACCTACGTTCTCTCCAACAGGGTAAGTTCTGGTTGTTGTTGCTTTAAAGCAAAGCTTTCTTTGGCTATTCCGTGTGATTCGCGCGAACTGCTCTACGGTCATGTACATTGGATCGATCCCGCAGACAACGTAATAATGAAAATTTTAAGATTGTGACTTGGCGAATTGATTACGAAGCGCGCTTATGAAGAGCGCCGACGAGAACAGAGTCGGGAGAGCGCTCATCAGCTCCGCTAGTCGTCCGCCCTCACCAACGTTTTTAGATTTTCCAACTGACCTTCTAAAAACGTTGGCCTTCACAGAGTGAAATTAGTCACTGTAAAATTTTTCCAGTGACTCTAAGTGGCTCAAACTTTCTCTCTTTTTTTTTTTGGGGGGGGGGGGGGGGAGGGGGGGAGGGGAAGGGGTGTTCTTCCTGAAGATCACGTTCGCGCTGTCTTTACAATGTAAACAATAGTGAAAGCGCGACCGAATTATCTCGCGCGCAGGAACCTGTGTTCCTGGAGTCGTTCAGTTTCGAAGTCAAGAATCACTACCGCTTCATAAACGTGGGCGTCTGGAGCAAGGGCCAGATCATCAGCCTGCAGGGCGTCAAGAAGCCCCGCATAGACACCATGCTTGGATACGTGAGTTTGCCCCCTATTCTTTCTCGAACAGAGTGCGATCTTCAGAATATATTGTGCGACAACGCACGGAAGACGATGATGTATACAAAGAGTCGAAAACCATCGTAAGGTTTCACGCAATGCAGCATGCGATAATTCACAACTGCCGCCACAAGACGCCTAATGCGAATTGATAATCACATTAAGCGACTTGTTACATTGCATAGCACTGGACAAAACTTTGGGTAAGACTTTGAAGCGAAAAAAAAAATTGGCAGCCGATCCACGAAGTGAATGCTGATGATGGAGCGAAGCTCCTTGGACGATTATGAAATGTTTATGAAATGTTTATTAAATGATTACGAGACTGTTTATATGTTTGAAACTGTTTATTTATACACATGGCATATGGCATTAGAGTTCTCAGAGTGCAGTTTGTCAATTTAAACCAAGTCATTGTTTCGCTTTAGTGTCCCTTTAAAGAGAACGGCTTTGTAGTCGTGGAAGGGAAGCTTCGCGGCGTTGCCGTTGGGCTGCCACGTCTCGTTCTCGAAGTGTAGGATCAGGGTCACGACGTTTGCGCTTACGTTCGCGCTCCTCCATACTGCAGTGCTATGGGTGCGAAGTGCAGCGCCTTATCAGCAAATTTTGGTAGTATTGTGCTGTGCAAGCGCAGAGCGAGCAATGCAGCGCGCTGTACACGGCTTGTTTGCGCGCTCTAGGTACGAGCGGCGCGGCGCCGGCACAACACCTGCGCGCAGTCGGTATGCGCGCTGCGTGCGCTCTGCGAAAGGTTTTGCGCATGACGTCGTGCGCTTGCTCGGAGAGGGGTTTCGGAGCGGCGCCGGCGCAGCGCAACACCTGTGCGCGGTCTATATGCGCGCTGCGTGCGCTCTACGATCGGTTCTGCGCACGACGTCATGACATTGATCGATACGCTTGCTGAGAGAGGGTTTCGGAGCGGCGCCGCAGCTGTGTACGGTCTATTTTAAACCTATATGTGTTTCGGTCCGACGGGGAGCTACGACGACGACGGCGACAACGGAACAGAGAGCTCAAGGAGCTTCGCTCCTAAAAAAACAAGCGTTGCACGCTGCCACTTTCGATCGTATCAGGACCTTTCGTTGTGCGCGATCACAGACACGATATATATTCCGTTAGATATCCGAGTTTATAGCATTCTTACAGTGCGCGCCACTGTTTTAAGGCGTCTGCGGTGGCAACTTGTAATAATATTTTGCACTCAGACCGCCATCCCCGTGTCCCACGTGCTGGAGGAGTGCCTAAAGACCACCGAAGGCTACCACGGTGAAGTCGTCAAGCTCCTGTGTCCACATTTCACTAGGGTTCCCAAGTAAGCAACCACGAACATCAGCGTCTCTCCGTTAATTTTAGTGCAATTATGCTTGGTGAACCAAGCAACCGAATTTAAGTCAGCGCTGTCGTACCTCAGCGTATCTCTCTCTATCAACAGCAAGAAGATAGATGACAGTGAAAAGCCCAAGTGAATCTACTACGCACAATACGGGAAGTCGTGGACGACATCGTATTCTAAATGAGCCCAAGACTGAGCTTCAATGACACTTTCCGAATCCTACAACTGCCCCAAATTGGAGGAAGAAAAGAATATTTGAATTCGTAGCTCCCTGCTGACCTATGGCCCGGGGAGGCGAAATGACCAAAATTGAACTTTGATCTTCGTTTTCTCTCAGAATGAGCAAGTTATTACGCGGAATCAAATAAAATTGAAGTTTTAAAAGAAGGTACTAACCAAATCTAATTTGGTATTCTTAGTGCGTCTTAAATCGGTAATAACACGAATACACTCGACTGGACAGCGGTGCTTGCTTTAACATGCGCTTAGAACAAGCGCGAGGGTACTCTTGTTGAATTTCTATTAAATTTTTTTGTCGGCCTCCACAAATTTTTATGTTGAGATACGATTGACATCTAGGGTTTTGAGTGTCAAAACCACAATATGATTGAGGCATGCCATAGCGGAGGGCTCCGGAAATTTCGACCATCTGCTGTTCGTTAACGTGTACAGACAGCGCACAGTGCATGGACCTCGAGCGTTTCGCCTCCATCGAAATACGACCTTCGTGGCTCGGATCGAACGCGCGACCTTCGGGTCAGCAGCCGAGAACCGTAACCACTGCACCACCGAGGCGGACATTGAGATACAATTCAACACCCTGCAGAGTTTTTAGTTTCTTTCATTTTATTATGTATATAAGCTTGGATATAGGTGAGTTTCGGGCACTGCGCAGGGACTTCCACAAGTACGCCACTCTGTCGGGCTTCGACCCGCGTCACTGCTACGGCGACATCACGCTTCGATTCCTGTTTAAGGGCGAGTACAAGGTCAAGGGCGCCCAGCTCAGCTTTGAGCGTGCCCGCGAGCACAAGGAGGATGAGCTTGCGGGACCCGTCGTTTCTGCCGTCGACGAAATGCGGTGAGCAGCAGGGAAAATACATGTAATTTAATCTGTTTATTTATTGCGAACAAGCAGTTGCTATAGATGCAGAAATTTGGTTGAGTTGCGCTCTCGTTCCCGTAAGATTTTAAGTACAACGTGGAAAATGTCTGCGAACGTTTTTGCCGTTGGCGTCGCCGTGATGTTCCATGTAAAGTGCAACAGCGATGCATAGCCCCGCGCGTCGTATGGTCTAGCGTAAGCGAAAGCGTGCGAGGTCGCCGACGATCGCCGCTCAAGCGGAGATGAAACGCGCCGGCCGTCATATACGTCGCGCGAAAAGCTCATTGGGGGGTCCCGGACTTGGGGCTGCGTGGCTCTGGCAAGAACTGCGTACTTTGAGCGGCCGGGCGTGGTCGAGCACCCTGTCTTGACAGGGATCAGCAGACGGATCACGCCTTTCTACGCGCTGGGTTCTCGCCGCTTAGTTTGCGGGGTAGCGACGTACATTACGAAGGTCACTTCGTGTTACGCCAAATCAGATCCTAATCAATGAAGCTGCTAGCCTTACTTATTCCAATTTTGTTGCTGAATGCATTTATTGCTTCGCCCTTGCAGCGAAACTAACTTTCTTTAAGTAAACCTAAATTTTGATGCTTGCATTTATGTACATATGGATGCTCCGACTTGCAAACGAATTCTTCCAAGTGCCTTCTAAATTACCCACTGACACCATCCACGTCCCTTCGTCTGCGAGCAGGCCCACGAGTCCACCGTCCGTGAAGACCTTGTCTCACGATTTTGAGGAAGTCGTACTTAAGAAGGCAACGACTTGCAAGTTCTGCAATACCAGGGTACGTGTCCTCTGTACTATGTATACAATACCCACCATGTGCAGGCGCGAAAATTTTTGCTGATCACTGACGGTGCAGCAGCGCCGTCTCTCCAGAGGGTATGAACAACTCAAATGTACAGGCATGAACAACTCAAATACGAACAAGTTGGGGCTAACCAATACGCGTTCTTTCGTTCTTGTTTTCACTAGCTCACGTGAAATTTCACAAGCGAAAAGTTTTGACATTTATGCTTGCACGCTTACTGTGAGGCATATATAAACCATATCTAGAAACCACGTAATCAGCGGTGCGAGATAGTACTCTCAAGTTGTCGCATGCAAAATCTGTTCTGCGTTGTAAATTATTGTTCTCGTTTGATTTGTCCATGACTGTATACATGTAGCCGCAACAGCAGAGTTCCCGAAAAATAAACCGCAGAATACAAAGGTTAAAATACGACACAACCACCCCCCCAAAAGCTTTTTTTTCAAAAGGGTTTATACGAGGCGTGCTGTATATATTTAAACTAACCTAATATTGTCTTTCAGTATATTTATTGTTGATGCGTAATCGAGCGACATACGACTTCAGCGTTGATATTAGCCTTATATCGTCCGTAACGTCACGTTTATACTCACGTCTAATCACACATATTTTAACGCACCGACGCCACCTCAATATTTATTGAACAGAGGCGTGAGTTATAATGGGGTTGGTGCCTTGAGCTCCCCCCCCCCCCCCCGCCAACTTTTAACGAGAAGCAGAATCGCGAGTTGGGCAAGTTGGTGGATGTTCATCGTGGAATATTTTACAGCGCAACGGGTTGTGAGTTTAGTTGTGAGTTCAGCGCTGTGTCCCTTCTCTGTCCGTACTTAACCCGTTGCGCTGTAAAATATTCCACGTTTAACGAGAAGTTCTTGATAAAAATATCGCGTGTGAGTCGCGTCTTTCACGAAAATTTTCCTTCGGATTGCAACCAATGATAAGTCGTATTCGAAGGAACCAGAACAAAAGGCGACACTTAGAGCACCGATTATGTGAGATATTGGCGTTAAAGAACATTCACACCATGATCGAAAAAAGCTATTTATACGCTGACGCACTCATAAGTCGACTAACTCAGACTCAGATCGGGCCGTGAGACTGAGTCTGAGTGAGTCCGTTTGAGGAAAGTTTTGGTAAGTCTGAGTCCGAGTGAGTCCGGCTGAAAACAAAATTGTGAGTCTGAGTCTGAGTATTTCTTGAGTCCGAGTGAGCTACGCTTTTTTTGCCGACCTATGGTCGTATAGGTCATCAAAGTTTAAACAAATGAAGCCCTGGTAGCAGCTCTGTTGCATGAGCGTTCCCCTTGGCGTTTGTCTAGTTGCAATCATAAAGCTTAGTCAGTTCGTTAGTTTACTTTTTATTTGTTTGTTTGTTTGTTTGGCTGTCTGTTTGTTTGTTCGTAACTCCTGTGGTCGCGCAAGTATTGTACTGACATATAGAGTATGCAGGTTCCAAAGCACCCCAATCTCGACGTGTAAACATCAAGACGCTTTCTTCGCTTGTTTTCTTTCGACACTCAATATTCGATGTCTGCATCGCTTGCAGAACGGCGCACACGACGGCTGTGCTTAGAAAAACGTACTCCTCAATGAAGGTTAATTGATTTTTTTGTTTTCTTTTCTTTTTCTCATGTTCTCATACATCATCAGATCTGGCTCAACAAGGGCATGCGTTGCAAGATCTGCAGGATGATCATCCACAACAAGTGCCTCGAAAAGACCATGCAGATGACCCTATGCAGGCAGTAAGTGGAAGACACGCGGGATTTGTGTCTTCCTTACATACATGCAGAAAGCCAAGTACACGACGTCTCTATCAAAGTTTTACCTTGTATCTGGAAGCAAAGTCTTTTACCCTTTTTTCGCGAACCCACCATACTGAGAACCTCTTTAAAATTTCAGGAAAATGTGGCCGGAGGAAGACGCAGAGCCCGTAGCAGGTGAGCCACATTGTTCGCAACGACTTTTTTTGTCTCTTTTATTTTGTTTATTGAATAAAGACTGTGCAACGGAATTTTTTTACTCACAATTCCAGCCGTCCCTGAAAGCACCTCGAGGGTGAGTGAACGTCGGGTATTTAGACTACCTTGTTTTATTTTCATGGGCTTTCCCTTGAGCACCCTGTACCATCTGTAGACCATACTCTCTTACTCTCTAACCCGCATGTTCACAGAAAAGATATATACAGCAGGCTCTCAGCAAGCAGAAATTTCTTAAACTGAACATCTGGTAAAATGGAACTGCCGCCCCTAATGCGATTGATTTCCTACTTCAATTCTGCATCCCAGTAAATCTATCAGTAAATGGAACTCCTGCTAAGTGGAACATATTTTTCTGGCCGCTTCTGGTTCCATTTAACGAGAGTCTGCTATACACAATCGTCCGCCTCGATGTTTCAGTAGTTACTGTGCTCGGCTGCTGACCCGAAGGACGCGGGTTCGATCCCGGTCGCGGCGGCCGCATTTCGATGGAGGCGAAATGCTAGACGCCCGTGTACTGATGTAGGTGCACGTCAAAGAACACCAGATGGTCAAAATTTCCGGAGCCCTCCGCTATGATGCGCGCGTCATAATACTATCGCGGTTCTGGCACGTAAAATCCCAGATATTATTATTTCTGCTCACAATCTTGGCTTTTTATCACCAGTCGGTGCGGATAGCACAAGGGCTGCGTGTTTGGTAACGTCACAGCTGGTGACGAATGACCACAGGCACCAAGCACATAGGCGTGCGCCCGGGTGGGGGGGGGGGAGCAAAGTTTACTCCACACATTGACTTAATAGGGGAGGGGGGGCGCAGCGATGAACCTCCGCCCCCGGGAACCCTGCGCACGCTTATGACCAAGCATACGGTAAGGACTGGCCGCACGCCATCGTGGTCTTTCGTTCGACCTTAACCGAAGCGCTCGTTCAAAGATCGCTGCTCCCTACACAAGCGACGCATATTCTGTGTGTGAGCTCGCGTGACCAGGCGGTTCATTTGATCGCCGCGCCATTAATACGCAGGAAGAACAGGAGATGCGAATGCTGGCGAGCCAAGTCAAGGCCGCAATGCCCGCACAGCCGGACAGTGCGAAGGCAAAGACACAGGCGGAGCAGCCTACGCCAACGGTGAGCATACAGGCTGCGTAGCCAAAAGCTACAACGCCGTTTCTCCTGTACGCGGACAGCGAGAGAATATCCGGAGAGTGTAGACGTATAGAATTTTTCACATTGTTCGGCGTAGTGTTCATTACTATAGGCACTGACCGAAGTTGGTGGCAAGTGAAGATACTGATGGGCGCTGATGATGATGCTACTCTACGTTTGGTAGGATATACAGGGTTTGGCCGGAAAGTAGTCGGATTTTTTCCCGCCAAAACGTGACAAAGGAGGGGATGTTTCTGCGCTGGTTGGGTGGTGGGGCGTCTTAGATACCAGTACACCAGTCGCCAGTGTTCTCCAAGCCTTCATGGAGCGTACATCGAGTTTAAGGTGAAACTAATTCAATGAAACTCCACAATCAACCGTTTGTTAGAGCAGCGTTACGCGATGAAGTTCGCTTTCAAATTAGGTAAAACTTCGCGTGAGACCCATGGCATGATGAAGACTTGCTTATGGGAGAGATGCCGTGGATCGATCAAATGTTTTTGAGGGGCCCCAATTGTTTCGAGACAGAAGAGAGCAAGTTGAACATGAGCAATGGTCAGGACGACCTTCCACGTCTAAAAGTGGAACAGTTTGTGAACAGTTTGTGCAAAATCGCTGGTACATAGAGGCGCCAGGCCACACCGCCTTTGCGGTCATGGACTTCCTGGCCAAACACGGCATCACACAGCTTACCCAGTCCACCCTACAGCCAAGATGTCACTCCTTCAAGGTCCATGAAAGGACGGCAGCAGGGCTCTGCCCAGGCAAGAGGCCGTAACGAGGAAGCTGAAGAGCATTCCACTTTCTGCGTTCCAAGGAGCCTTCAGTGATTGGCAGAGTCATTGGAAACGCTGTGTTGGCGCAGATGGGGAATATTTTGAAAACTATTACGCTGATGTGTCACAGCCTACTACTTTCCGATTTGTTTGTTTTGGTTTATGGCGCAAAAGCGACTTGGGCTAGGCCTGCGCCACCACTTTATATGTGAACTATATAGATGTGAGCGACGCTTCCTATAACACTATCAGGGAGCAAAATACGGCTCACGTAAGGCTTTTACGTAATTAATTACACGTACTTAATTGTTTGTATTCAATTACATGCCTTGGTGGTTTCGTAAATGATCGACTGTTCTTCCTTTTTCTCCTCGTACTCGGTAACGCTGACTCCATTCACTTTTTTTCACCCAACAATTATACGTAAATAGTCATTTTATTGCAAATACATGCTGTAACCAGGCGAGGAAGACCCGCGCCCACGCTCCAATTTTGAAAGAATTAACATGCAGTGCAGTCGAGCCACGCCACAGCCTTGCCGTTGGGCTAGCTCAGCCAGTATTCGTTTCCTCATCCACCAGATGTTTGCCGGCGATTTGAACCGTCGCTGCTGCGACTCGGTACCGGTGTACCACTTCGGACGTTGATGCTGGAAATTAGCTACGTGGACATTTATTCATATATTTTTGTCAGCTTTCCATTGGCCGTATCGGAAGCTCCTTCGCTGAGCCCCGTTGACGGTTACGTAGAGGCTCACCCTAACCAGCCCTTTGTTGTAACAGACGAAAATTTGCGACGACATTCCTCAATGGAACCTACCGTATAGTGTGCGAAGAATTTGTGTGAAGTATATAGGTATAAGCAGAGTAGTACATATGTTTAGAATAACTGCCAGTTGGGCGTGTTGGTATACGTTCATGATGGTGAAGCGCTAAAAAATTGGCCGCGTATCTACGTGCTTCGCTGCAAATGTCGTCGAAAGACGATAGTCTTGTGCCGGCCGTACTACTATGTTTTGCCCTGCCTCAGACAGCGCCTACTCTACGTTGAATTGGCTGCATCTTGCTGGCATTGATAAAACACTAGGGTCTTTAATTGCGTACCTATGTATCTTCTAATAAAAGAACACACGACCTGACACTAACATATTAATGTTGCGCCTCAAGTATGCGTAGTATTTGCTTTTTTGATCGAATATGTTCACAAGTATGAAGGCAAACACCAGTTCAAGATGGCTGGGCGTTCAGAAAGTGGTTAAACTTTGGCCGAGTAGCTGAATCGGGTTACGGACAGACAAACAGAAAGACCAAAATTTTTGCGTTCAAGTATCCCAAGAAAGACTATCGTCTTTAAAAGCAACGAAGACTTATGAACGGCGCCTTGTCCTGTGTTCTTCATAAGTCTCCGTTCTTTTTAGCGCTTCATCATCATGAAAGTAGAATATGCGTTATTGTATTTCATTGTTATTAAGAGCGGATAGCCAACAGTCGAGGCCCGCAGTGCACAAATGTTATTGAGAGTTGTTCTTGTGTGAGTAAACTAAGATAAGCTTCAGATTAATATTAATTAATGTTCTAGTCTACGTTTAGCCTATATCACAATTTGATATGCAAGTTTGTAAGTACTGTCAATACATCACCATAGATTATTTTTCTACTTTAGTGATTTTTGTTTTGTTTATGCAGACTCAAAACGTGTTTATAACACTCGAGTTAACACGTACCATAGAATACATGCCTCGCATTAAAGGTTAGGCTAGGTTAGGTGCTCGTCGGCTTTCTTTACTGCCCTCACTAAACGCGTTCGCGTGCGTGCCCGCACTTGCGTCTCCCAGTACGACGAGGACTTCTTCAAGCAGCTCGAGATGACGGACAACGCGAGCCGGCTGGAAGATGTACTGCGCGACCTGACACAGCGTGGGTTCGGCGTGCAGGTCTTCTCCAAGGCTGTCACCTCCGCCAGACACATTCACCGTGACCTGGAACCTCAGGCGCGCCTGGAGCGCGTCAGAAACGTCGTAAGAAGCTGCATTTTTCGTGCTCCGTTGTGATGCATAAAGTCATTGGTTGGTGTATGTACCTGAGGTCTGTGAGGTCGGTTCGGGTCGACACGAAATATTTGCGTTTCCTAAAGAAGAGCCTATCGGGCCATCTGAACCGCTCGAATCGGTTTGACATTGTAACAACTTTCACCAAAGGGCACGTGGTCCCTCATGTATTTGCCTAAGGCACCTCGAAAAAGTGTTGCAGGGCCCCTTTAATGTAAACCAGCAGATAATGAAGCCAAGGAAGTTATAGGGGATGTTACCTTGTACTGCTGTAAGAGTATTGGAGCAATTGTGATAGAAGTGTGACGAACGTAATGTGGACCAAAAGACAACTTGCCGCCGGCAGGGGACCGAACCTGCAACTTCTTCTCCGTGTCCAGTTTTCCACGCGCTAATTCTCACCACTGAACCTATACCAGTACACCACTTTACTTCAGAACCTGCAACCTTCGGATTACGTGCCCGATGAGCTGTGGCGGCAGTCGTCCCCCCCGTCCACTTCATCGGGCATTCACGTGCATGCGAACCTGGGAATGTTGGTCAGCACCGCTCGCAGCCATGACGGCGAGTGTGGAACACTATTTCTTTGCCAGCTGGCGTCACGTAGCACGTGATCCTTGTCACGAGCGGACAGCTCACCAATAAGCCCCCTCCTCCTTCCTCCTCAGTCACTCGCGTTGACCCCTCGGTCAGAGCTCGCGCGCTCGCAAGGCTGATACGTAGGCAGGTAAACAACTTTATCGATCCCCGAAAGAATGAGGTGCATGCACTCCGGCCATAGGCGTGCGCAGGATTCCCCTTCAGTGGGTGCAAAGGTTCGTCGCAGAGCCCCCCCCCCCTCACAGGTGACCGGATATTTCGATGGGTATATCTGTAGTACCCATCGAAATATCTGGCACCTCAGATGAAGTTGGTGAACTGTGTGCAGCAAAGTTAGAGAACGGCTTGCTCGTAGTGGCTGTGTACTTATCGCCAACCGCGCTTACTAATGCCGTCGCGTACTTCCCGTGCCTCGCATTAACCGCACATCGACCCACACCACTGTTAGTTGTGGGTGACTTTAATGTAGACATAATAACAAAGAAGACCATTTATGCGCGAGAACGTCCCGTTCCTCTCCATTGTAGCTCATCCCACTAATGTGACGACCTCACAAAACACTTGCATAGACCTCGCCTTTGAGAACCAGCATTGGTGCAGCAAGTCGAACATACCTCCATTCACTTCTCCGACACAAAGCTTCCTTCGTTACAATAAAAGACTGGCAGACGTGTGTTCCCTAGAGAGATAGTTTGAGAGAGACATGTACATACATACATGTCTCTCTCAAATTGTTTGTTTCAACTTATCGCAAAATTAAAACAAATAAAACAGCTACGCTCAGAATTCGCATTAGGCAGTATCGTAATCGTCGGTGATTTTTTTTTTTTCATATTTTCCTACTGCTTTCCTTGTACTGCCACGGTGGTTATGGTGCTTGACTGCTGACCCGGAGGTCGCGGGATCGAATACCGGCCGCGGCGCGGCCGAATTTCGATGGAGGCAAAATGCTGGAGCCCCATGTACGCTAAAGAACGCCGGATGGTGAAAATTTCCGGAGCCCACCACTACGGCGTCCCTTATAATCATATCGTGGTTTTGGGACGTAAAACCCTAGTAATTATTATTATTACTCCCTTCCTTGTGACGCCGAGCTCATGTTGCTCCCTCACAGGCTGCAGAAAACAACGAAATCTTTTTTTTTTTTTTTGGTTTTTGCAGTCATGATCATAATGCCTTGAGATTCTGGTTACGTTATCTAATTCCGGCTACACTATCTATTCTTAAACCGGAATTGCCTTTGGACAGCCTGTGTGATGCCGTCTATCTCCCTTTTGTGTTGCACTACCATATGAACAGTACCAGCAGCCCTCAACGATATCGCACTTTTTTTTTCGTCTTTTGCATGCGTATATACGCAGTACCAGCGGGTGAAGATCTCCTTTGAAGCGGAGCGCCAGCGCAGGGACAAGCTCGAGACGCAGATCGCGAGCGCCCCGGACGAGGCGACGCGCCAGGAGCTGAGGCCCAGCTTCGAACAGTGCGAGCAGAGGCTCAAGGGACTCAACCTTGTGCTCCTCTACTACGCCTCGGGCCTCAAGTGTATCTACGAAGAGCGCGAAGAGGCCTCGGATCACTCCGAGGCACAAGCCTAATGTATACAAGCTGCGCGAATTTACATATAAGGCTCCACAGTTGCCAAATAAATATTATACTCGTGCCCTTTGTACACGTATATAAAACCAAGCCGTGACCAAGCAAAGCTTGAAAACGTAGTCGCACGCTGCCGCGTTGAATTGGAAATTGCGGTAGTATAACAATCGCATCACACGCTTTCCATAGTATATACGAGTGGGCCCTCAAATGACCCTGCAGCTGAGCTGGTTTATTCTCAGATCCGAACCTACGAGTTGTCTACTGTTTCGTGTGATAACCTATAAACCAGATCTACAACATTGACACGTATGACGACAACCCTGTGTTGTTCTGCTCGTTGAGTTCGGCCAAGAAGCGGCTCAGTCAGTTCGAACTTCCTTGTTCTCTTTCACGCGTGTTTCTCACACACGAACACCATGCGGCAATATTGATATTTAATATAATAATAATAATATGTGGGGTTTTACGTCCCAAAACCACGATATGATTATGAGAGACGCCGTAGTGGAGGGCTCCGGAAATTTGGACCATCTGGTGTTCTTTAACGTGCACTGACATCGCACAGTACACGGGCCTCTACCATTTCGCCTCCATCGAAATGCGACCGCCGCGGCCGGGATCCAACCCGCGACCTTCGGGTCAGCAGCCGAGCACCCTAGCCACTGATCCACCGAGGCGGACCAATATTGGTATTTGTCACTTCAGTTTCTATCCCTAGGTGTATTCACCCATACATGAAAAATGTTGAGAACAACTATACTGTTGAATTTTAGCAGCCAGGAACATACCGCTGTGCACCAAAGATGTACTCGTCTTCAACTGCACAAAAAGCGTTTTAGTTCACTCGCTCACTCATAAACTGCGGTAAATTTTTTTCTCATGTATACGATTGCTCAAGCCTGCTGAGAGAAGACCTGGCAGAATACCACAGGTATGTATAAGCATACTTAAACATGTATTTAATAATAATAATAATAATATCTGGGGTTTAACGTCCCAAAACCACGATATGATTATGAGAGACGCCGTAGTGGAGGGCTCCGGAAATTTAGACCACCTGGGGTTCTTTAACGTGCACCTAAATCTAAGTACACGGGCCTCAAGCATTTTCATGTATTTAATGTAAACGAAGCACTCTACATTAAGACAGTGCGAGCAGTCGGTTCGCAAACTCCTCCATCAGGCAGTTGTGAATCCCAGTATGAGTGTCGTCAGGATTTCGTCTTGGAAGGAGGTGGGGGGGGGGGGGGGGGGCATAAACGTGTTGCATCGTGAGCGCTGATAAGTATTGTCAAGTATATGCACTTCATTTTTTTTTCTTTCTTTTTTTCTCAGCTCAGATTACGTTCTGCATTGAGCAAGAGGACAAAAGAAATAGCAAACACCTTTCGCCTTTGTCCAGACGGTCACTAAGGCTAACATCTAGATGTACCATTAATATTTCAATGTGTGTATGCATCTCTCAGCCAAAGCGATCCGAAGAAAGTGCCAACCACTCAAAAAGATGCTACAGTTGCTCACTACATCGGATTGGAGATTGAGGCGGCATGGCTCAAGCTTGGCGCCGGCCTATGTGCACAGGAAACGTTTATCGGCAGTTATCAGGCGGTCTGCGCTTTGACAGCGATAAAGAAGAAATCACAAGTGCCAACGTTTTCTCCTCATACTACCTCTGAGATGGTGGCCTTCCTTCTCTAATCTTAGAGGGCGAAGGTGTTTCAGTCGGTCGCGAGAAACCGATTGCTTCGACAAACACAAGTGCTCGAATTCGCGCAACACACTTGCCGTGCTTCCACAAACTTCTGCTCCGTTTCATCGTTGTTCGTGGAGCTCGCGCTGGGCGAGCGATGTGATTTTAGGAATTTCCACGCGCTGTCGCGCTGGCGGAAACACGTATTACGTATTACGCAGATCGAAGTCATGAAATGCGCTCTTGACAAAAAGGCGTCATAAAAAACAAAACAAAAAAAAACAATCCCTACCCATGCACTCCGTATAAGTCGGGGTTCTCAAACACGCGGGCCGCATGCGGCCCGGCCCGCATATTAGGCTACTGACTTCGTACCATACGTGACTGGCCTCAAGCTTTTTCTTTTTTTTTTTTCACGAGGCACCTTATCCGGTCACCATGTGTACCACGCGGAACAAGAGCTCTGCGATTCAGAATCGGTGTCCACATTTCAGTCATTCTGGAAATCAGTATCGATATATGTTTCTCGAAATCTGGGGGGCCGGCCATTGTCACCTAAGAGGGGGGGGGGGGAGGAACCTTCGCTCCCCTGAACCCCGCGCCTAGGAACCCTGCGCACGCTTATGGTTGTGACGGTGAGGAGGAGGGAAAAGAGGAGGTGAGAGAACAAAACATAGCATAGACAGAGAAATAGAACGAAAAGCAGAAAGAAGAAGGAGATAAAGAAATAGAGAGCGAGAGAAAGAGATAGAGGAAGCGAGAAATACAGAGAGACAGAGAAAGAAGGGGAAGATAGAGAAAGAAATACCGACAAAGAGAAAGAAACAGGAAAAAAAGAAATAAACACAGACACACACACAAACACACACACAAAAGCTAGCGCACCTTGCACTAAGTCACGCAAGACTGGGTCCCAGCAAAGCTGGTGGGCACCTAGGTCGCCCTGGCATGGCTATACTTTCACCCTCCCAGCTGTCTACTTCCCACCCCTTGCTATACTATATTAAATAGATGGCTATGCTCACTCTCCGTTTTACCTCTTTTTAGTCTGTGTCTTTCTATATCTTTCTCTCTATGTATCTTTATTTCTCATTATTTGCTAGTTTGTTTATCTGAGTATTGCCTTTCTTTCTCTCTTTTTTTCTCTTGCTCTTTTTTTCTCTAGTCGTTCTCTCGACTTTCATCTTTTTCACTCCTCGACCCATAACAGCTGTGCTGTGAATGTGCCACAGAAATGGGACGAATTCCACTACTCACCACACCTGGTCCACTAAAAGTTAACGAGGAAACACACGGGCGGCTAACACTGGTCAGGGGCCGCACGTTGCAGCTTCTCTTGTTAACCGTCTGTACAGAGTGCTTGGGTGGCGATTGAGCGTTGGTGGTGATGATATTTTTCTGTCTACGACGCACGGTAAACCTCGACCACAATAGCTCTGCTGTAAAAGACATACACAAAAACAGAGAGAAGAGCGCAAAAGAAAGAAATAGAGGAGTAAGAAAAGAGAAAATTTCCAAAACTTAGCAACGCAGCAACAGCCAGTAGTATACCTAGGTGCCCATTAGCTCCGCTGTCTTCTTAGCATTGCGCCTCAAGTGAAAGCTACGTACGTAATTTTTTTCCAATCCCGGCCCATCGGGGGATAGAATTTCGTGACTGCGGCCCGCTGGCTGAGGTGAGGTTGAGACTCCTGTATACGTGGTCGACAAGCGAAGTTGAAACGTGCTGCCCCGGTGTTTATCACTGGGTTAAACCCGACGGTTTATTAAACTCCTCAATTACTGGCTAAGACTGTCCAGAAATCTTGTATGGTGTTTGCCAACCGTGTGTTCACTTCGTCAATTTTAGTGGACCAGTGGTGAGTAGTGGGGCTTGACCAATTTCTGTCGCACATAACCCGCTAAGAGGAAGGACAAATTTTGGTTTCGCCTAGCCATGTACAGCGTCGCTATAAAAGAAAAATGACACCAAGAAGACTAGGAACCGCACTATGGCCCCTAAGTATTTGCGGGTTAACTTTACACTTCTGTTTTGCTCATAGCTTTGGAGCTTCGAATCACGAGGACGGAAACACTGAAGGCAGGGCAAAAGTCGACCGCAAGATTGCTTTGTGAATACGGGCCTGACTTGTTCATCATACACGTTAAGGGCACAAAGACGATAAGAAAAACGAGAGAAAAGGGCGTGATCTGCTTGTGAATACGGGTCTATGACCTCCACTGGCAAATACACTTGACAAGAGAGCACTGCCGAAAGAGGAGTTACGAACGGTATCCTCTTTATCAGCGGGGATCACGAGGAGGCAATCGCAACTTAAACAACCAGGGACAACGGTATGGAAAAAACAAATGTCCCTAATCGGACGGCTTACCCTACCGCGAAGTAACCTCCTGTGATCTGCCAAAGCAAGGTCCAGTTTTGGCTCCGAGAGCACGTTGAACTTTCCAGACAGACAGACAGACAGACAGACAGACAGACAGACAGACAGACAGACAGACAGACAGACAGATAGACAGATAGACAGATAGATAGATAGATAGATAGATAGATAGATAGATAGATAGATAGATAGATAGATAGATAGATAGACAGACAGACAGACAGACAGACAGACAGACAGACAGACAGACAGACAGACAGATAGACAGATAGATAGATAGATAGATAGATAGATAGATAGATAGATAGATAGATAGATAGATAGATAGATAGATAGATAGATAGATAGATAGATAGATAGATAGATAGATAGATAGATAGATAGATAGATAGATACGCTCAGAGTCGCAAAAGTTCACTAAGAAATGTTTCCCATTCAAAATATTAAAGATATCGTGTTTTTTTTCTGCAAAAGTACTCATGTTCGGTCTAATAATAAAAGATGTAACAAGACTATGCTCAGCGCATGGGAATGAGGTTTCCTGTTACAAAAGCCAATTTGAACAATGATATTCTTGACATGGTATTTAAGCTTCAGAGAACAAGGATTAATTATTTTTGTAGCACTCGATCTTATTTTGAAATCACAGAAGTCCTAACAAACGTGATGGTAACCCTGCTTCCCACTAAGACAACTTTAGCTATGTAGACTGTCTTAACAGATACTTCTAGTCTAAATGTATTACGTACGACAACGGGAAGAACTTGTATTTTCGTCAGTCAAGAGAATCTCTTTCAACTGCTGCGCTGAGGAACTAATGCTCTTGTACAATTTGGACACATTGAAGGGCAACAGGATCCCATAATATGTTTCTATTTAACAAATACGAACGAACTTAATCACCACAAAAAAAAAAAAGATCGCGAAAATTGGCCGGCTTAGCCATAGGAAACGGCATAACTATCTAGACGAAAGTTTGGCCGCAATGCCATTGCGCTATACGGTGAAGCATATTGCGACTCCGAAGGGACGCTGGGTGACGGGGTTGAGGGCTGGTTTCAGCAGCTTGAATTTCTTGTTTTCTTTCTCTTTGCGGATTTCGGGTTTCATTTCCTTTCGGCACGAACACCCAACAGCCAGAAATCATTGCTATAACCGATAACGAGGCATGCGGGCATTGCTGTAAGCGGGTTATTTCACCATACAAAAGTTGACGGTGCAGCAGCTTCTCATTGTTATAACCGATATATTGTTAAAACCGGTATCGTTATAAGTGGGTTCAACTGTATCACCAATTTTACACCGCCACAGCTATGCTGTACTGAGCAAGACGACGGCCGCGCATGTAGTTTCGCATACGTGGAGCACTTGGAAAGCGCGCGGCTCCAAGGTGACGCTCGTTTTCGATTTGCTTCGATACAGACTATGGGCGAAAAGAATAATAAAATAATTATCTCGAACATGACTCTATCGTGAAATATCGTTGTAGTGAATCGAGGTCGCATTTTTCACCACTTTTGACGCCACAACACCTGTTGCTCTAGGCACGAGGGGCGGGCGGTACTTTATCGTTTTAGAAGGTGCAGAAATCGACAACGATATAACTCACATATACACACACACCTGACAGCACGTACAGTAAATTTTCGCAGCTAATCCAAACCGAGCGCATGAGCAGATAAATGTGCTAACTGAAATAGTCGGTAGCAAACCCAACGTTCGCACAGATAGTTTTGCCCACGCTAGTACTGCCGGCGTGAAAGGAGCACATGAGCGCGTCATCATCGAGAGTGCTATATAATATACACGCAAACAAGTGAGATACACCGGGAGTATGTTTATTGTAGTGCATAAAGGTCTACAAGGGAAACACTAACACACAACAGAATAATCAGTTCAAACACGAGTCTGTACACCACTAGGCAGGTCATAATAGTTATAGTACCGGAAAGGTAATAAAAAGATAGCGCTTTAATATATCATGACAGAGCAACATGAACACACAGTTAACGAAGGTTCATGTATGCAAATTGGGCTGTTCAAACAGGTCGATCATTGGCCAAGACTCGACGGTACCAGCGTGGCACCGCCTACTTCTTCACACCTACGTACGAACATGTCTTGCCCAGCTTTCTTCAGAACTCCGAGAAGCTCCTCAGAAGTCAGCGACGAATCGACGTACACCCGCTGCTCCTTCAAATCGATGTCAACCTTGTTTACACCTTGGCCTGTGGATATTAATTCAATACGAAGGTTTAGTCATTTCCGTTTTGCCCGCAAGTGACACTTCTTTTTTTATTTTTCTTGTTGTATAAGTACTATATGTGTTTACCTTCCAGCTTCCCGAGAACTCGCTGCACGGCGCCAGAACAACCCTCGCAGGTCATTTCCACCTTTAAATTCGTGAACCTACACGGGGAAAAGAAAAAACGAAATCGTGGAGTTTGCGACGTGTCGTGACGTAGCGGAAATTTGGAAATTCCGCGAGCAATCGCCGCGCGCCGATTACACGCATACGACGGCGTAGCATATCCGAACATACAGACACAATGTAAAGGCCAGAACGAGAGCAGCCGCAGCTACATAGCGGCGAGTGTAGAGTTGCGCCAGGCGCATTCCGCCAGCCAACGCCGAAGAAAAAAGAAATCCTAAGCAAAAAATACGACGTGTCGACAATATATGCCCACCACTAGCTACCACTAATGCAGCACACGTAAATGAAACTAGGCTCAGGGGTTCAAACGCTGGGCAAGGCGACCAATATCTACACAAAATACGCGGCACCATTAAGCGGACGCGAATTCCGAAAGGCCATTCGAAACAGGCGGTTGCGGAACGGAACATACATGCAGGCGCGTCAAGAATCGGGCACCCCGCCTAACTCACCGATGGCCGTTGGGACAACACAATCTTCAAGCAGCGAAAGTACGAATGTTGCCCTTGATATTCAAGAAGTATGCGTACCTGAGAAGCCATCTTCTATGAACGAAGCAGCTGACAAACCGGCCGGCAAAGCTGAGAAGCGACGGCGACGATGCTTCGGGGTGAAAAGAAAACAGAACAGAAACATCGCTCTGTCATTGTTGCTAACACAGCATCGAAAACTACGTCAAGCACAGCGCGTAGGCGCCTTGAACGAGGCAGGCGCTCGTAGAAACTTTGCTTTCGAATGACAGGAGGAATATTTGTGCCTTAATCGTTTTTCTTTTATTTACGCTGTGAACACTACGACTTTCATAACACCCTATCACAACATCAAACAATCTTGGTGTTACGATAGAGTACTTTGTAAAACTTTTGCACTTGCATGACAAGAACCACGGCCGCTGCTGTAAGAACACAGCGTGAATGTAAAACTTCGACCCCGTAGCTAAACTTTGAAGAATATAGGCGTACGCACGAAGGGGGGGGGGGGGGTGCTAATAAGGGGGGGGCGCGAACTCTGCCACCTGCCACTCAGTCACAGCTGCGCCGTCATATATATATATATATATATATTTTTTTTTAATTCAGGGTTATGGCTAGTTATGGCCATGCAAGATTTTTGACTACGCTCGCGGCCGAGGACCCCCGTGTTGTTGTATTTCAAGATCTGTTTACTTTGCCACCTTCACCAGCAGAGTTGGGAAGCTTATGCAACCAGTTTCAAGAAGAACGTCATCGCCCCATTTTGCATCTTTGCGTCCATTGCGAAACTTGTTTTACTTTCGGAATCGAGCAACGGGAAAGAGTAGAAAGGGGGGGAGGGACTGCGTTCCAAGTTTTTATTAGTGGAGAATGCTGCCCACGCCTGACTGTAAATGTACAGCGTGGGTTGAGAGTCCTCCAGCGTTACCAGAAACAAAAAATAAAATTCGACGGCCCCAGGTTAAAGCAGCATCAACCAGACATTGTCTGTCAGGCGTTACTGTGAACTGTCAAAGGCAATCGGTGGCACATTTACAACTGCTCGTTCCCTTAATGGACCATATTTTCTCAATAAATTACTTCACCGTTGAAAGGCACTACATGTTAAAACACAACGTCTAAATCGGCTAAGTGAGTCGAACTTACCTTCAGGAGCTCGGCAAGTGCGAATGGGTCTTCGACGCGCTCCGAGCTCGAATGACGCGCTAGCGAGGTGGGCTTGAAACACGAAACAGCTGAGGAGAATGGACGCGGAGAGTCCGGCGCCTTCTGACTCAGCCCGATGTGACTCGCTTGCGCAACTCTTTGCAACGCGAACACCGCGCGCCGCTGTGCAAGGAGGAAGTTACGACGGCGGCGGTGGGCGCATTCCTTCTATGCAAAACACAGTCCACGCGACGCGCGATAACCGCGTTTGACATTTCACAATAACCAAGTTCGCTCACACCATCCAATGGCTCTTTCTTCCCAGCCCGGAAATTCTTGATTCAGATTTTGGCTCTTACTTTATTCGAGTCGCCTTATATTCACCAAGCGAATGATCGCTTTTACGAGCACTTATTTACGCGAGTGAGTGAATCAGTGGATTATAGGAAGATTTGAAACGGCGTACAGACTTTTTTTTTTTTAAGGGGGGAGGGGGCTGGGGTCCGACTCCCGTCCGCCCTTTATGTCCGTGCGTGCGTTTGTAGTATTCGCGTATATCTAAACATACAAGATTAAGAGTGCATATCAGCGCGAACGACAAGAAAGGGCAGAACGCTCTGTCCCCTCTCCTGTCCCCACTTGTCGTTTGCGCTGATATGCACTCACAATCGTGTCGTACTAACACGCCCAATCGTAGTCTTCTAAACATACGAAATGTAAAAATTTATTTCCGGGGTAGGGTGGGGAGATGAATTGCAAAACGCCCCCCCCCCCCCCCTCGTCCTCCTCTCATGGCTATTACGCCAGGAGTGATTTGCCCTGCACAGATGACTTAAGTTATTGCAGGACAGGCCGGCAGAGATGCAGTCACTAGGAACCTTAAAACACGACTGCGTCATTTTTGGCTGAACACGACTGAACCAAGCATGCACTGTCACGAAACTTCACTGATGCCCCGTCGCAGTTATAAAAGCTGAGTGAAATGATAATTTCTGCAGTTTCTTTACGTGCCAAAAGTACGATACGATTATGAGACACCGCTGTGGGATACTCCGGGTTATTTTTCACCATCTGGAGTTCTTCGATGAGTGAAATGGTGTTGCGTCTATGATAGAAGGGACAGCGAAAATCGCAAAACGACAAGCTTTTAAAAAACGCAGAATCATCATATAATGGCGCGGGTACGTGTCATGGAGTTCCCCCGTAATGGCGATGTTGTTTAGCCTAACTGCAGCCGAGCATTAGTCGCCTCGAAAGGGAATAAAAATTTGAAATCAAACTTTTTATTCACTTTCGCGCATGAGCAGTGCATGTATGTTCTTTTCGTTCCTTGTGTACTTGTATATCGCTGCCTTACCATAAAAAAAAAAAAATTATGTGAACTAGGGTAAGTTTGTATACAGCAGCGACTACAGAGCCTTCGAGATATTTGTAACTCCAGCATTCAACGTGGCACATCGTAATGACCATTAAATAGAACAGAGGCATAGTAATCCACTGTGCGCTAGGGCGCGTCCCGCAGGACCTTATTAAAGTTATTTCATCAAGGAATAAAACTAAATGTTCCGTGAATTATCATCATCGTGAATCTCATGATCGTGGATTAAGGGCACTTTCGCTTCGAAGACATTGGAGTTAAAAAAAAAATGTTTTCATCCGGTGATAAATACATATTGCGTCGATAATCCCATAAAAGCCTTGGTTGCATGCATCCTGCTCATTCGATAACTGAAACAAACAAACAAAAAAAATGATCCCTCGCTCTTCCAACGTTTTCTTCCTTTGGGGTTCTCCCACCGGTGCTGATTATTCGAAAAGTATCCGAAAAATATTCGGCACCTCAAAAGTACACTATTTGATTCGAGTAACAAATAGTAACAGAAGGCCATCGGACTAGTTATAAAAAAAAATTTCGAATATCCCCCCCCCCCCCCCCCCTAAAAAAAATGCGATTTCATCGACGCAGCAGCCGTTAAAAGTACAACGCAAATGGAGGCGGAACTAGACTAGCAGCCAGCCTTCGCAATCGAACTCTCCAAGAAGACATTCAGTGTCAGTCCATTACGTGACCTCCGAGGAACAGCGCAGTTGCCTGAGAATGTTGCTTACGTTGCGTTGCTATTGCTTTGCCAGCACTGCACGCGCCCTCTGACATGGCAATTACATGCTGGGCCAACACATTTTTGTTTTCAATCGTGTTGTGGTGTGCTCCACCCTAATTTTTCCTTTTTCCGTGTTGAACTCCCCCTGGAAATGGACCTATTGTACGTTCATATGGCTCCATTCAACGTTTACCGGATATTCATTTGCTCTATTAATAATATCTAGGGTTTGACGTACCAATACCACGATATGATTATGAGGCACGCCATAGTGGAAGGGCTCCGGAACTTTCGACCACCTAAATATAAATACACGGGCCTCCAGCATGTCGCCTCCATCGGAATGCGACCGCCGCGGCCGGTATCAAACCGGCGACCTTGCGGCCAGCAGCCGAGCACCGTAGCCACTGTACCACGGTGGCGACCCTATTTACTCGCTCTGCGTGTGTCTAAGGAGCTCACAGAGTCAAAAAGGACCACTTGCGTTGCTTCAATGATTCTTCATATATTTCCTAAATTACAACACAAACAAGAGTATTTACAGAAACAATCAGGCAGTTGCCCTGACGTCATCGGCTCAAGGAACACCCCCATCCTTTTCAGCATGTCGTCCGGCATCGCTACCACGGAGCGCATGGGGGGCTCGCAGGACTGAAGGTAAGCGTCGAGTTCGCCGGTGGATGGACGCATCAGCGCTGCGTACACGGTCAGCTGAAATGAAATCGGCATTTTCGGGTATCAGCAAACGGAACGCACAAATGGAACTAACACAAGACGCGAATAAAAGCGGCATTCTCACCATATTGATCACAGGTTTTGTGCCCAAGACGTCGAAAAGGCCACTGAAACCAAGGCCCTGCGAAAAAGAATAGAAATTCTTGCGAACACAGTAATATGTAAGACCTGCTGTAGATGTACTGTACCAGCAAATTCTCTGCCGATATCTGAACCAAGTCGGTCGGATGGTCAGTTGGTTGTGAGAGCTAGACAATGTCATGAGAGACGCCGAAGTGGAGGGCTGCGGATAACTTCGACCACCTGAGGTTCTTTAACGTCACCCGAGGTTCTTTAACGCCTCCATCGAAATGCAACGGTCGCGGTCGAGATCGAGCACGCGTCTTTCGGGTCAGCAGACGAGCACGGTAACCAATGAGCCACCGCGGCGGCCACACAGCCAAGTGATTCCATATTGTTACGGGGGAAAAGGCGTTACAGAATATATTTACAAGGCATATACACAGACTCAGAGCCAGGCATACAAGGTAGAGCTTGGCTCCACGCGAATATCAAGGAACGTCTTGCTCTTTTCATGCTGTCTTCCTCTTCATCTCCCCGACAGCGCTTCGTAGCAATATATATGCACCACGTATACGTAAGGTTACGTTTCACTCACATGGAATAAGTAGAGTCCATATACGAATACCATTCCATCTCTACAAAAACTATCGCAAGCACCTCCACCACCGCTTGCATTCCCCGCGGACGTGGAAAGGTGAAAGCCACATGTGCCTCATCAAACACGAAAAGTAACCGTCGGCGTCAACACGAGTGATGCAAATAAATCATGTGATGACGTCGCCATATGATGTCATTATGACGTCACAGATCACCGATATTGGTAACGTAATCGTGACGTAGGTCACAACGTGACGTTACGTGATGACGTAATCCCATGACTGTCGCTTGGTCAAAGGCAGACCGATTCCGAAGGCTCGCGAGTTGCTGAAAGCCTGCAATGCCTCCGATCCCGAGGGCAGCGCGAAACCACGCTAGATGCAGACATCTTTCGGAGGAAGGGTCAATAGAATCGACCTGAAAAGAAAAAGATGCTTTTCGCCTTCGAGTCATCTTGGGTGAATTCGTAAGGGACCTTGCGATTTTCTTTTTTTTTTTCTTTGCTGGTACAAGGCGTGTCATGCGTACGAATATCCCGTAGATTTCCGGAGTTGCTGTCTGTGTTGCCCCGCCGTGTTGCCCCATAAAGCATTTCCTTTTCCACTGCCTCAGCACACACCCCTGCTGTCTGCCTGTTTACCGGATGCTCCCCAGCCACCACGAGCACGTACATGCACGCACGCCTATACTGCACCTGTTGGGTGAGGTTCCTCATGCAGTGCATCCCAGGACCGCGCCGGTCGTCGTATGATGGCGGGGCCTTCCAGTGGTCGTAGTTGGTCTGCAGCACGAACCACTTGTCCGCGGCGTCCGACAGCGTGTACACGTCCGCTTCGTGGCTGTTCCTATCCCGCGTGATAATGGCGCCCTGTCGACAACAATGCGCGTGTGAATACAGATCCTTTGCAGGAACGTCGAGCACAGAATTCAGCATTAAGATTAACGACGGCTTCTGTGCTTTGGGGTAACAAAGGTATGGCAACTGTCCAAAGCCAGAAAACTATACTCAGATACAACCTAAGATAAAATGTCAGCTCCGGCCACAGCCATCGCCCACAGCCATCCAAAGAACATGCGGCGGCAGTCGACCATAAATCACATACCTGGCCTGGTTGGGTGCCGGCCAGAATGAAGTAGACAGGGGCAATCAGCTTGGTAGTGGAAAGCATCGTCTTGGCCGCCTCGTAGCTGGTCTCGTTCTGCATCAGCTGTCTGGTGAGGAAGCCCACCCAATGCTGGCTGTGGTCACCGAGGATCCATTCTAGCAGTCCTGCAATGGACGCCCGCGCCGTTTCGTATACGTAATTACGCCACGGTCGTCAGCTGCACGTCAACACATCAATGATAAACAGCCGTCCAACCGAGCATATATAGATTAATATCGTCTGTCTGCTGCATAATGGCAAGTTATTATTGTCATCATCATCATTATTATTGGCCCTAACAACCATGAAATTAGTGTCATCGCGCAATCACCACCTCAAAGGTGGACCATCTTTTGGGGAAAGAAAACGAGGATGGCTTGGTGGGATAGTTGGCAGTACATCTTAGAAAGGCTACAGCGCGTACACCCGGGGACAAAGTGCAGAAACGAGACACAGCACTGATGTCTGTTATTTCTTAGTTTAATTTTTCGCTGGTGTACGACTTTGAGAGCTTTAATAATAATAATAATAATATATTGGGTCTTACGTGCCAAAACCACGATATGATTATGAGGCACGCTGTATTGGAGGGCTCCGGAAAATGTTGCCCACATGATGCTCTTTAACGTGCACTGACATCGCACAGTTCACGGTTTGATCGAGAGCATGGTCATTGGCTGGGGCAATGACCACAGCGCTGCGTCTTGTTTCTTTTTCACTTTATCCTGTGTGCATTGTAACGCTTCTAAGGAAACCAAACATATATCCGCGCTTCCTTCACGCAGTATTCCATGCCAAGTCAGGCTCAAAACGAAGCAACAACGCCGAGAGCATTAGGCAGCAAACTGACTCATTCGGCTATATGATACTCACCAATAAATCCCCCCATTCAGGTTGAACCGTTCGTTGACTGTCATCGAGAATGCGCCCTGCAAACGTACAACAGAGGGACAGGCATGGACAAGATTTAACTCGTCGATGCCCACGCGTCTCTGGCGTAAGGCGGACAAGTTGCACGCAGAACAGCACAAGTTGCAACAGACAAATCTTAAATCAGTAATAATAATAATAATAATAATAATAATAATAATAATAATAATAATAATAATAATAATAATAATATCGGGGATTTTAAGTCTCAAAACCCCGATGTGATTATGAGGGACGCCGTAGTGGAGGGCTCCGGGAATTTCGACCATCTGGCGCTCTTCAAGTGTGCACTGACATCGCACAGCACACGGGCCTCTGGCATTCGCCTCCATCGAAATGAGACCGCCGCGACCGGAATCGTAGCCGCGACCTTCGGGTCAGCAGCCGAGCGCCATAACCACTGCTCCATCGCGGCAGACAAAATCTTAAATCAGGGTATACGAAAAAGTAACACTTTAATTCCCTTTGTTTAAGTGCAAGCTGTGGATACCTGCTTCACGCCGGTCAAGATACCCAAGTATCCTGCGAAGGTGACGGCTTTGAACACCGTCTTCTGTGACTTCTGGAAATCAAGCTTAATGACCGTCGGCCTCAACACTTCGGTCATGGCCCACGTGTGGTTTTGCGGGTCCCATCTGCAAGGACGAGAACATTCGCCACTCTTGATATGAACTACCTGCGACCATGCATTCTCGCTGTCCATGAATAATTATAAGGTATACTCGCCCAAGAAATAGTCCGAAATCCATGTTTCGTGCGTGGTATATCTCACCTGTAGGGGAGAGGAATAACTGTCACAGGAATTCGCTCGCAAGCGTGCTATAAAAAACAGACGCCCTAAGCAAGCTGTTTGATTTGTCACATGAATGTTCAACAGCAACGACCGGTCTCTCACAACATACGTAGATTCGGAAACACAGCTAGGTTATCATTTTTGTCGGCAGAGTTGTACAACAGGTACACCCGCGCAAAATCGGATCGGCACATAGGGTCATTTTTTTACAGTTACACGTCGACTGATGTGTCGGAGAAGTATTACTCACTATAGAAACAAGTCAGGCGCTGTAAATTAAAAAAAAAAAAGCTTCTCTCTCTCTTTTCAATCTATCGCAATTTAGCGCCCATCCTGTTGCCTGCCATTTCCTTCTTCGCTATTGTCTTTTTCCTTCATGCTCAAACTTAGCTGCGCTATAGCAATACGACTCTATCGCACCCTGATTAGATCACAGCTGACGTTGCTGTAATGTCACGAAAATTTGTTCAAAACCTGCCCGAACTGCCTTGGTACTTTCCCATTATTTTTAAGTGCGTTCAATGACAATCTTTTCCATATCTCATTAATTTTCCTTTTCATTCACAGGCTAGCTAAACTAAGCGATCGATGGCCGATATTTCATTTCACCGAGTATCTAAATCAAGGTGCGGAGTGGATACATGACAGTGGCGTCACCATTTGTTATTTTTTCCTTTCGTCCTATTTTTCCCCACATCATCTATCGGCGGTGTTCATTACGCATTTAAACATGCATAGGTTATTACAATTTACCAATCCTGCTGAAAATGTTATATGTATGAAGTATAGTATTTCGATATCGAAGCAATACTGTTTCGTGTGTGCTAAAAAGAAAAAAAAAGTATGTCTTTCTGATATTTCTGTTTGCATGTTGAACTACGAAGCCGCACTGCTTGCGTTTAATATCACAAGTATAGGCATGTAACAGCAACTTTGATGTGAACATATAGTTTGCCAAAAACAAATTATTTTTTCAACTTACCGTTCTGATCTTGAGCCACAATAGAAGTGCATACAGTGAAGAATTCGTAGAACACGTTGTACAGCACAACCTCGCCTTTGAACAGATGAAAAAAAAAAATGTGGTTAAGGAATTTTTCATGATTACAAAGATCAAGGTTACAAAAAGGCAATGCCTGACGACTATGCCTGCTAAGCCTACCTAGGGGAAGACCAGATATTTCCGAAAGGGACTTCATCTCCTCGGTGAATTCCCAGGGCAAAGTGTTCAGAAGCTTTGGCTGAAGAGGAAAAAGAAAGAGTTGAAAGCTTATTCGAAGTTTTTCCTCAGTAGTCTGAATGTGGTGAAGTTTTACGATACCATGGCTGAGTCAATCAGCTTCAGAACTCTCTCTCCCAGAATTTCCTCCGTCAGATTCTTCAACGCTTCGTGCATTTTGTACACCTGAAATTGCATCAGTTGTAATTAAATTTAGTTTACGAGTTTTAAACGTACCATACCGGGCAACTTCGTGGTCTATGATAATCTCCATAGGGGCATGTTTCCGAAATATTTCCGACCGGCCCCACCTCGCCCAATACCGCCGGGAATCTTCCGTAACGTTTTCACTCATTTCGCCACGATCGCGAATCGAACATGTGACATATTGCTCAGAAATTTAGACGTGACGCACTCGTGAAACCACCTGCGTGAGACGACGAATTTTGTTCAAAGAAGACAAAAAAAATAAAGACAGAGGGTCAAGCCAATCGGTATGCTCGACAGTTAGCAACACACAAGCGAAATAATGGACGGCTATAGCGATTTCGCAATTTATTCCAGCATACCAGTGCAAATACATTTACCAAAACATTACGGGTCCCGTTCGAATCTTTAGACATCGCAGCGAGAGATTTTGAAATCACTCCAAGCTTAATTATCTCACATCAAGAAATAAACTTCAAGGAAGTAAAACAAGTGCATGGTGTTGAGTACTTCGCAAGCTCTTAACGAGTAATGTGTGGAAACTAAGCTACGGCTATTTTGTGAGTGACTGTCTTTTGAGTTGAAAAATTTTTATGTTGATATTGATAATTGTGCTTCATATTGGGGTATCTTACAGTATTGCGTCAGATATTTTTGTTTGCACATATGTATTGTCAATCTCCTCCCCGGCCAGTGTATACCGCATTTCGCTAGTAGGAACGTGGTCAACCTGCAACAAAGGGTCAGGAACACTTCCCATCATACAGTAAACGGAAGCAAGCTTTTCACTAGTGCTACGATTCCAGGAAGCGAAATTTCTAGCTCTGAACGATTAAAAATATTGCGGCGGGTTGTCCCATGGCTATAACATCGTTGCGTGAAACGCTTTATTCTACACCGGAAAGAGTTAGGAACACTACCCATTCAATGGGAGCAGCCGATATCGAAAATAATATTTCCCACCATTTTTTTGCAACCTAAAACATCTGACCAGAGTTTGACTGCGGTGGCTATTAAAACTCATTACAGGCTGTCTTCGGGGTCATTTGCGACTATCCTGTTTCACGACATACTTAGACCAAATATACATTTCACTGGTAGCACCAGAAAGCTCTAATAATAATAACATATGGGGTTTTACGTTCCAAAACCATGATGTGATTATGAGAGACGCCGTAACGGAGGGCTCCGGAAATTTTGACTATACCTGGTGCTCTTTACGTACACTGACATCGCACATTATAACCAGAAAGTTTTAGCCATACTTTGAAGCTGCGATGCATCGAAACGGCAAATGGTGCTTCGTTATCACTAGACCATGAGTGCGTGCTCGAATTAGACTCGCGACCTTTGAAGCGCCACCGGAGCGCTCTTGAACGACCACTCGAACACCACATGAATGTATACGCTCTTCGAAGATACTACCTCGGCTTTCTTGGCTTTTGCGACTTCGATCCATCTTTCGGCTTGGTGGCAAATCCAGGTTTATGACGAAGGAAGGCACGACGGAACTGCAATGGAGAGATAACAGACTATAAGTTTCCGGTCCACGTGCTGTACGCTGCTTGAGCGTTACCTGTAACTTCGTATTTATTTATTTATTCTTTTAGCGAGAAAGCAATAATTTCTTAGAACAAGAATGAAAAACAGGCAATCTAACAAATTGCCATAACGAATAATTGCCATACGCATGCCGAAGTCTCGCGGAAAGCGCAAACACACACACACACACTATATATATATATATATATATATATATATATATATATATATATATATATATATATATTACTCGCGATAAAATCTGTGCTTTTTATAAAATACGCTAAACATGCAGCATATTGCAATTTTTCGCCAAAACCAAAAATAACGAAAGTTAAGACTAAAATGAATAAACTATCATTGTCATGAAAGATCAGCGCCTTAACTCTTTCCAGCATGGTGGTCACCCCAGGTAACCACCTTTTCTTGACTTTTTTCCTGTTGAAACACGTGAGCCCCGAGCGTCGGATTTTAAATGGCGCAGTTTTTAAAGCATTTGACAATCTTACATATATGACGATACTTCGTTTTGGCTTCAATTTGGACATGTTACGTTTGTTTTCTTCCGGCCGCCGTCGTCCTCAAGGCGCACTAGACGGTGGACCTGAGATATTTTTATAGATATAAAAGTATGTCTTGTTTTTATTGTGTTGATAGTGCAGGACTGCATGTTTTATGAGTAGCTAACACTAAGGAATATATAAATGATGAGTTGTGCTCAGTCAGTACAGAGTGCCATGTCGCTGAAGTTGATGGTCACCTGGGGTGACCACCATGCATGAAGGGTCTTAGAAGGCCGGTAATACATATTATGGGACCAGCGGCTGCGGGCGCGCTCACCGTGGAAGAAGAGAACGATGAACGATGGCGCGCTCGCAGCTCGCGCTCAGCGGCTGCTGACAGGCAGTCGCCAAAATGAAATGTTGCAATGAACCGCCCATAGCAAGTGTACTACTTATGTACTGTTCTTATTATGTTGATAACGTAGGACATCATGTCGTCCGAGTCGCTAATACCAAAGAATCTAGAAATGAAAAGCTGTACTCAATCAGTATACTGAGCACCGTGTCGCTGAAGTTCGTGATCACCTGGGGTGACCACTATGCATGAAGGGCCTTAGAAGGGTGGTACTAATATATTATTTTCTATCGTTCTAACGGAGGTGTCTTGCAGGATATATACAAGCGCCCTCAAGAATGAGATGGATGTGCGCTATACAATTTCCCTTTGCTCCTGCGGGGAAAGAAAGACTGCTTTGCGACCTTTCACTGAAAGTGACCAGTAGACCCTTACTGCATGGTGGTCACCTCAGGTGACCACCTCATATCTTTTGAACTAAAATAGCCAATTTTTTTTTCTTGCGAAAAAATCATTTCCTGAAAAAGAGTTCACCATTTTTTCAATAAAACTCTGTTTCCCGCCAAAAATGGAGTTCTGTGCATGAAAGAGTTAAAGGAGCACTGACACAAAATTTCGAAGGCGAGATAATGAGTGAAATAGATGTATGTGGAGACATAGACAACGCCTACGAAATATCAAGGGCAAATATAGCCTGGAACATATTTAAAATCAATTTCAAAGTGCATGCCGCACGACTGAGCGAGATGCGAGCCCCTCGCGACGCCGACATCAACGCGGTAGCAATGTAAACAAACTACGTCACGATTTTGTGTTGGCTGGTTGTTGGTTGGGCGTGCCCTTGCGCTACCTGCGATTTCTTCCTCCGTGCCTGACGTAGGCGGCGCCCGCTCGCGCGCGCGTCGCCTACGTCACAGTTCTGCGTGGTCACGTGGCCAGCTGCGTTTATCTTGCTACCGGAACTGCTCCTGACTAGCTCGGTGCTCTTTGAAACCGAAACTGCGACTGGGCGCTCTAAAAACGTCTGTAAATAACTAACCGTCGCGCACTCGCGCAAACGAGGTTTCCAGCCGTGATAAGTGGGTCGTAAGCTACCTATTGCAACAAAAAAACAAGGTGCAAAATTTTTGTGTCAGTGCTCCTTTAAGATTATGGAAAAAATTGTTTCGTAGTAATTCCTCAGAACAGTAATTTTATACAAATAATTTAGCGCGACACAGTTTCACTTGGGTGCCCAAAGTTCGAAGCGCCCTCTAGGCAACACAAAATTTTTTTTGTGAAAAATAAGCGCCTCAATAACTACTTATCATACTCACATATACCTGGACAAATTGTTTCAGCAGGATCGGAGATGGTCAAAAATTGACCTGGTACACTTGATATGGAATGACCCATATATATATATATATATATATATATATATATATATATATATATATATATATATAATCAGAATTCGGGATGGGCGCGTTAGTGATGTGTTCTGAGATGCTAACGTATGAAGAGTACATTGAATATGATTGGTTTTGCTGTACGACCAGACATATTTCCAGTACAGCCATGTACTTTTCCAGTCGGCAATACGCCAAGGGATAAGGCTTATGGATGCTATCGGTAGTCGTTTGGCTCAGCTGACTCATGAAAATGCAAATGTACGTGTATTTAATGCCACCTAAGGCTAAGACGTTATTCACAGGTGTTGTATCTTTTCTTTCCTTTTATAGTACGATGGCTGTGTGGCAATTGCCTTGCAATGGTCATGAAGGATACACAACTACTCCACACTCAAGGATGGCTAACTTTGATCACCTACCTATTAAGTGGAACCAAACCATGTTCACACTTGACGTGCTGTAACAAACAAAGCGAAACAAAAAAATCAGAGGCAGCAAACTGTACACGCAGGAATTACGTTTGGTAATCGATTTATCTCGTATCGAGCCACATTTATTGTCGGTTTTATTTTTTTCTTTTTAAGTAGCTGATCATAGAAGACTTTACAGCGCTGTAGAGGGTCAGATTAGGGCAATATGTCGAAATATGACATCAGCGAATGCTGAATTCGGAAAGAAAAAAATTCTGAGGCACTACGTGTCATAACAACAACGTGACTACGAAGCATGCCGTAGTGGGAACTACGGATTAACTGTTATCGCCTAGATGTTTTCTTGGCATGTATATAAATACAATTAGTAAATGGCTTTTTTGATTTCAGCTCCATTGTAAATGCGACCGCCGTTGGCCGGCAATTGCTGCCGAGGTACCACGGCGGGTCAACGCCAGGAGGATGACATAAAAATCAGAAGTGTTGCTCTTCGTGATTTTTTTTTTCTTTAGCATATGACGAAAAGGGGGCTGTAAGTTCGGTCCCACTGCTGCGGTAGCATCATTATTGTATGCTTTATCTTTTAAAAGTTTTTTTTTTCTTTGACGAGACCATGCAATATGCGCGTCTCTTAAATCAGTGGAATGCACCAGACATTAAAACATCTCCAAGTGGGTTCTCCGACATATCTTGAAAATACGCGGCGTTATTCATACAATCGTGAAAGAGTGAAAATTCGGCCTGCCATCTCAGCTTTCTGTTTTTCACTATTAGTTTGAATCCCTCTATATGCACTACTTTGCGGCCACAGCATTCAAGACATATTATTAATCTCTTGGAGCGAAAACGCTTCCACGAAGTGTATGCCCTGAAACTCGGCCGCGATGTGGCGCTGCGGTACCATCACCGTCGGCCATCGGCACCATACATTTCCTCCATGGCGCCATATTTGGGGTTGGTCTCACGCAGACGCTTTTCACCCGGTGTTGCTTCTGCAAATGTCTCGTTTCATCGTGTGCGATTTCACTACTGTAAGAACACTGGTATTAAGTATCGCTGGGATGTGCTGTGCGAACGTGAATTTGTTAGCTCGGTGGCGTAGGAGACAGCTGTAAATAAGTCAGACTCCGCGAGTAAACGCGCTTGCGTGTCGGTTCGCATTTAGCTTTCATGCAGAGATATGGCTTACGCCTATTTTAAAGAAGGGGGGCAAGCACGGCGAAGCGGCCATACGAGATGTAGCAAAACAGTCATAATTGTGGCGTTTTTCTTTTTTCAAAAAAGAGCCAAATGCAGAAACCGAAACTGGGCTAAATTTCACGGGAGCGTAAAACGCGCCTTAGTATCTTTACTTCTAAAACAGTTGGAATCAAAATTGGGCAATTCCTGATCGTAACGTGAACTCAAAAAGGCAGTTTCTAATCGAAAATGAGCCAAATACTGCAACTGTTTCCATCAAACTGAGCCACATTCATTAAACCAGCACTGCGTCAACAATTGTGATAAAAACAACCAACATGGCATCATCCAATCTGTTTCATTTGTGTCCTAGTTGCTTTGCTATCGTGTTTACGTTCCACAATTAGTTTTTCTAGGGCGAGTTGTCACCTACTGAAGGACATGATGTTCTAGGAGAAAACTCTAACATGAAGAGTAAGAGGCCGACATTCCTACATCTTTGTGCCTCTTAGTGTTTATTTTCGAGTTTGGCGCTACAGTATCCTGTCCTCTTTTCGCTCCAACACGTACGGTATATTTGAAATAAAAGACATGAAATGAAGATATTGGGCCCCGACTTATTCCCTGAAGAAGTGATCCGAAACGGCATGGCATAAAACGAGCTCAGAAGAAGAACAGCTGGAGCACTTTTCAGGGCCTTCAATAGGTACCAAGAATAAGAAAACACTCCTGACAGTCCAGAATAGTGTGCCTTTTGCCAGGAAGGACCACTCGCTCTTCAAATCTAGTAGCCGCCATTACGCCGTTGCAACGAAGCACGGCACCGACGGAAGCACAAAGATTATGTTAATTTTATCGCAGAATATTGCTATACTATACATTCGAATCGTTTTAGACATTTTTCAAGCCCAAATGAAATGTTCCAGTCTATATGAGCCAAATACAAACTTTACTCCTGAATACCGACGATACTTGGCTGTGTAGATTTTAGCCACAATATAGATATGAAATATTTAGGGGAGAGGAACACACTGGCAAAAAATTGTTTGAGCAGGCCCGACCATTTTGCCAGTAGCAAAAAAGTGCGTTTTTCTCAGTTTCATTCAAAGTACATATGGCTCTTTTAAAAAAAACACCACATTTGGGCTAGTTGGTAATGATTAATCTTTAATGCAGAAAAATGGGGCGCAGTAGAAAACAGGGAAAAACATGGAGGGGAAAGAAACTATGAGGGAGCGTGGCGTGAAAATTTTGAAGCCCAGCCATAAAGAAATGAAACAGGAGCATGCTGGGAATTGAGCCCAGCGTATGGAGAGCGAGGAGGGGGGGGGGGGGGAAGCGGCTTCAGAGAAGGTTGGCTTGTGGGGCGTGTTCCCTCCTACTTTTTTTCTTTCCTCCATGAGGACAAGAGAAGAGACCGACGGCACAGGCGCCTGTGTCATTGTTCTCTTTTGTTTTGCACTGCGCCCCATTTTTGCATTCGAGCGCGGGTTTCTGCGACACGCATATGCAGCGGAATGTTAACGGAGTTATCTGTAGCCGAATGTATTCACGCCCTCGCACTCAAAGCTGTGCGACATTACAACGCGGAACAACGTTATCACGTATGGACCATCATCGCTCCGAAGTTATCTCTCGGCATGACCCCAGGATCGTATGACGCCGCTTCCCTTTCGATGTCTTATCTTGTGTTGCAGGCATAACACGAAATGTTTTTTAAGAAGAGTCAGCTTGTCATGACAATAATTAAGATTAAGTTCTAAGGTTTTATGCGCAAAAACAACGAAATGCATGATAAGGGAGCACGTCGAAGTCCCCAACACCGGGTTAATTTTGACAACCTAAGGTTCTTCAACGTGCACTTAGTGGGCTGGTTGGTACGTGATTAGGACGGGAACAAACAGCGCTGAACACAGGACGGAGAAAGAACGACAGACGAGGGGCGCTGAGCTAACAACCACTGGTTTATTGCTGGGAAATGCAATATACTATATGCAGAAGCTTCGCGCGTTGCGCAGAACAACAAAAATAAAGTATCTGCGCAGATATAGACAAGTTGTCACCACGTCACATGCTTCGGCAAAAACAGGCTGTCACGTTTTCAAGTAACTGATGTCACAGTTGTGCAGTGAAATCAACGGCACACTGACGCAAGCATTTCCATGTGTGAATGATACGCTTCGCTAATCTCTCGTGCTCCTTGCTCCCTGTACGTTTCCAACACGGTGGACTGCTCAAGAATTGGCCGACAACCGCACGCTTTGGAGAGCCGCACGCTTTGTCACCTTGGCCTCGCGTTTTTTTTTTTTTTTTTTTTTTTTTTTTTTTTTTTTTTTTTTTTTTTTCAGCAATGTGTCGCTGGGAGCCTTAACACGGCACACCGGTCTCTGCAGCCACGACAAATAATTACAGGCTCCTCATTACCGACCAGTCTCAGTTTCGGTTTGAGCGCTGCAAAAACGACAAGCCGCTGGTTGAAACTATCACCCCTTAGCGTGTGCAACGCTCGACCACCACGTCAGCACACACAACTGTGACGCACTTTCGCGCAGCCCGCATCAAGAACTTTCGAACAGGAAACGGGCAAAGAGTGTCGCCAAACACAAAACATTCAACGCGTGCGCCGCGGTATGTTCTAGAACTGTAGCCGCGGCCATAGACTCGCGAGCAGACACCGAAAAGTAGTCTGCTGGCGCAAGCGCGGCAAAAGAGAAATGACGACTATGACGTCATCATAGGGGGTAGCTTTCAAGTCAATTTCAAGGGCGTCAATTAGTGTCAATGCCGCGAGGTGCGGCGTATAGCGCTGGATCGCGCACGCGAACTTCAAAATTCATATAAAATACCTTCCAAGCCATGTTCGCTGTTGATATTTTGCAGATGATACACGCATGTTCGCGGGAATCGATCGCTATCTCGCCAGTGAAATTTTGTGTCAGTACCCCTTTAAATCTAATTACTTAGGTGTTCTTTGCATTTCGCGCCTATCGAAATGTGGAAGCCACCGGGAATTGAAACCGCGTCATCGAACTTAGCTGCGCCGCATGTTATATGCACTCAGATTTTCGTACGCACCATAAGAAAAAAATCTAGTATTTGGGACGTATTTCTGCCACGGAGCTTTAATCACCTGGCTTATTCGCGTTTCCTTTCTTAAATACTCGAAGATAGCCACTTTCCTATCAAGAATACTATGCAACGCTCATAGCACGCTCGCCGATCGTGGCCAAGTGCCGGGACCGCTGTGATAATGTCAGGAAAGCACGGAAGGTAGATGATTACAGTTGCGTGACAAATACTCCCCAAGTACTGGAATGTAACGGATGTTTTATTTTATTCTGAACAGAATTTTTTTCAATGGCCTGTGGCATATAAGTAACGCAACTCAGGTTGAGAACTCAAGGGCGCCGATTAGTTGCTCGAAAAATCAATATTGCCGTAAGCAACGAAAATTATCAAGTGAACTTTTGATTTAATTATTTTACAACACGTACTGCACAGCTGGTGAATTTCAAAGTAAATTTGGAGCGAATTCTCACGATGACACCAGCTTCGAGTTATGCATTCCCCAAGTTAAAAGATGTTTCGACAAAGGAATAAATGGAAATAGCGCTTTTTTTTTTTTTTTCGCACGCTAGCCAGCCGTTATCACAGAATTATATAACAGCCCAACTCGCCACCCTCTTATATAACTGTAGTTTCAAAATTTGTTCACAGCGGGATCCGACAAACTACGTTAATTGTGCCATTTGAATTCATATCGGTTAGTTCACAACACCGAAAGTTGTGTTCTCGCCTGGCTATCTGCTGTTAACCCTTTGAGGGGTTTTGCCGTACATGTACGGCGGCGGGCTTCTGTCTTGCAGGGTCTTTGCCGCACACGTGTTTTCGAACCTTCGCTTGAAATTTCTCGCCATAATGACGGTGCATACTCACTGGGAGGTGCTGCCCCCTCCTAGAACTTACAAAAAGCGTTAGAAATGATTGTGTCATCTTCTTGCGGATATAAACAGAACTGATTTCTACAGTCAGCGCGTCGCGCGGTCGGCGGCGACGCCGATGGGCAACGCCCTTCCGTGGTTTCGGTTTCGCCGAGTGATCGCAACGGAGGCGCGCGAAACTTGATTTTTATCTTTATTGGCACTTCCTCGGGCAGTGGAAGTTGATCACCATCTTTATTCGCACTGCTCTAAGCTTGTTTACCACCGAAACTCACGGGGTATTCTCGTTCTCCTTAATTACCGAGTGTACTTTGACCAAGGCAGCCGCACGCAGAGAAGATGCCGCGTGTGTGCGCCAACACAACTCGTCGATACAGAGAAAGAACAGACACGCGTTTTATGTGAGCAGACTGCGATAAGGCGCGGAGCGCAGACCCGTGTTTCAAAGAATACCACGTTCTGAAATGCTATTGAACATTATGCAGTTCTGAGTGATAATGACACCAAGATAGTGTTCCTGGACTTTTTTATAATTTTTCCTGACTTTACACATTTCGTACATTCAAAAACTGCAATTAAGTAATTTGACCATCAGCGGAATTTTTTTCGGAAAAATTCGACACACAAAGGGTTAACGCAGTGTGCGAGTTATCGCATCTTCACTTGCCTATGCACTTCAGAACGTGATATCCCCAGAACGAGTTCCGTGAAGCTCACGTACGTTGCATCTACATAACAGCTCGACTCGTGCAAAAGACCACAATACTGCGTGATGAACATAGACGTGCGCTCGAGGGGGTCAGCCCCCCCCCCCCCCAATAAGGGGGAGGGGGGCAAGTCTGCCCCATAGCTTCCCATAGTCGGACCTGCCCCGTCATTGTTTAAAGGGGCTACGGCACGGTTGCCCAGTAGAGGATCGAGTATGCCTGTACTATCGGAGTCAAATGAAACGCGAACAGCGGAGCGCGTGGATCAATCATTAGCAAAGGGACAGAAGCGCAATCCAGTCATCGCCACTGACAGGCACGCACATCCGGTTTGGCAGCACTGCATATTTTATGCACTATAACTGCGCGATCCCCCCTACAGACCGATATTTTCGCGTCCGTTCTAGTTCTGAAATTCGAAACGAACTAAAAATAAAAGGAGTAAAAGCGAAGCGACCAAGAACGTTCGGCACGCCAACGCCGGCCACGATTATCACCATATCAGAACAAGAACACTAGCAAAAAGAAAAAAGAGGGATAGCGCAGTGCTGTCAAACCGGATGTGCGCGCCTGTGGTGACTAAAGATCAAGGGGCGTTAGTGATGACTGGACGGCGCGCACCATAGCGCTTTGCTATGATCTATGCGCTCCGCTGTTCGAGTTTCATTTGACGCCGATAGTACATGTTTGATAATGGCAGCCGAGGAACACCGATGCACTTACAAGAGCTGTTTACTTCCCATTTTCTTGCCCACCGAAAAGCCGGGTTCCAAAGGCAGGTCATTGCGTGTGGAGTGCACGTCCTCGCTTCAATTTTTGCATCCACTGCGAAGCTTTTCTAACTCGACCAAAAAAGGGGTGGGGTGCGGCGAGACTTCGCCCCCACCCTGATGGGAATCCCTGCGCACGCCTATGGTGATGGATACCGGCGTAACCTTACACCTTCAATAATATTTACAAGTATATTCCTGGCTATTTGCGGCTGATAGGACAGCGCAATGCAATTGTCGCTGAGCACAATTCACGCCTCAGATGAACGACCCCGCACGAGCCGCGAGCCTCGCAGCTCCTTGGAACACGCGCGAACCCGCGAATGGTGGAGACCGGTGAAGACCAGTCGAAGCCTTACCTCGTTGCTGGCGCTGGCCAGACCAAGAACCACAAGCAAGGCTAGATGGAGGGGCGCCATCGCTGTCAACACTGAACCACTAGGCGAGCGAGACCGCACTTGTTGCGGCCCAAGGCCTGTTAATCAGCGCTACCGGTTTGATAAGGCGCACTCGCGCGCCCACTCGATGCGGGCTATCACGCTACTGATGAAACCGCATACCGCGCCGTTTACCCTCGACTGTCAACGATGCAAAACACCGGCGCGCGCGTCACTACCCACGTGAAGACAGAGCCCGCGTATGAAGACTGCCCACGATTTTTTCGCGCGTTGCCTCATCCAGTGAGCGGTCATCGTTTGAGGGCGGATTTTGGGAAATTCTCGTTTTGCTCCGGGCTTCAACCACGTTCAATATATGAGAATGCCTTGAATGTTAACAAAACGTTCTGTATAAGTGCTCAGTTTGAATGTTCGCGTGTACATAAGCACTTTTTAGCCTCACGTTCCACTTTCGACTGTAGATAAGAAACATTAGTTAGCGAACACGGGGTGTCGCTAGAGCCAACGCTGCGACAAGCGGCCAACATTCCGACTATTCTTCGAGGCTGCTGCCTTGAAGAATAGTCAGAATAGTCGGAACGTTGGCTGACCCATTAGCTCGGCACACTCACTCATGAGTGCACTCAACTCACACTCATTTGAACGTGGTGAGTTGAGTATGAGTGAGTACTCATTAGTGTGAGTGGACGCGAGTGTGAACGTGAGTGAGTACTCATGAGTGTGAGTGGACGTGAGTGTGAACGTGAGTGAGTGCGAAGGCTGAAAAAATTGTGAGTGAGTGAGTTTGAGTGAGTACTCCCTTAAAGTGCCGACCTATGCCCATTGGCGTGCGCACGGGGGGAGCAAAGCGGAGGGGGGGCTCCCCTCCCTAATAGGAGGGGAGGGGGGCACTCGATAACCCCCCCTCCCCCCGAAGGGGAACCCTGCGCATGGCTGTGGGCTCAGCGACACCCCGTTTCATAAATTTTTCATCTCTTCAAGCTTTTCTCTGCCTCTTTTAACAGCGGAGCTGATTGGAGGTTCGGTGCTGCGTTGTAACGATGTAACGAGAAAAACCTGGCCTATCTTTGACGTCACTTCGCATTGCCTAGCAACCACTTGGCAAAGCTGCTCCTAGCTTCGAAACGCCGCGCCGGCCTCCCATAACTTCGCCCAGCTGGAACGTGTGGGAAGGGGAAGGTAAAGCACTGCATAACCTTGTATGGTATTGTACTGGACGGAGATGGCAAAGCGAAGTGAAGGTGAGGAGGAGGGTAGATGGTACATTATAGCAAGGGGGGTGGTAAAGGGAAGTGAGGGTGCGGGGAATGCCACCAGCTCAGTTGTTTCGTCTCCGCACTAGTGCGTAGCTTTTTTTTTTTTTTGTGAATGAGTACAAATTATGGGTAAAACAAGTGGGTTACTCTGTGACTTAAAGGGGTACCGACACGAAGATTTTCAGTTTTTTGCGTCAAATGAAAAGCCAAGCCTTCAAGAGCCCAGAAAATGTATTGCTAAGCGCGAATTCACCATGAAAAATTAGTGTATTTTTGAAAGCTAGTTTCGGTTCCTACTGTACCCTGACGTCACAACACGGTATGAGCTTTTCGTCAAGTGCTCGCGCAAGATATCGCGACGTTTCCACGGCCGCTCCGCACCGTGGCTCCGTAGGTGACGCACAAGCGGCTATTTTGGAAGTTTTGGTACCCGACGTCATCACAACTAGCCTGAATGCTGCGTGAAGTCACCAGAATTAGAACTGTACCCTGACGTCAAGCAAGTGTCGATGTTGGTAGGTGCACCACAGGAAAATTAACTTTAATATCACAATAAAGGATCTTACCAGCATTTGTGGAGCCTCACACTTGCTCAGAGCAGTCTCTGCATACAGAATATTTGTATGGCAGTGTAAATATACCTCCGAAAAAAAGGTGTCAGTACCCCTTTAAGTGACTGTCTTGTACCAACTCATGTCATCAGTGCCTAGATGCGTCTATTTATCCTGTTATGTATGCGCTTCTCGAACCCAAGAAATCAATGAAAATGCGTTGTTGGATGGCACGTCTGTTACTTGGTACCTTCAAAACGTTTGGTAGCAACTTGGAGATGCTGTTGCTGATGAAGACGCACCTTGCAGGTGGGTGTTTGAGACAGAAAGCTGCCGAATTCAGAAAAAATAAATAAGTGTACTGCAGATTGCAATGGTTTCTATGACCAGGAACCAGGATCACATCATAACAGACACAGGGTTCATGCTCGTTTACATGAGAAAAATTTAAGGGTTTTCAAGGACTTTCAAGGCTGTCCGTGAATTTTCAAGGACCACATTGTCTGTTAAAAACCCAATTAACACATTTCAGGGGAGGATGGAGGCTTGAAATAACTAGAATTCACCAGAAAATGGCAACGTCGCTGGAGCAGACATCAAAAACATGGCTCCAATTACGTTTTCTTTCTAGATAACTTTCAATCATAGCTTCTTGGAGTTGCATGGATAATCACTTTCAGTATTCCTGAATTTCAGTAATCACTTTTCCTGAATTTTCATATCAATGTCCACTATCTCCCGCTGCTTGGTCTTGGCAGTTTGCCTAAGGGTGTTTGACTTGATGATGCACGTCAGGTCGCTAGTTGCTTCTGCCTTTTCTGCACGAGTCTGCTGTAGCTGCTATTTCCTTAACAGCGGCTTCTAGTTTCTTTTTTATTTTTTGTAAGCATTTCGACCTCCTCCTCAATGCAACATTTCTTTTTCTCATCTTCCTGCATTTTTTGAGTTTCCAAAAATGCACGGTGTTGATTCCTCGCAGAAGCTACAAATGTTCTCAATTCTTTTGAGATGGGCACGTTACATATGCCACCTGCTACATTTACGGCATCACAAAAAATGTGCTGTGAAATGTGCAACAACGTTTATTAAAAAAAAAAAAAAAAAAAAAAAAAAAAAAAAAAAAAAAAAAAAAAACGAAACTCAAGGATTTGCGAAAATTCCAGCACTTTCAAGGCCTTGAAAACGAACTTTTCAATTTCAAGGGTTTTCAAGGGTTTCAAGGACCCGCATGAACCCTGCAGACATGCACACACTCAATGCTGCAAATAAACTTGAACACAAGAGCCAGCAAACTCTCCAGCCACCTCATCAACAGTGAGAGCAGCCAAGAAACACGAGTGTGAAACGGTTGCAACTGCCTTTATTGGAATTAACATGAAACATTGTTACAAATCATTTCCATTTAACTGCTTTCCAAAAATAGTACAAGTAAATGCAATATAACCGAGCATCTCGGACGCATGGTTCAGCAAATGCCCAGACAATAGTGTCTTGAACGCTCACGAGAGCCATGCCCACGAGACGAGAAAAAACTGCTTTGTACCAACATATATATGTATATATACTTCAACTTGCTTTTTTTTCTTCTTCTCCATCACCTCCACTTATGTAATGAACAGCCATGTAGGCACAAAGCCAGCGCGAAAATCTCAACAAGATCCAGCTTGGATGGCAAAAAAAATGGCTGCTCAGACTTTTTTATCATCACCTCCTATCCTCTCCTGCTCAGCATGGTAACATACTTGCAGTACGCAAGCTTGGGTGAACTGCACATCTATATTTTTTTTGTTATTTTTACCACTTTAAATTCTTGCCATTGTAAAACAGCACCAAAAATATATCAGTGCTCGTGTAAAATACATAAACATTAAACGTCTCAAAAGTGTAAACCACGGAAACATCGGGGGGGATTGAAAAGAGGGAGAAAAAATAACTTCTTTTTTTTTTTCGCGCTTCGACATTTTTTTCGCAACACTTCGAGAATCTACCACATGACATCACTTGCAACAAGGATGGCCCAAGGAATTTGGTCTACTTTCGGCTTTTACAATGAGAGAGCGAGAGAAAGCGATAAGGGATCTCCTCCGCCTTGAAGTGGTGCAGTAGGGGACGAGTGAATTCAAGGAATGAGAGAAAAAAAAAAGTGTGTATATATAGTATGTATATATATATATATATATATTTGTTTAACGCCAGGAAGCACTGGAAAACGCTAGCAATGCGAAGTCGCACCTCCCCCTCCCCTAATACCTGCACGCACTGCTGCACTCTGGCATGCTGCTTAAGACATCTGCCACGTAGCATTAGCAGCTCATCAGACGCTCTTGCCTTGCCTGCCAACTGTAACACCTTTGATGGTATCAACATCTACGCACCCTGTGCAATCAATACCACACTGTAAATCTTTATGCCAAAATGAGCGTTTACATCACATCAGGCTCAGCTTGTGGCCATGATTCTTGGGTACATTCGTTTCCAGGTAACGCGGCGAGCTGCCTTAGAGCTTGCTAGGCATGCCCAATGCTTCACACAGCAAGAGTCGTGTGCCCAACTTCACTGCGTAAAGCTTCAAACATGCCAGACAAACCGTGCAACTGCGATGGCAAGCTTTGACAACTGCTGCTTTCACATAAAAAAAGTAAACAAATCGACAGCACTTGTGTAATGAAGGGTACCCTGGAATCGTGGCGACGACAGGCAACAGACTGACTTCAGCATAATTCGTTTTTTGCAGTGTGGCCAAACGAGACAGCAGCTACAATGGCCAGGTGGCTTTTGTCTTCAATGCCGCATGCCAGCTACGCGAGACTCGCCTCTCCCATTGCAAATGCCAGGACAACAAGCGTCCCCGATTGCAAGAACCAGAGAAATAGGAAGCAAAGGGGGGAATACCCGGTCACGGCAGTGGCAGCAACTGTGCGGGTGCAAATCAAAGAGGTTTCTATGGCCTGAAAAAGTGACTGCTCCCGGGGAAGGGGGGCCTCGCTATGTAGCATCTAGCACGCCTCTTTATTGCTCTAGGATTATTCGAGTGTCAAAGGGGGCGCGGGCGCCCATCCTTTAGAAAGCGGGCGATGCCGCGCAGCAAAAGGTGGGCGCCGAAAAAAAAAAAAAAAAAAATGGGCGGGGAGGGAAAGGATGCCTTAACGGCAGCGAGCAAGACTGGGCCTCTGGAATACTGACTGAGCTCTTCCAGCAAAACCGCAGCGGCCAAACAGTGTTGCAAGCGCGTGCCACAGGCAAAATAACATCTTTGCATAGATTAAGAGTGGGAAAAAGAAAAACAAAAAAATAGGCTCTCTTCCTACACACACACGCGCGCACATACACACATGGCCTCTTGTTCACTGCGTGGTTAACTCTTGACACACCTGACACGTCTGATTTCTGCTATACAAGAAGGACCCAACAACAGACAAGGGGTGTAGTGCATGTGTGGAGCTACCGAGGTAAAAGGCAGTAAAAAAAAAAAAAAAAAAAATCTAAACAAAAACAAGAGGAATAGGGGGGAGGGGGGGGGGGGGGGTCAGCACAGTGGTTACCGGTTCTCTCTCTTATCCCTAAATCTCACTCATGCAGTCTAAGTTTGTGTAAGCTTCACCTCACGCTGTCTCAATATAAATGGACTAGTCTGGTAGTACAAGCTGCGGAAACAGCCTAAGCAGTAAACAAGTGTCACAAAAGACAAAAACAAAAAAAAAAATGTATACATATATCTCAAGAAGAATGGTTAAAGTGTGGACTGAAGAAAAAATGTGCAAGGAGAGAGGGAATTCACACAGACTTTTCTACGAACGACTCATTTTTTTTTCTTTCCAGTGTTATGGCAAGATGATTGTGGAGATAACGGATATACGCTGCCAATAGAAGAGCAATGGTGTGCATAGTTGATGAGTCGTGGCAATCGCAGTGAACAGCAAGTGAGGAAAATGATAAGCTGCACGAGCTAGTCTTTGCTCAATATCAACAGAAAGGCACTAGCAGATATGGTGCAAGACAGTACGAGATGACCTTGCGAAGGTTAAGAACAGTAAATGTTATGAAGCAGTGCAATGTACCGTAAGCTACTTGCCAACAAAGATTATGCAACAAAAAGGAAAAAAGATTAAAACAAATTTTGTATGGCTTGTAAAAGTATTGACAAGAAAAAAAAAAAGAACGCCTTGTTTCATCAACCCTATCAAGTAGATGAGCGGCACGTTCTATCTACTCCACAAACGACTCTCTTCGCTGAAAGACACAAAAATAAAGACAGAATATTAAGGACCCTGCAAAGAAAAAAAAAAAAATACTGCCCTTTCCCCAGAAAACAATCCCCATTGGGTAATGTATAATATACAATAGTATAATATTCATGTTGTACAATAATAATATTGGCAGACTACGTGCAAATAAAGGCTTGTCAGTTGGGGAAAATGTCTCGTCCCCGACAATTGAGAAATAAAAAATGAGTGTCACAGTCTTGTCACAGCGATTTGTAAAACAAGCAGGTTAAAAAAAAAAAAGAAAAAAAGAAAACGTATCACCACACGCGCACAAAGACACATTGCAGAAAAAAAAAGCCTTACAACTCTCAAGCTTACAAAAAAAAGAACAAAAAAAGAAAACCACACACAAGAAAGAAGAAATTCTTGTAAATGTGAGAAGTTCTATTATGCTTCACTTTGTTCCTCCAAGTTGATACCTGCCAAGATACCTTTTCTTGTTTTTCTTTTAGTTTTTTTTTTTTTTTGTTACCGATAACATGCTTCCGAAGCACTACATAGACGTTCTTTGCTTCAAGCATGCACGACATGCTCCAACATTTGGGGCACTAGTTGCAAGAAGGCAGGAAATGCCCAAGGAAATGCTAAGCACTTAATAAAACAGTCGGTGCCCCCTATAAGGTACGACACTCCTCTCAAAAGCACTGGAACAGCACTTTCCCGAGCAAGGTCCACATGCTAACTGCAGGCACTGCCAATTTTTTTTAATAGGCATAAAATACCTTAATTAAAAGTAACATCAAATAAAAGGCAAACAAGGGAAAAAAAATATGGAAGCAATGATAGTAAACCAGCAAAGCCAAAGGGTCAACTTCCAAAAGGAAAGCAGGGTACACTTTTCAAACTGTCAACACCTTTCTAATAAGCTCACACAGGAAAAAAAAAAAGCACAGAAGTGCTCAAGATTCTGACTAGATGCATGTAAATGTATGCACACATGGATGCCTTGCAAAAATTTGCAAAGGAAAACAAGAAAGGCACAGAAAGAGAGAAAAAGGCAAGGGCTCTTTAAAAAGAAGGGAGGAGAAAAAAAAAGTTATTTTATAAAAATGAACACCGTGTAATATGGGTTTTGCCGCCACATGTTACTGGGAAAAAAGCATTGTACTGTCTCTCAATCAAAGGCAACAAACAAGTTGATATTTTTTTCCCACCCCCCCCCCCTATCTGCATCGAGCAGCGCCGCTAGCGGCAAGACTCCTCAAAACAAACGTGAAGGGAAGAATGGGAAGTGATTCAAAAAGGACGAGGTTGTATAAGATCCGGTAAAAGAAGGCAATTTCCTCTCTCAACAGTTTCCTTAAAGAAAAATATATAGAGCGCCTAAAAAGTGGCTGCCGTGGAATGTTGGCGAAAAGCGCTCGCACTTGGCTGCTGATGCTGCTTGCTGCCCGTACCCATCCCTTCACAATATTGCTGGCAACACACGCACGCAAAACTTTGCAAGAGCGCAAAGCGACAACGCAGCACAGCGCGTTAAGCGCCATACGGGAGTAGAACACGTGGCAGCAAACTCTCCATCACCGTTAATAATAACATGGTAAGTATATGTGTGTGTGTATACATATATGTATATATATATATATATATACATGTGTACGTAACATCAGGCACGCTAGAGATGCAAATGCACTGTGAATGAAGAAGAAAATGGCAATGAAAAACTGAGGAACAAAAAAAAAAAAAGCTCTAAGGGTAAATTGTCTTTTCTTCTCAGAATGTACACTCAACAAAGGCAAAAAGATTATTGCAGGCAGCACGCTACACAAGCCAAATGAAACAACACAAGAATACGAGCTAATTGTAAAACCGCAAGAAACGAGGAGTCGGGACAAATCTGCGCCATCTTGTTCACAACAAATGGCTGCATGCAGGAAGACCAAAAAGCAGGAAAGAAAAATGTATAACAAAGGGACCTGCGCTCCCACAGTTAGGGGCGCGTGCTGCGTAGCTGCACGATAGCAAAATTAAGATGATGTAAAATTGAGGTATGCGTAGAAAATGTGTACACACCAGGCAAAGTGTGTGCAGTATTTAACTGTGCCAAACGAACGGGGCCAGAGTAATCGCACAATGCAATGACGAAAAGAAGACCAAAAAAAAAAAAAAAAGAAGAAGAAGAAAAAAAAATAAAAAAAAAGAAAAGAGAAAAAAAGGGATTGATGGGGAAAGGGGCCGCGAAAGCAGTTGAAAATGAAAGTGCACATCTAGGAATGAAAAGTGAGCAGCAAAATTCGGCTTGCTCATCAACAAAACCTCTGTGACTAAGGCTCAATAATATGATTTCTTTTTAAGGCGAAGGAAAAACCAAACGCATTGGTGCCAACAACAGAGAAAGGTGGTGCCAAATGCAGCCACCGCGCTTCGTAAACGTTGCACAAACGGTGCACACACTCACACACACAAAAAAGAGGAAAATCCGCACACACATGTCGATGAAGCCCCAAATAATGCAGCACATAAAGAGACCACAAGTGCCCTCGTGAAAAAATAAAATAATATAAAGCACAACAAGCTTGTCACATGGACGAAAAAAAAAATTATACAGGAACTTTTGGCTGCATTTCCCTCCCTTTGCTCTCTGCACTGCAAGATGCAGTGCATACCGCAGCCCACTGGACAGTCCCACCTCCGAAGCCGGCGCAATCGTGCAATGCACCCTCCTCCTCTGCACTACTCCATCGGCTCAAAGAAGCAGAAGCAGCCGGACTCTGCTACAACGTGTTACCGTATGCAAGGAACCGCAAATTGGGACTACATTGAGCGAGCTGTGACGCTCGTTGCACAATCACCTGCCCCACATGCAGTTCTAAAATCAAACAACCAACAAGACTGAGAGAAAGAAAGTGATAAAGGCAACGCAGACAACAAAGGCTCAAAACAGGAGGACGACAACGCAGTAACGGTGTCCGCAGTGAAAGCAAAAAAGCCAACGGGGTGAGAGATGAAGGGAGGAGGGACGGGGCGTGAGAAGACACAAGAGCCGCTTGAGCATCTGTTTTCTTTCTTTTCGTTTGGCTCTCAATGGTGCAGAGGGGAAACGTGGGAGGACATGGAAGTTGGAAGTTGTAGTAGTAGTCAGTACAGGTATACGAGTGTTCACACGAAGAGGTGGAGAAAAAGAAGTTAAAGAGCAGAAAGATTGTGTGACAAATCTCCTCAGATGACGATGACAATGCTGCTGCAGTGGCGGCGGCTGCTGCTGCGGCTGGTGTGTAAACACCGTTTCCGCCGTTAACACTCTTTTGTGATATACCTGCGAGTAATGGTACATAGTGCAACACATACTGTCTTTTTTTTTTTTCTTTTGCTTCAGAATAGAGCTGGGAGTGAACCCACATGGCACGTTTGCTATGTATGTATATACTATATATATATATATGTATAAAAAACCACTAAATCATAGTAAAAAGGACTAGGCACGAGGGTATATATATATATGTTGTGTGTATACATATATACTATATATATATATATATATATTTATATGATCCTTCTAAGACAAGTTGGTGTCTTCAAATAGTTGACGCTAAACCTGAGAATACCTAGCAGGAGCGGAATGAAGGCCCAATCTGTATCTGATTTTTTCTGCTTTAAAATGTTACACGAGAAATTAATGGGGGACTGGTGTCATTGAAGAAAAATAGCTGTTAACTGCAAGACTAAACAGATAAAAAGTAAAAAATGGTCCTATATGGGTTAATTCTTTTCATTTTAGAAAAAAAAAAAGAAAAAAGGGTGGGGGGACACGTCAGCAGCAGTAAAGCTGGATGCTTGTGATTCAGGGTCGCGTAAAACCACCACTGCAAATATCGCGAAATGCAACACCCGCGAATGCTGAGCACACGAGGCTTCTAAAGTGCCCCGCCTGTGCTGGCATACTCGTACATAGCTGCTATAATGTTGAGAGACCAGCCATGTTAATATACATGCTTTCCTTTTCCCCCCCTTTTCACACGATAAGTAGACGGCTACCCAGAATACTAATAGGAGCACAAAACAAGCTCCTAGCTAAGGCAGGGAATGTCGCGCCTCAACAAGGCGACGCGCACTGAAAAAAAATCACTGAAGAAAAAAGAAGAAACAAACGTTTGTACTGGAATAGCTTACAAGACTGTAATGCTCACTTACACTTGCGAAGAACAACTGGCCAGAATACTTCGAGTAAAAAATGGAAAAAAGACGACTGAACCTTAAAAGATGAGATTACAGGCCAGGCAAGAAACCGTTTGTTTTAACGAGCTGAAAAGAAAAAAAAAAGTGAAGTGTTAACAACACTAACTACACAGCAAAAAACATTTTAAGAATATCACAGTTAGCAATTTGTGTGTCTTCTCAAGCTCGTGTGCGAAAACAGTAGGTGGCCGGGAAAACGAGAGCGGGAGTGAAGAACACTGCGCTGTAACACGACACCGTTCAAACACTCGCCTGTGCTCTTCGTAAATGGATGTAAACACCAGTGGACAGGGGAAGGTTTGTGAGAGGGTCAGAGGAAAGGACGCTAAATTGTGTAAACGCCGAGAGATTATTACTTTGTGTGTCTTTGGGAGCCTAGCTATAACTGTTACCGCACAGAGGAGGCAGGCAAGACGGGAGTGGAACTGCAGAAAACAGTTAAAGTTAAAAAATAACAATGACATGGAATGACGGATAAACAGTGCAGAGCAGTAGCCAACACATGAGGAAATGTTGCGGAATACGGACTAACCTTTAAAAAAGAAATCGTTTATTAATGATTAATGAAGTAGGGCGATTAGGGTGAACCAGCTGTGGTTGCGTGCCTTAGTAACAGCGCTCGTGTCTAGCCCTTCTAGAAAGAGTAACAATGCCCAGGAATAGTTGCAAAGGAGCTGCTGCTTCAAAATTTGTGAGGAAAAACAAAGCATAGAAGAGAAATTAAACACGAGAAGCAGCCGAGCAAAATATGTAAAGGCAGGTGTGACATGGGTGTGCAAAATGGCAAAAAATTGAAGGGGCAGTGAACCTAACAAGCAAAAAAAACTGCATAAGGCACCTAATGAAATGAAGGACAACAATGCACGTGTGGCAAATGACGAATGATCAAATGAAGGCAGAGAGCCACGTTCTGAGGAGCAGGCCTCCTCCCTGGTGCGGCCAAACAGAGCCAACACACGTGCATCAAAAGGATGCCGGAGGAGGTCAGGAGGAGAGGGCGCAGCGAAAGTCAGGGAGGCTGCCCTGAGGTACTAACAGGGGGGACAACAAAATATAAAAAGAAAAATAAAGAGGGGGGGGGGGGGGATAAAGAGACACAGAAAGAAACACAGCCAGCCGAAAATGCGCCGCTTCGGAGGTAGGGCAGAGACAGTGGTATGCATGACCAAAGGCACCAGCAGGCGCCAACGATATCCCATTTGCCAACGCCCTTCAGACAATGTAAAGAGTGTTGAGCACAAGCACATGGTGGTTGTTCTTTGCCAGTGTGACCACGTAGCCCTCCGAGGTGATCTTGAGGCCACAGCAGCGGCTCACTTTCACGTAGGGGCACTCAAACTCGGACAGGAGCAAGCCGTCGCGCGAGAAGACCACAACATGAAAACGATTGCCATGGCTGTCCCCCCACAAGCACGTCGCCTGCATCGCTGATGTCGATCCCATTGGGGAAGTTGGTCATCCCGTCGCATCCAATCTTGCGGATGAAGTGACCTTCGTCATTGAACACTATGACACAATGGCCCTGACAAAAAGAGAAGAAATGACACCCAAGGAAGGGCATAACGTAAGGCTGCAATAATGGGGCCCTTGTTAACTTATAACTGTGTGATTCAGACTTGTTCTCTGGGCCTGGCAAGTGTATGCATAATTAGGCAGCATCAAACTCTCATTAGAGGTTATATCTGGCCGCACCATAGTTTGAACAATCCTTGCAACAGACCGAGCACAAAGCACCGGAAGAGTGAAAATGGTGCTAGTTCCAATCAAAACTGAATGGGGCAGTCTGCAATGTCAGTAATTATCAGTGCAAACAATACGATAACATCAGGAAGACCACAACACTATATGCATATTTGTATTTACCACTGCATGCAACACTATATTGGTCACATGCCTTCAGAACTTAATGACTGCCATTTATACGATCGCATTGTTAAAGATGTAGGGTGCATTCGCAGTGGTTGCGGTAAACAGTAGTCGCATTTCAACTCTACACATATTGCATGTGTGTGCTTCCAAATAATCATGTACAGTACAGTTAAACCCCGCCGCAATGAAATTGACGAAGCACGGGAAAAATTTTGTGGTAGTGAAATAAAAAGAAATATAGCTGACCTGAGCCCGTACAACAAAGAAACTTTTATTTCCAAAATTCAAAGAGTGTCGACTGCTTCCTTTTCTTTCCCAGCAGCGTCATGATGCAATTCTCACACATGCATAGAGACGCCATGTTGAAAAGTACGCTGAAACAATGGCTTCTGCAAACAAACCAAACAGAGGCGCAGATGCGCAACACGAACTGCACAGTTGCACTAACATGCTAACATAGCAGCTATCCGCCATCAAGAAGGTATCCGACAACGCCGAGATGCAGGTGTGGTATCGCGGAGCGGTGACTTATGCCTTATTCTATGCTGTTCTTATCATTCACTAGTCGCTGCTGGCTGATCCTGTTGATAACGCGGACGAACCATCGCTCTGACCACTGAGTGCACTGGCCAAGCGAAAAAAGAACTAAAAGCATTGGCATCGGTAAAAGGCATCGTTCTGTAATTGAACCCAGCTGCAGTGTAGGCAACTGAGTGACTGAGCTTCAGCTTCGGATTGTCTGCGACTAAGAAGCAAGCCAGTGGCAAAGGCAGGGTAGTCTCATTGCCAACACTATCAAACAGTGGCACCCCCCATGCTCAGTAAACAGCGGCGGTTCCTGGTGGCGCCAACACACGATTTAGACTTCGTAGACGTATTTTTATGTTATAAATGCACCAAAATGCTTAAGATTGTGTTTACTGCACGGCATTAAATGTTTGAGCCTGGAATTGCAGCGTCAAATTTCGTTGAAGCGAAATGGCAGAAGAAAAAGTGCTCGTTCTGGTGAGAATATTTATGAATTGACTCCCATGGACTGCTCACAGGGAACCTAAAATTTTTTTGTCGTACCGTAAATTTCGTTAAAGCGGCGTTCGTTGTAGCGGGGTTTGACTGTACTATTTACAATTTCATCAACAGGGACTATGGTTTTGACTGCAGCGGCTGAGGCAAACAGTAGTTTTGTTTTTGCCATGTGCCTTCTGAACTGTAGTGCTACCACCTATCATCAACCTGGGTTTCATGTGCAATGGTCGCTGCAAACTATAGTGGTAATGTATTCCAGCACTAATTTTCATTGTGCATTTGCTTTTAGCGCACAGTTCAACCCACTTATAACGATCCCAGATGTAACGATCTATCGGTTATAACAGCCACCTTTCGGTGAACTTATGATTTTCCTATGCTACCTGGGCTACTTTCCTAGGCTACTTGCCGCACGAGTGCACGATTCGGAGGGAAGCAGGCATGAAGAATGCACAAGTGCACGCATATGGTATACAGCAAGTGGCATGGCAGTGACTTCGTGAGCCAAGTAGTTGATGCACTGCACGCGACTAGCCAGGGATGATCGGCTCCACATGGTGGTACCATGCTTCAATGAAAGGGTGTCGGTTCATTGCAAAGGTGGTTCAAATCTTGAGCACACAGCGGGCGTTGCTTCACAATGCGAAAAGGCTGAACTTGACACAAGAGGGGTTAGCACTTTTCAAAGTGAGCAGGGGAAAAAAATAAAAAATATAAACAAATAAATAAAACAATAACAATATTTCGGCTTGTTCGACAGTGCATGTTTCTAAGTGCGAGTCCATATACAGCGAACTACTGATATACGATCACTTTTTACGGCACTTTCAAGTTCATTATAAATGGGTTCGACTGTACCATGCAGACTCGTGCAGGAGCTACACTTTTCACAAAATTGACATGAAGGCTTGTACATGGGACTGAGTAATTTGTCCTGACTACAAGCATGACATGAGCAATAATCCTATGACTTCGCACCAGATAAAATCCAATGCCTTCCTTTTCGTACTGAGTACGTTAATTCATTAGTGAATGATGTGCTATTGGCTGCTTGTCTTTGCCATACACTGCTTCTGCTTGGTTCGCCAGCATGTTCATTGATTCAGTCATCCTCCATGACTGATCAAGTACAGTGCAAGATATCCCCAATATCTTAATGTTCACAACAATTATTTGGCCTTGGGCAATTAGCATTTGCTGGTTGCATAAGCCTTTACTTCAATTTCGTTCTTGGTTGAAATCCTCCGCCCTTATAATTTGGGGGGGGCTGATATCTAGCGGGTGTGACCCCAACAAAAGTCTATGTATGTTAGCACTACGTGGGAACAGTACAACTGGTAATGCAAGCAACATTAATAAAACAATGCCCAGTGCAATATCTAAATAAAATTTCATACGAGCAGGCCTTTACGGACAAGAACCATTTGCAGACAGAAATAATTGGAAAATGAACGAGAATACTTTGCCTTAGTCGCAAACTGCCCATGCAGTGACCATACAGTGCCAACAAGCATGTTAATAGAGAAACCCACCTTGAAATCGCAGATGTAGTACTCCCGGCCACTGATGGCAATGTCCGAGGGCTCTCTCATGTACTCGCTGCAGTCGAACCATAGCAGAAGCTCGCCTGCCTCTGAAATGACGAATACAGTTGGCGACACACTGTCCACAGCGACTATCTTATTCTCTGCAGTGATGGCCAGGCCTGCTACAATGTCAATGTAGCGAATTGCAATCTTCTTGATAAAGTGGCCACCCTTGGTGAAGATCTGCATACGTGACCGCTCGTTCCCTCGATCGCAAATGACGTACTTTCCACTGCTCTTGATAACAGCCACCTGAAAAGACAATGACATCCAAACTTCGTTCTCTAGCAGAACATGAAATCTATGCACAGCATTAAGACATCGTTCAGAATTAGTCCTCCAACCATTTACTATCTCGTCAATCCTAACTTCATGCCATCCGGTCAAGGTTACTTGTAAATAAAACTGTTTGGCAGCAATGTAAGAACTCTGTACACCAAGACTTTCTGGTTAAAAAAAAAAAGAGTACCTCCTTTTCTAAACAATATGGAGTCATAAGTATGATATAGAAGGAGCACCTTTCGTGGATACCACAGCTGTCCTTCCTCCTTTCCAGCCACTCCAAAGGTGTACTTAAACTCTCCAGACTTGTCAAACACCTGGATGCGATGATTGTTGGTGTCGGCCACTATAATCTCTTCTTCGAGGCCCAAGCAGAAGCCGTGTGGCGAGCTGAACTGGCCCTTGCTTGGGCCCAATTGGCCAAATTTGCACCTGTTGCAGTTGAAAAAAAGTCGGAGTACACCATTACACCACCAGTCCAGGATTACCTTCCAGGCTATGATACGGTCCATGCGACAATTCCACTGTCAAAGCAAAGGCCACAATATATGCTCCACGCACCTCAAATGAGGAAAACCTTGCGTTGAATTTAACCTAGCGGGATCCCCGCCCGTGCTTTATGAAACTCCAGAGTTGCAATGAACAGGTGTAACTCAGTTTTATGCATGGCATGCCACCCCCTCCCATTACCTGCCTCTGCAACACCATGCATGCACAATACAGTGGAATCTCAGTGATAGGAATTTCTCTGTGGTCCTAGAGAAGGGTCATTAGCCCAGAATGTGCTAGGGTGCAGTTTTTACAAACTGATTTTCATTGATACACAATGTTTGGTATGAATGTGCGCTGCCTTGCAGACATGAAAAGCTAGTGCTGACCGCACAGCCATGTTTACTGTACACCTACTGTACAAATTTTGGCTGACAAATATTTTTCGTGACTCTCTGAGTCTCATTTCATCGGGATTCTACTGTATAATCAAAGCATACAGAACAAGCAGTTCAAAATGTTGGCAGTGGTTAGTGCACTCCCGTGAACACTACTAGCACATGCACATGACCAGAACTCCTAACCGCAGGCTTTAGAAAGAAGGAAGGCATGCATAAGTCTGCACATAACTGACTACAGCACTCCAGCCATCGCAATATCAACCCTACACTAATTTTGAGACAAAGCTAACATGGAAAATAAAATAAAGATATTCCATGATCTGCTTGGGGAAGACTAGAAAATAAGTCACAACACTGCCCAAGACCACTTGCCCTCTTCCTTCGCATCCAATTTAATGTGGAAAGAGTGTTTTTATTTAACTGTTTTGTAACACAGAGTGACTGCTCGTTTTCGTGTTAAGCAGTGTGCACTTATTCCCGAATTCTGCTTTCAGCTGCACCTTTGCAGGAAGACAAAATGTACTGCTAGTTACAGTTTGAGGCACAATTCTTCACAATGGCCAATACAAAACAAAATTTTTTGATAACATGGGACCCTTCTCCATCCCACCCCAGCTCTCACTCCACTGCTGGATTTTTATTTTAAGTTACTCATGCAAAAGTAGCACATCTTCCCAAACACATGCATGCTTCCCTGCCTCTGTTAGTCTTATATTGCAGCATCAACTTTGAGCGACATTCAGGTTAATGGAAGATGCTTCATGTAGCAGCACTGTGTTTGCACACCAAGCATATAAAACAGAATGGGACGCACACAAGTGACAGGTACCTTATCTGCATCGTGTTCAACTTCGTGCTGGCACTGCGTGGAGGAGGCACATACCCCGATTGCACTGGTAGTGATGGTGACACTGCAAGTAGAACACACGCGGACAAAAAAACCATGAGCACACCACTAGTCAATTAGGGGTGTGCGAATATCAAATTTTTCTAATAGGAATATTTAGCTGCAAATACGTATCTAATAATGAAGAGATATGACTTTTTTCACCCGGTAATATTTTACTTTACTGTATATTTATGCTAAAAACAGTACACTTGTTCGCTATTCTAGCCTGTTAATGCACAAAAAAATATCACCATCTGTACGTGCAGGAAGCATATGACTGCTAAAAGTTGAGCTTGTGACTGCGATGTCTTGGGTTCAATTCAAATGTTGAACAAACTTTTTCTATATTATTTTGCTGAGGTAGCACTGCATTACAAAAAAAAAAAAAAAACAAAAGAGAGAGAGAAAGAAAAACGAAGTAGCTTTTGTACCTGCCATGATGACTAGTGAGTACGAGCTAGGCTGCTGGTTTGATTCTTGCCATAGCAGCCGCATTACGATGAGCTGGTGAAATGTAACAGTTGACGCCCGTGTACTTTTAAAGCGCCCTAGGTGGTGACAGTTTATCCGGGTTCCCCCAAATATAAGCTTTGGCACGTATTTCACCTCTGTTGTCACCGGTCGACACACTAAGGCAAACAGGAGTACTTGCGGCGTCTTTAGATACTCGTTATCTGGCTTCCTTTCGTTCCCATTCTCATATTGAAAACTCTCATATTCGCGCTGAAAAGTTTTCAATATGAATCAGTTCCAACTCGCCCACCTATCCACTTTCCCATTCTCAAGAACTGTGCGCTCGCCATTTTCCTACCAAGAGTGCTAGGTCACGCTGATAGCCGCACATCATTCGTGACCAAGGAGTACCGGAAAAGCGGTGATAACGCGAGGAAAGCACGCGAGATAGATTATTACTGTTCTGTGACAGAAAGACGCCTCAAATACGCCTTTTTTGTTAATGGAGCTGCAACTATCGGCGGCGAGGGCGCTATTTTGCCACATTGCAACCGTCTTCAGCGCACTCGCTGTCGACGGCAGTAAAATAACGTTGGTAAAACAGCGTGATCGCAGCAACAAAATGCTGCCGCGAGAGTGTGATGCGCATAAGATGGATTCCAAAAGCACTATCGGGAACGCAGCGTAACTACATAGGGCCGCTACCCACCACCACTGCTGGAAACCGCTATCTCATTGCAGCTGTGGACTATCTGTCCAAATACGTGGAACTGGCAGCCTAGCCATCCCTTGCATCCGTTCATTTAGTCAATTTCCTGAAGCGGAGATTTGAATGGAGGCATGGCTTGCCAAAGAAACTGATATCTGACCAAGCAACAACATTTCACAGCCGGGAACTACAAACGTACCTTTCCAAGGCGGGTATACAGCACCATTACGCATCCATGTTCCCTCCCCAGGCAAATGGCCTTACTGAGTGCTCTAATCAAAGTATTCAGGCAAGACTCTCTCCATATGCCAAAGTAGACAAGAAAGGAGAAGCCGATTAGGACGTGCACCTTTGGGCTGCTGGCTATGCAGTTAACACGGCGCTGCAGATGTCTACTGGTGTGACACCGTATGAAATTGTATACGGAAAGCTGCCCCAGCTGAAAGCGGTCCTCAGCCTAGACACTCCTGTTGGCGTCACACGTTATGACAGCTGTACAGATGCCTGCCAGAAGATCAGAGCTGCAGCGAGGAAAAGGGCCACACAAGCACCAGAAAAACAGAAGCGCTATTGTAACTGCTGCCGGCAACCTGCCTCGAAGTACAACATTGGAGAAGAGGTGTGGGTGCAAAGGGGAGGGGTTGGGCTCGGAGCCCGAAGCTGCTGTAGTGGAAGCAGCGGAACGCGAAACTGTGCGTCCGCTCCGTAAAGGTCCGTCGGTCGGCTGCACCATTGTAAAGAACACAGACTGAGACAGCACCCGTTCCTGGGCCGGCTGTTCTTTATCTTCCCTTCTTCTTCCTCTGCTTTGCTGTCCTCCGAGCTCCTCACGCAAGCAGCCGAGCCGCATTGCCACTCTTACCTTTCACACTACAAAGTAACTGCCTCAAATATTCGTCGCCTGACGCGCGCCACCGTAATTAAGCAACTGAGAAATATATGTGATGATGCCATTGAAATGTTACCGAAAGTGCATGGCCTTTTTTTTTTGTTTGCCATTGCGCGAAAGACATTTCAGCTCCTTCGCCTGACTGCGCGCTACCATCAAATCATTTCGGAACTATGACCGGGAATACATGCCGACATTTCTGACATAGGCACAACTGACGAACGACTCGTCCAAGCTTTCGTAGATGCGTGCACGTACATTTGTACGGCAATCCATTTGTTAAAACCGGCGCAGCTACATATGAAACGCGTTACCTGCTGCATCGTCCAGCTGAGCATCCCTAGCTAGTTGCGTGCAGTGTGTCGTCTACTAAGCTCACTCCATTAACGCCACTCGCTGTAAAGTATGCATGCGTTTGCCCTTGCGCACTGAAATTTCTTTGTGCTCACTCAGCACCGGATCGTGCAAAGGTGCGGCGAGCATTTTGTCGGGCCAATGCGGTGGCGGTTTTCATTTCCGCAAGCGACACGCACTTTATTGAAGCAGTCCCGCGAACACGGGCGCGGCAGCGAATGGAGTGTTCGGTGCACTTACAATACGCTTACACGAGCGGTAACAGTGCTAAACCACTAAGCCACACGCACTGCCGAGCAGGCAATTAATAATTTCGATTCCTTAAGATGTTTATCGTTAGTAGGTTTGTCATGAAGAGGTGCCGGCGCATTAGTCGACAGCTGTCATCCCGCTCCCGTGTATTTACATGCAGGCATCATAGCACTAGTGCCGAAGTTATAGTAATCACTTCATGGTCGACTGCTGATGCACTTATCATAAAGGCGCAAAATCGGAAGTTCTTTACAGTAACATAAACGACCGAATATTCAAAAAGATAGAATATTCGAGTTACTTCGAATATTCGAAACATTTCGAATACAGTCGCCGACCGTTTATTCGGACTCGGCGGGAACCGCCGAAAAGTCCGAATAATCGAGAGTCCGAATAAAAGGATGCACCAGAAAAAAAAGCACCTTTATTGGCCCAGCGGCCGGAAAAGCTTGTCTATGCACGTCTGCACACAAGCACAATCACAGAAGACCGAGTCAGGCTGTATTTCAGCCAGTGTTTGGCCATAACCGCAGGTTGTAGCGCTGCCACGGCCTGCACGTCATCGGAGTCGCCGTTCACCTACGCTGATTCGGGGACCCGACAGACGATCTCATCATCGCCCAACTCGGTGAAAGCTCCCAAATAACATCGTATTGAGGTCGGCCGCCTTCGAATTGGCGAATAATTGTGGCCTTTTTCGCCATCCCCAATGTCTTGTGGTTGCCGCGTTTCTTCGTTAGTACCAACCGCGCGGATGAAATGGGTAGCTGTCGTAGCCATTTCAGTTGATTAGGCCTAGCCACAAAACAACTGACAAGCAAACTTTCAAATGCCAAAAGGGAACGACATAAGGCTAGTTCGTAATTCCGTCCTTCCTTGGTCCGTTTCGTACGCGCGGCCATTTTGAACATCCAAGCAGACTCCGAGCGTGGCTTGGCTTGGCTTGCTGTTTGCCTGTGGTAGCTATTCAATGGATACTCGGTTGGCTGAAGTCGAAAACGCCCATTACGAGTCGCCAAAACACATAGCCTTCGAGATCGGCATTTGTAATTTCTGCACATTTACACTGGCATGATGTCCAGCCATACACAGTGCAACCTTTCAGTGCTGGCAACCTAGTGAAGATATTGTAAACACGTGTGTAAACATCGCGGACAGCTGGTCATGGAGTTCGACGCCGCTCTCGATCAGCCAGCCGGAGTCCGAAATATCGGACGGCGCGCCGTGGGGCGTCCGAATTTTCGGTCGTGAGTCTACATTACTTCAATGGGACGAGTGGCGGTGCCGCGAGGGTGCCCGAATAAACGGGCATGTCCGAATTATCGGCGTCCGAATAAACGGTCGGCGACTGTATGTGGTTATCGAATCGAATATGAATATTACGAATGCAATGTTCGACTGATATTTGAAACTTTCGAATATTCACACTCCCCTATAGTCAATCCATCAGTACTGGTTTTTCTCAGAATTCAAGCACATCTTACAAACATTCATGAGACATTTTATTTGCCACTAATTTTATTTCCTGCCTCCATATTCAGGATTACCTCAGCTTACTGTGATGGTCTACAAATTTTGGATACCAAGTAAATGTGCAGTCATGCTTAGCCGCCATCCTTCCTTTGCCTTTTTTCTTTCCAAAATCCATGAGTCAGGCAAACATCAATAACGCAGATAAGTAGAATTTGTCGACTACTTTATTAGAAGAAAGCAGTAGGGTTGTGCGAATATTCGAACTATCGCATATTTTTCGAACAGAGGTTGCTATTCCATTTAATTCGCACCGGAATTTTACTATTAAAGCCCTTCATGCGAAGAACCCATTTTAGCCTTGAGATTTCGAAAAAGGGGCCTCTAATAATTATTGTGGTGTAATGAAATTCAGGCGAATTCAACGGCGAAACCGAAACCCAAGCACCGATGAGCGCAACAAGCAGACGACTAGGATGACGTCACTGTTCAAGACAACGGTTACAGAGCTGCAGTTCTTCCCCGTTCGTTAATGTATGTGCAACATACGTGCTACTAGTGCAAGCGCAGCCCACACACTCACACCAAGAAGTCGGTTGATGGTTGATATAATGACGTTCACTCAATGTGAACGTCTGAGACGAATGTGGCAGTTGCGCTCTTCCGCGTTTCGGTTTGTCCGCTCAATTTGCCTGAACTTCATTACGCCGCAATAATTAATAGAGACCGCTTTTTCGAAATCTCAAAGCTGAAATGGGTTCTTCGCATGAAGGACTTCAATTCTCCCATTGGGCTTAACCACCTAACTCCTCTAATTAAAAAGTTAATTAATTTAACTTTCTTAATTACTGTCCCAAATCATGTCTTCAACCATCTTAAGGTGCCTGCCGCTACAGAAAAGGCAACTGTGAAGACAGCGAGCAAATACCGCATTTTCCTGATTTATTAAAAATAGTGGACACATTTCTTGAAACACCCTTATATTACTTATTTATTTTATTTATCTATGCACAATCTAGTAGGTTGAAGACTCCACGAATATGTTATCCAGCGAATTGGGTAGTCGCCCTTTAAGGCTGGAGGACGCCGCAGCGGTGAGGTCAGGCAATATTCTTGAGAATTATAGAGGAAAGATACGACAACTTCATAGGAGCTATTCTCGATGTGTCTATCTACAGGAGATTTGGAGTTCATTTCGACAGAACGCATTCAGTTACTCGAAAAAGCGGTGAGCCGGGATGTTTGCTCTTGACCACGTCGATGCACCGAATCCGCCAGCACATTCCCGGCGTAAGAAAAAGTGGACGAAATTTACAGAAATAGGAACTTGTCAAGTCTGAACTTGCATACGAATGTGTCCAGATGTTCGAGAATGATGCAGGGGATGCGTGCCGACCTTCATAGGTGCGTTAGACGGGCGGCCGCATTAAGCCTAATTCGATGGCTTACGCGATCAGAATTCATTCACGGCTTCAGATATGTACCTCCAAAAGCGGGTGTTTGGGCGCTGCGTTCGTTGCGTTGAAGCGCATTCTGTCGCTCTCATTAGTGTCGTGAGTTGTGAAAGCTTCGTGGCATCAAAATGATGTTGCAGAAGAACCGGAAACAGGGGGAGAGCTGGTCGCCAAACTCCAGCCAATCAGCTGCGGCCGAAATGGACAGTCCACTAGGGGTACACATTGAGAATAACTCCCCAGCCATAAAACATGAAACAGGGGCATGCTGGGAACTGTGACCAGAGCATGAAGCACAAGAGGGGAGTGGCGTCAGAGGAGGTTGCTTTGCGAATGCAAGACGCGCACGCTCATGAATTTTCGATTTTTTTAGATGCGAAGCATCTTATGCTCGGGGCTCCCGTGTCCCGCGTCCCCCGTCCCGCATTTGGCCACTTTCATGAAGTAGGGAAGCACCCATTATGCGAACCAGAACACTGTAAGAATATGAAGGCCGTCAACCCTAACACAGTCATCAGAGTCATGGCCGAGAGCACAGAGAGGCTGCTTAGCGATGGCTACGCAGGAGGTGTCTGTCGCCCAGGTTGACCCCATTCCTTGAGTCATGGCCGAGAGCACAGAGAGGCTGCTTAGCAATGGCTAGGCAGGTAATGTCCGTCGCCCAGGTTGACCACATTCCTTAATCTTGCTTGCATGTGTTTGGAGGGGGGCTTATAGTCCGTCCCTCCTTCCCGCGTCCCACAGCGCATGCGCGTCCCCTCCCCCCCCTCTCTCTCCTACGCTCATCCCCTTCCTCTCCTCTAGGAATCCTCTACTCTACGGAGCGCCCCCCGCGTCCCACACCCCCCCACAGCGCATGCGCGTCTCCTCCCCTATGCTCTCCTACGCTCACCCCCCTTCCTCTACTCTAGGAATCATCTACTCTACAGAGTGGCGCCCACATCCCCACAGCACATGCGCGTCTTCTCCCCCCTCTCTCCTCTAAGAATCCTCTACTCTAGGGAGCGGCTCCCGCGTCCCACAGCGCATGCACGTCCCCTCCCCCTCTCTCTCCTCTCCTACGGTCCCCCCCCCCACCCTTTCCTCTAGGAATCCTCTACGGAGCGGTGCGCACGACAGGTGGTGCGACAGCTGCATACTCCGCTGGGGGCGCCACGGTAGTTCCGCGGTATGAAAATGACGGAGCGCGCGCGCCTCATTCTCTCTCCTGCGCAGCGCCGCGATGAGCGCCCGGACCACTGCCGTGAAATGAGAGCGGCGACGTTCCTCCCGCTCAAGCTAATTATCTCCCCGCTGCTTCGCATCCACACATGGTTCCCTTTAGCGGGAGATGGGGAATTTTTTTCATGGGCTCATCAAGAAATAGGAAAACAAACAAGAGTATGACGGGAATTGTGACATGAGCCTGAGGAGGTAGCGGCTTCAGAGGAGGTTGGCTTATGGATGATAGGCGCACTCTCTTCTATTGTTTTTTCATCTGTGGTTGAAGCACATTCCATTCCCCTAATTTTAGTCGAAAGTGATGTCAACATGACGTTCACATAGAAGAACCGGAAAGAGAGGGCGCGCTGCTGGCCGAGATACCACCAATCAGCGGCGGCTGAAATGGAGAGTCCATTACATGGACACATAGAGAAGAGCTCCCCCTGCGAAGTGATGTATTTTATGCCCAGATTCCCCGCTCGGGTTAATAAAAACGACTAACGGCGGCGCGTCGCAATTATTGCACGGCGGCGGCGACGTGGTTACTCTCGGGACGTCGGTGGCGGCACGAGCGGCGTGAGCAAAACCAGTCGGCGGCGGCGCGGCGGCGCACAGCTCTACGTGCTGCCCTATCAACGAGAAGAGACTTTGCGAAAAGAGCATTTCTCCCTGGAGCGGCCGTATTCAGCGTTTGTAGAGTTACGCGATATCGGATCCAAAAGAGTGAGCTCCGACGTGGCTCTGACGTGGTGTGCCCAGTCTTCACGACCCCAATGTCACGGGGTCGTGACGTTGACAAAGGCAGCAGTCGGCGTTTTCATGACTGAACTTTTAATTTGGGCGAACTTTTGCTCGAAAAACGAAACTCCACTCTACAAGCAACACTGATAGCAGCGAACAGAGGGTCGGCTGTCGATAATCTGCCAAGCGGTGAAGCGCGTCGGCATTTATACATGTGCCATCGAAGATTCCAGCATAATCGCTAGTGGCCGCTAAGTTCCAGAACAAAATCTAATGTACGCGTTGTGCGCATAATCTCATCAGAAGGTTCTAAGGTTATCTGATGGTTCCCAGTCATTTGGGCGCGGCTTGCGCACGTGTAATGGGGCGGTAACATAAAAATAGAAAGGAGCACGTGCGGCATTACAATTACCACACTACAATTTGTTGCGCTTGCATTCATTGTTTCGCCCTTGCGGTGAAACCTTTTAGATGGGAAGCATCTAATGCTCGGGGCTCTGTCCGTCCCTCCTGCGTCCCGCGTCCCCCGTCCCCGTCCCGCGTCCGGCCACTTTCATGAAGTAGGGAAGCACCCATTATGCGAACCAGAACACTGTAGTAATATGAAGGCCGTCAACCCTAACACAGTCATCAGAGTCATGGCCGAGAGCACAGAGAGGCTGCTTAGCAATGGCTAGGCAGGTGGTGTCTGTCGCCCAGGTTGACCCCATACCTTGAGTCATGGCCGAGAGCAGAGAGGCTGCTTAGCAATGGCTAGGCAGGTAATGTCTGTCGCCCAGGTTGACCGCATTCCTTAATCTTGCTTGCATGTGTTTGGAGGGGGGCTTATAGTCCGTCCCTCCTTCCCGCGTCCCACAGCGCATGCGCGTCCCCTCCCCCCTCTCTCTCCTACGCTCACCCCCTTTCTCTCCTCTAGGAATCCTCTACTCTACGGAGCGGCCCCCGCGTCCCACACCCCCCCACAGCACATGCGCGTCCCCTCCCCTATGCTCTCCTACGCTCACCCCCCTTCCTCTACTCTAGGAATCATCTACTCTACGGAGTGCTCCCACATCCCCACAGCACATGCGCGTCCTCTCCCCCTCTCTCCTCTAAGAATCCTCTACTCTACGGAGGGGCTCCCGCATCCCACACCCCCCACAGCGCATGCACGTCTCCTCTCCTACGGTCTCCCCCGTCCTTTCCTCTAGGAATCCTCTACGGAGCGATGCGCACGACAGGTGGTGTGACAGCTGCATACTCCGCTGGGTAGTTCCGCGGTATGAAAATGACGGAGCGCGCGCGCCTCATTCTCTCTCCTGTGCAGCGCCGCGATGAGCGCCCGGACCACTGCCGTGAAATGAGAGCGTCGACGTTCCTCCCGCTCAAGCTAATTATCTCCCCGCTGCTTCGCATCCACACATGGTTCCCTTTAGCGGGAGATGGGAAATTTTTTTATTTTTTATTTTTTCAGTTTTTATGGTTTAACGGTCTCCATCGCAGAGCGCGTGCTGTGCCGCTGTGATCGGCGGTTGCTCGGCAACAGCACAGCGAGTTGTTTGACTGCAGTCTTTAAAATTTGACTGCAGCTTCGCTGTTAAAAGATAAACTCGCATAATGAGGTCCGCACACAAACGCCACCTTAACAAGATTCACGCATTTTTTCCACGTGGCGCGCAAGATTCATGCATGGTGTTAAGTTCACGCAAGGTGCAAGCCCCCTGCATGAACCTAAATACCGTAAAAACCCGCATATAGTCCGAGGTGTATTTCAGGGATAGCAAACGCGAGAAAAAAAGTTTTCACCCTAATATAGCCCGAAACAGAAACTAAATAGATTTATTTACACACTTATACACCGGCATCTGACGCACTTTATTCTGAAACTCCCTAGTCAGAGATGTCCTCCCACAGCACCGCATCTTCACTGCCATCAAGGGTGTTTGAAATCGAGCACTTCTTGAAGGCACCCCGAACGAGCACCTCGGGAATGCAGACCGAAGCTTCGGCAAACAATATGCACAGCATCGCTGGTGAGGCCCGTTTCAGCCGTCCGCAAAGGGTCACTTCTGGCCCCCCAGACCTCATCCACTCCATATACAAGCGCCTGATGTGGTCCTCAAATGGTTTATTTAGGCACACATCAAGCGGTTGCAGCCAGGATGTCCTCCCGAGCGACGACGCGCTCGGCGTGCGGGAGTCGCGCAGGCGTCGAGCATGAGTATCGATGGGAGCCTCAGCAGCGCTCCGCTGCTCCCGAACGAAGTCTCAATTACCGTTCAAAATCGGAAAACGCTCCATGTTTCGGCCCCTGGAAACTTCTTCTCAGGCCACGGCACACAAGGAGGGCTTCCTTCTGTTTCCCTCAACCGCAAGTGCCTCGCTCGTCTACGCCGAACTGCCGCCCCGCAGCACAGTTGCCGATGGCTTTGGCAGCTATCACCTTCTTTTCAAAGACAGCCGAATACTGTTTTTGTGGTCCTTGGTCCCTCATTCCTCACATAGCGTAGAATCGTGCCCGTCGTGATGTACGCTAGTGCTACCGGCGCTACCTACCGTATTTACATGAACATAGGTCGACCCATTTTTTTTTTCAAATTTGACAATCCAATGTTGGGGGGGTCGACTCAGAATCAAAACCAAAACTTTTTTTTTTTGCCGAGCGATTTTTGGGGGGGGTCGACCTACATTGGAGTCGACTTGTAACGCAGAGGCCTGATGATGATGACAGCACCGCGCAATGCCGAAACCGAAACTGTGAATTCTCGGCTGAAAATTCTTGGGATCCGTATATAGTCCGGGGCCGAAATTTCGCATCATAAAAACTAGAAAAAAGCCCCGGAATATACGTGGGTTTTTACAGTACGTGACCAAACTTCACAGGATATGAATGACTGAATGCAGCTGCGTACTTTGTGTATCCAACGCGTGTTGCTCAGTCGATGATAAGACTAGGCTAAATTTGGCGTTGTAAGCGCAAATTGCCGTTTATGCGCATTGGCACAGCAGGTCAGATTGGTGCAGAATGGTGCAATCGCTGCAGCACTTCCACCCCTGCTACAGCGAGACAGGCGCCAACTTGTAGGCTAAGCGTCGACATCCGCACAAACTTCATCAACGTTGTGATTTACGTAACAGAAGACACATGAAGTGTTCTTGACGCCACTTTGGTTGTACTGAAATCACGTAAATAAATGCAATTCAGCCTACACTTTTCCTCATTCTTTATAACACAACTCGGGAAAACCACTTTGCAGCACCCCTCTGTAACACCCACCTAACCAAAACGAATGCTTTCATGTTCCCATCTCGTAAGAATATGCTTAGGAAACCTCTGCAACTTCTTTCTGTAATTTGGCTTGGAAGTATTCTAAAAATATTCCAATTGGATTCGCACTCAAATTTTAATATTCGAATTCGCTTCACACCCATCTTTCGCTATTCGCAGAGCTCTAGAAAGTAGCGCAGGAAAAGTAACATCGTCGATATTAGAAAGCATTTGTCAAGACATTCCAAGCGTTTTCGTGGACCTATATGCAACCTGCAGAGAAACGCTTTTTGTCATTCCTCAGTGGGCCTTGCACAGAAATTGTAGACAACGATCTGTTTAGCAAAATGGTTTGCAGTAGTAATGAGCCACGTGGCTAAGGAGACTGACCGAGACCGCTGCCAGCTGCCAGGATGGGCACCCTTTGTCCCAACATGGAGCTGCCGTTGACCAGGCTGTCGAGCATGGGCGATCCTCGGGAAGAGGTGCGTGGGGAGAGTGCCGAGCCATTGAGCAGAGAGTCCAGCAGCTGCTGATGGGAGCCGACGAGGCTTCCGCTGCTGCTGCTGCTTGGTCGCCCAGAGGAGAGCAGAGGAGGAGGAGGAGACGTCTGTGGATTCGGCTCCAGAGTCAGCCCTGGCACCACCTGGCCATTCAACATGATTTGGCCTGGAGGGAAAAATAATTATGAAGCACACTGTAGTGAGTAACTCCAGATTCAATTTCACCCTATTGCATCATATCTTACACCATGGCATGCCAGAAAATTTTTTCAAGTGTGTGTGTGGGAAGGGGGTGGGGTGTTTGGCCCCCGTCTGGCTGCAACTCTCGCACTGCTCCATTGTGTAGCCTAGTTCCCTACTCTGTGGCAGGCGTGCCCAGCACCCGATCTGGTGTTTTTGTCAATGCCACATTTCAAATAACTAGCGTGAGTATCCGCACAAGCTGCAGCAATAAATGCAAGCGAGCTCCCATGTTGCAAGCAATTGCAACTGTCCAGGAAACACGTCACTGACAAGGCAAGTATCTTGCAAGCGATCACAACTGGTCAGAAAAAAAAAGGACGTCGCCGTTTGTTTGGGGACATCACAGACAAAGCTCAGAATCACACTCTATGTGATTTTGACCTCGAAAGAAGCTACGTATTCTGGACTCTATAAAGAAGAAAATAAGTTCACAGTGAAAGGAAACAGAACGCGTGCATTTACAACAAAGGGAAGTTTTTTTCTGGCAAGGACACTGCTGAAACAAGCTTAAACAATCAACGAATATTTTTTGGAGTTGTTCACAGTTACCAGCCGCAGCAACACTAGCTCTATAAAATTAGGAACATGTTCTGTGATAAAGATGATTTACAAGACTTCCATTGGGCCAGTGCATAACAGCGAGTGAAATTATGTGGTGCCAATAAAGGGTCCTGCTTGGTTCTTAATTCGGTGCACAATGATGCAAGATAAGACGTGGCCACCATAAATAGAGTTGTCATAATTTAGGTTGTCGCCTTGCATTCACGAGATATTAGACCACACCTCTTTTGTTTTTGTGGCATGTGACGGTTCGTGATATTACACATTCGTCAGATTGAGTAGAAAGCAAGTGGTTCAGTTCGAATAACATATCGGCATCACACCACTGTGAGCAATACCCAAGGTTTCATGAGAAGCCGCGGCAGCTGAATAGACTTGATAGCTTACAATACTGCCACAATGCATTGGACCTGCATTTCTTTTGGTTTAGCGTGCGACGTATGGGCGCTGTGAAGGGGACTTCACTTGCATGACATGAAGTCATTGTCACCAGCTCTCGAGTTCAGTAATTTTCTTTATGCAATTGAAAGTAGTGTTTTTCCGTACTGCTGTATTATTCGAACATTTTTGCTGTGCTGTCCATGTAAAAATGAATCCTTTGGCAACTATACTATGCATAAGAGGTCAAATTTTTGTTTAACGTTACATGGGTGTTTTTTAGGAGTGTGTGAATACAGTTGACGTCCGATTTTTCAGGACGCCCGAAATTCCGGACACGCCTGATTTCCCGGACTCATCTGCGGCACTGTCAACTTCCCCATAGAGGCAATGCATTAAAAAGTCCGAAAATTCGGGCGCTTATAGCCTTCGCCGTCCGATTTTCCGGACTTTTTACCGCTAACCGCCGACTCGAAGTTGCCATCAAGGCCGCCATGTTGTTTTTCTCGTATCCTCGAACCCCCCATACTCGCACCATGACCTCCGAGATAGCGCGCCGGCGTGCTATCTCGGAGGCCATGCTCGCACCGCCGGAACAGGTGTGAAAGGAAAAATCTAGGGACTTTAGGTGTGGCCAGCCGCACCGCGCCGCGGCTACCGTACCCTCGAAACCACAATTGCCACAATCTAGCACACGCCAATCCGTTGCCAGCCGTAGCTTAGCCAAACTGTGTTCATTCGCGTATTGGTTGGTCAGCTCTGCGGTAGATCGTGCGCTGCTGCGCGCTATCTTTAGCGTTCACGTTTCCCGATCTTCAGCATTCGCCGTCGACAGCGATGGCACCGACTGCTCCTTCGTCTTCGTCCGCGCCTTCGAAGCGCGCAAATCCCCCTCTGTAACGCAAGAGACTCTCCGGAACTTTTCGCCACGCGGGCTTCATACTCGACGCCGAGACGGCCGTCTCGCCCGGAATGGAGAGCGTGTGTGATGAACTTCCATCCGCAAACGTTGCCTTCGACGATCTGCGCACTGCTGGTGTTTCGATTCCAGCCGGGATAACCTTTGAGGGCTTCGCCGACGCTGACAAAGACCTCGAGCTCCGTGCGGAATTGACCGATGACGAAATCGTTCAAGTTACGGAGGATTCCGATGACTCCGACACCGAGAACGACGAGGCAGCGCCTACACAGCCGACGAGCTCGGAGTTGACGCGAGCACTGATGACACTATCATCGATTAGACAACATTACGTTAGCTGAAATTGAGGCAGACATCATCGCGGGCAAGCGGAACGCCATGCAAAAGAAAATATGCGACTTTATTGCGCCAGTGTGTTGACCAATGAGGTAGCGCCAACGAAGTCGGATTTTTTTTTTTTTTTTATAAACGGCTTTTAGAGCCACCTAAAGGATGCATTCGCTGCATTGCAATGGGAATCTACTACTCCGGCCGTGGCCTTCTCCATCAGAGAAAAATACCTATAAAAACGTGCATTCGTTTTTCCATCAGAGAAAAATACCTATAAAAACGTGCATTCGTTTTTCCGGACTGCCCGATTTTCCGGACGTTCTCGCGGTCCCTTGAGGGTCCGGGACATCGGAAGTCGACTGTATTAGAACTTTCGAATACTTTTCTAACAGTGTTTGCTATTCGATTTGATTCGCACCGGACTTTCACTATTCGAACCATTCGAACTTCCGCTCAAGGGGTCAGATCACTACAGCCACGTCCGAAATATAGTCGAACCCAAGTTGGCTGTTAGCTGTTCACACAACTTTTTTGCTGTTCACACAGCTATAGTGTTTTTGCATTTTGCCCCTAAAAATGTGGCTGCCATGGCCAGAAATCAAACCCACGTCCTCAAGCTTAGAAGCACATTACCCTAGCCTTTAAGAAAACATTTTACAATAAGAATAAATATTACAATAGATGCTATTTCACATTAGGGAATAAAAAGTGGACAATAAGGCCCCAAGTACAACGTGCCGAGCCTTGCAAAAAAATTTTTAAAAGTGAAGACGCACCTGCATTGTTGAGTGACACCGAGCCAAGCTTCGCAAGGGCAGTCAGGTTGTTCAGCACGTTCTGTTCCGCTGCCGACACACCCAGTGACGGATCCAGCAGCAAGTCCGCCATTGTGACGGTGCCATCAGATGTCGACTCTGTGTCGTCGGGGCTTTCGGCCATGTTTGCCAGGCGCGCTAGGTTGTACTGTGCTGCTGCACTCGTCAGCAGACCAACCTCCAGAGGTGCAGCAGCGGAAAGTGCCGCAAACGGGTCTCCAGCTGCTGCCGCATCCTCTAACGACGGCGCTCCGGAGTGATGCAGAGGTGGCGACAGACTGCCCCCGCCCGCTACGGCCAGAGACGCGCTGGTGTGGATGGGGGGACATGCTGGCGCACCCGACAACCATAGGTGCGCTGCTGACACCGCCCCCGAGTGACGATGCTGCAGAATGGAGTGGAGACACGTTGCCTCCGCCGATGGAAGAGGAGGCAGAATGGATGGGCGAGGAAGAGGCATTGCCTCCGAGACAACCCACGGGAGAGGAGGAAGGGGTTGGCGATGCTGAGAGAGGGCCTGCGGCGCTGGCGGAGGTGGTGGCGAAGGTACAGATGCGGTATGAGGCCGTCGCAGCTGACCGCAGAGAGAAGGCAGTGCTTTCTCAAAGCGCTCGACATCGAACTCGAAGGTCATTTCACCTGGCGCTTCCAGCTTCGGGGTGTCTGCAATGAGGCTCCTCAGGCGCGTGCTCACCACCTGGACAAAGAGAAAACAAGCAATGTCGTTTTAGACTCGGAAGAACATGCTGATGTCTATCTAAACATCAATGATACAGCCAGTGGTTAAAAATCGAGGGGTCGATACAGCTGTAGCTCCACGGCATTAATAACACTGTTACACTGCGTTCATACTGATCTCACAGAAGGAAAATTGAATTTAGGTGCTAAATTGTAGCTTACCGAGCTACACTTTCAATACTCGTTTGCAGCCACGGTACGGTCACACAGCCTACATTGCGGTCTGGCTGGGAACTACTTCATGCAAAATGGATGTTGCACAGAAACCGCTCACGTAAACTTACCGTATTTACTCGCATAATAGGCGCACTTTTTTTCCAGAAAATCCGGCTCCAAGTTCGGGGTGCGCCTATTACGCGGGGTAAAATTTCCAAAAATTTTATTTCCGACTACAGCCTGGACCGCTGATAAAGCAAATCACCGAAGTCACGAATATCCGCACTACAGCCGAAACAACCTTCTTCATAGGCTACACTAGCGCAAAACGTGTTGAACATGCAGTCTCGCGTGTCCGAGAATCGAGGCATGCGATGCGGTGTGCTTACAAGCATTCAAATTTCCAAAAATTAACATCGAAATACCCGCGTTGCCTACAAAATGAATGCGGAAAAAAAAAAACTTACGAAAAGAAAGCGCCATCGCGGAAATTCACCGATTACGTTTCATCACGACCGAAATTTTGTGCTCTGAACGATACCGATCGTTTGGTTTCACGGGCTCGCACCCCATGTCGAAGACATCGAATCGCGAACCACCATTCGAGTGTTACAGTCGCCACCCATGCCCCCTTTTCTTCAAGTAGAGCCACCGCAAAGAGTTACGTTTATTCCGTACAAAACCGCAACTTTGATCGCCCGCGACCGCCACCGAAAAGCAACCAACGCTGATTAGGCCTAGCGTACGGTTCGGCATGTTGTCGCCGGAAGTTTGTACAAGACAACATGAAGATTGGGCGTAGGAAAGATCGCACTCAAGCACTGATTCAAGAGCAGCGCGCGTGATACGATGTTAAGGTTCGCGGCCGGGAAATCAGCGGCGACAAAAGTCCGCCGAGCTTGTGCAAGTCCGCGTATTGGCAGCAAAGGCGAAAGCTCGCGTCGGAAAGCCGAAAAGCTTTTAAATTTGCGGACGAGGTAGCAAACGCGCGACGCCGCTTTTCCCAACAGGAAACTCGAAGCGCACTTGATAATGACGCGATCGCACGTTCCACGCGGAGCGCGCTCGGCCGGCGCCACGCCGGTGCAAAGGTTACTTCGACGCCCAGGCAACCGCCCTTCTTCCTCACTGGCGGGCCCGCGCGCTGGCGCAGCGCTGCCGCGGTCTTTCTTATTTTCTTTTTCCTCGCTCCAGTTAACGTAAGAGGGCGTCAAATTGCAACCGTGCAAATACGGTACAGAACTACTGATCACGGCCAAGTTCGGGGTGCGCCTATTATGCGAGTGCGCCTATTATGCGAGTAAATACGGTATGTGGAAAAAATTATTTTATAAAATTATCCTAATTTCACTGGTGCGTACCTGAGCGCTCTGCAGTATTGCGAGAGCCATTCTTCTTTATGGTACACAGCGACAGGAACTCATTTATTTAGGTTTCCATCCCAGCTTTCTTCAACACTTTCATCTGAGCATGCCCTTGCTGATAATTATATGACAAAATAGAGCAGTGTTGCGGAATGGTCGCCTCCATTCCATTCCAATTCCATTCCGGGGAATTAGAACTTGCCGCAATTCCATTCATTTCAATTCCTCGGAATGAAAAAAACTTAGCCCATTCCCACTCCGGGAATGGCCGGGCAGTTCAATTCCATTCCTGTAATTCCTCAACGTAGGAAACGCATTCCTCAACGTAGGAAACCGTGTGACGGATCGTCAGTACTATGGGGCACGCTAGTTCTGCTGATACATGCTGAACGTATTCGACAGCATGGTTACGAAAGACCTCGATCACCAGCAGCGGTTATTAAAAAAATTGCATTGCAAGTTCTAATTAATAAGCGATTGCCGTTACGGTAGGTGCAGGGACGCTATGTGGCCCCTGCACAGCAGCAAAGCTTGGCCCGAAAATAAATGCGTTTCCAGCAGGCTTTCTGCTGTTGATCGGCTTGGAACAAGTTCTTTCTTATTAGTCCGGACGAGAAGGCATATTTAAATGGGGCCGCTGGGAGCTGTTGCTCCCGCGCAACTTCCACGGTTCGCGGGATAATCCAAAGCTGGTCTTTGATGAGCGACGAGTTCTGAACTGAACAGCACCAATGCACCTCTCACATTAATATACTAATTTAACAGTGGAACTCACCTGCTTGGTGCACGAGAACGTCTTACTTTCAAAACTTTGGTCCCGATGCCTAACAACGTTACTGCAATGAGTGACGAACGTCTAACGCAAACCACAAACAAAAGCTTTTTATTTACACTTAGCTTGAAAAGAAATTTGTGATATGAGATTGGTGGGCACCCTTGGGCGATGATGCAATCACTTGACACCGCGGCACCACACTTCAGTCAGCTGCAACAACCATTCGCATAATCGCTGGCGTAACCAACGCACTCTCAGACTGGCTTGGCTGATAGCTTGGCTGGGCTGAAAGCCACCAATGTTGCCAGCGCAATTTAAAATTATCGCGGCTTTAGTGCGTAGAGAGCGGCGTGGTCAAGTCTGTTGTCAGCCCGCGTCAATGCAGCAAAAGTACGCGTTATGCGCCCATTTTCGACAAAAAATGTCGCCGATTTCGTCCACTGTAGCCGATCATCCGTTGTATCGCGATCCGTTGAAAGCGAACTTCACTTCATTGGTTTAATACACAGACAAATCTTAGGCTGAATAATGGTCTGTTGTAACCGAAAGTCTGTTGTACGCGGGTCCATTATAACGAGCGTAGACTGTATTTGCATGGTCAGCATGTTTGAACGAATGGTGATGTTTTAATATTGAGTAAGCTTAATAATGTGTTAATGCTATAATGACGACATAGCGTAGTTTTATGCTGACAAAAGTAGTGTTCAAGAAGACTAAGCAGTTTTGCCACGCGTCTGGAGCGGTCGTGAATATGGAGAAAACTAAGATTTGGTTAAGGGGGGGACATGGGTCTTGAAAATTTTTTTTTTCATTCTTTATCGATTGAGATGAAACTTGCAGAGTTTATGTATATTTGTGTGCAGATTTCAAATATGCAATTATTTTTGTAGTATAATATGTAGTTTTCAAAATATCAAACATTTCATGTGCTTTTTGCGAGCTCTACTTTGCCTAAACTGAGAGAGTTACAAAGTAATTAAGCACATCAGAATGACCTGGAATGAGTACAGAGTGCAAGAAAACAAGAATGGATGTTCTAAACCCATTTGAACAAAAGTTATGGTATGTTTAACATTCGCCAATGAGTCTACGTCAAGCTGGATTTTCAGTTACAAACATTCAACATACAACTTTTGTTCAAATGGGCATAGAACATCTGTTCTTGTTTTCTTGCACTCTGTACTCATTACAGGTCATTCTGATGTGCTTATTTACCTTGTAACTCTCTCAGTTTAGGCAAAGTAGAGCTCGCAAAATGGCACCTGGTATTTAAAAACTACATATTGCACGAATAAAAAAATGCATATTTGAAATCGGCACACAAATATACATAATTACAGCAAGTTTCATTGAAATCGATAGAGAACTCTAAAAAAAGTCTTCAAGCACAGTGTCCCCCCCCTTAATGGGGAACAAAACCCTGTACATCTACCCCCCCCCCCCTTACACCTTGTGAAGAAATCACAAGGTCTAAAAGGGGGTATGCCACTGCCGTAGTTCCGCACGACGGATACCGACGGCATAGAACCGCGGTTACGCTAAGAATAGAGACAAACTTAGGAGAAACACAGTCTATATAAGGACAGAATTGTAGCAGGCGCGTTGCTTATAAATGTACCGTGCTTGTAATCAGGGAAGCCATTTTAAAAATACTGCTTTATTGTTAAGTTCGAGGCTCTGACTTACTAATGTTTGAAGTTTGAAAAACAGCGCGTAGACGAAAACGCGCTCTATTTTCGGGAAAAAGACGTAATTCCATTCCCATTCCATTCCGTGCAAAAGGCGCGTAATTCAATTCCCATTCCATTCCTTCAAGCGTTGTCCCCATTCCATTCCGGGGTCGCGAAAATGTGGAATGATTCCGAAGTCATTCCAATTCCGGAGTGGCAACTTCGCAACACTGGAATAGAGTAGACCTATGCTGACATTACGCTTGTTTGAATACTTTTGGATTTCACACAAAGCCCCTCCTTCTTGGGCCAAATCATTAGCTTCCAGTTTTTCTACATAAAAAAAAAACAACCATAGCTACAGCTTACCTGTTTGAGAGACAGGAGCTCAACATCATTTGCATGTTCCAGCAGACGTTTCCCAAAATTGCAGGCCTCTTCAATGTGCTCTGTAGTCTTCTCTGCTAGGTGCAGCGAGTCCATTATGTGTAGCTCTTCCTCGGAGTGCAAGTTCTCCAGTTCTTCAAGGAGCTGCTCCTGGCGTCGTTCCAGGAAAGACTTGTACTTCTCAAAGGTCTCCTGCAGTTTGAACAAGACTTATGAGGCCCAGAACCATTTTTGCACAGCCTTAAGCCGGCTGAAATGACAGCCTTTACACAGGATTGCCATTCTGACATTTCTAGCTGCTGAAGCTTTGATGGAGGCGATGAAGAAAGGGGGGGGGGGGGGGCAGTCCAAGGTTACTTATAGATGTTCAACCACTGCAGCTCCAATTCTTTCACCTACAGCTACATGTGAAACAATCCAAACCTGCGTTATCACTGACATTTCATCCATGACATAATACAGGTCCAAATCTATTCACTAAAATAAATCACATAGGAGATACACTTCTTAGGTGGGGATCCTTCCCCCAGAAAAGCTAACCTGCTTGCTTTGGCAAAGTAATTCTACTGTGCAGGTCCATACAGGAAGCCATGGCAGCAACTGAATGTGGCTAAACTTTTAATCATGCACAAGAAAAGCACCTTTTCCTCTTTCGCAACAATAGTACAAAACTGTGCTATACGATGGCATTACCACACAGCCAGTAAATCGAGCTACTTTGACCACATACCGTAAAAACCACATTATAGGTCAAATTTTTTTTTTTTCAAAAAACAAATAAAAAGTCAACCCCAGTCTTATATGCCGGTCATTGACAGAAAAAAACTTCGAAGTTTGGCCATTATGAGCAAGTGAAGTCAACTGCCTTCATCGCCATCACAGTTATCGGCGTCGCTTTATTTACCACCCGACAACTACCAGCTTTGTGCCATGGGCCATTTTGCGTTTTGTTGTCTTTTGAGTTTATTTGAACTCAGAGCTGCTTTTTTTCTTGTTCTCAACCAGTGGCCGACGACAGTTCACCGTAGCATTCAAGGAAACAGTGATCAAGTTGGCGAAGGCACGAAAGAAATCTGGTCTGTAGTGTGTGAAAGATGTGTTGGGATGCTAGCGCACATGAATGCGAGCGGGAGCCGTGAGCCCCAAACAATAACTGAAAGTTTATTTTTGTACAGTTCTTGCTGTTCGGCAGGTACGATTACAGCGGCACATATGGCTATGATCAGCAGGCAGATCTAGTGCACCACAGAAGCATTCGCTACAGGCGAACGCTGAAGGATCACATCATGACACACAGCGATCTGAAGGTTGCAGGGGCCGCGCTCGCGTCGCGATTGCTACCAGTGATTGCTACCCGAATTTGCTACCCAAATTAAAGATTTCAAGACGGCTGTGACGTTTGTAAGCCAATCTTTTGGCTTTCTGCCATGTGTAACTTACATGTAAACGCGTGCAAATAAGTGGCATTTTCACTATGCATTACAGTCGAGCCCGCTTATAACGAACCTGAGCGTGACGCGGCATCCGTTCGTTGTATCCCAAAGTTCGTAGTAAATGAAACACACCTTTAAAAAAGTTGCAAGTGATCAGAACACAATATTATTTTTTTTTCGCAACGAAGTCCGTAATGCACGTGTTTCGACAGTGCAGATGCGATAAGGGCGGTCTTCAGTTTATTTAAAGCGGCAGCGTGGTCTTCGCCGAGGCCCTTGGAATAGACAAGCTGCCTTGTGGGCACTGGCTCCACAAAGTTTCGACGTCGTCATCGTCATGCGATTCCTCCAAATCGCTCTTGCCACGCACTTCATTCACAATACCAACATCCGTGCACAGGTTCCGCACTGTCGGCATCATCGTCGGCCGTAATGATTAATCATCCCAGCAGATGTCCCCCCAATATCGGAGTCGACGACGCGCAGCCACAAATCGCCGCCGGAGTGGTCCTCTTCGGAAAATTCAGGCTCCGCATCGGGTCCGACGTCGACGAAGCCGGCCTCTCGGAAAGTTTTGCACGCTTGTAGCCGTCACCTCCGCCCCGAAGCCTTCACCATCTCCACAGCTGAATACAGGGACACGCAAAGCCGCTTTGCAGTTTTTAGCTCCGTGACATAGCTCGGTTAGAATATGGCTCGCTAGGTAGCAATGTCCAGCACTTCTCGCTTCGTGCCATCTGCTAGCGCGACAGGCTTCCCGTCCGCCATCCCGACCACACATGCACACCAACAGCGAGCAAGACGCGCACGTACGTGCGACAGACGAGCAAGGACGAGTAGAACCAGTAGAACTGTTCTGGGCCCGTATCCCGTATCTAGCCTGAAAAAGAAACTTCCCAACTCGAGCCGGCATCACCGGCGTGGCCGGCGTCGCGGAGCGGTGGAGACGGTGGAGACAGGCGAAGGAGTTGTGATAAAGAGGGAAGAGAGGGGGGCAGGCTTGCGAGAACGGCGGGAAGGCGACCTTGAAAGCCAAAACACGCGGGGAGAAGGTAGCTCGGCTCAGGTAGCTAGCATGATAGGTCGACGAAACACGCATCTCACGCGTAAGAAAACTTTGGAGAGTGGCCTGCGCGTGCAGAGGTCAGAGAATCGTATGGTGGTGCCGGCTTTCGCGTGTCAGAAAATTTAGGGCCCGTTCCCGCTCTGTGCGCTCGTACGATGAAAACGGCTGTCACACGGGACGGATCGCGAAATATCGAACTTGGTGGGGCTTGCGCAGCCCCACCGGCCCCACCGACTTCGATAATTCGCGATTCGTTTCGTGTAACAGCCGTTACCCGGAACGAAAACGCGGGCCTCGTCTGGCGATGCGGGGTGCTCGGAGCAGCAGGGGGGACAAAGGACGGAGGGGTGCGCAACAAAAAGACGGTCGGGGAGAGCGACAAATTATGGACGGCTGCGGAGGTAGGGTCGGCGTTTAACAATAAGAATCTTGGGCACCTCGCCGATGGCTTATCGGTGGTCGAGAGTGGTGTCTCGGGCAGTCGCCGGAGCGCCGACTCCGTTCGCTGTAACCGATCGGCAGGGCTCAGAGACGTTCGTTGTAAGTGCGATTTTGTGCCATTGAAATAATTTATAGTTCCACGGTCACGCGGGTAGCGTTCGTTTTAAGCGAAAGTTTCGTCTTAAGTGAGGCCGTTATATGTGGGCTCGACTGTATTTGAAATTGCCTTTGTTTCACGGTTAAGAGGCGCCTTCTGATACTTTGGCCGTTCCATGTACTCTTTCTTTTTCTTCTGATTTTCAGTAGTTAGTAGTCGGTGGGGGGGGGGGGGGGTTGACCTATATTCTGGTTTTTACGGTATCCAAACCTGAAACATGCCAATTTTGCATATGTACACATTAACACAAGCCGATGCGGAAAAAATACCAGAGCTAATACTAACACACAGTGCTAGATGTAGCTCATGTACACAAACGGCTATGATAGGAGGGGGGTGTACACTGCAGTAGCTGAATGACAGAGCAATGTCAAGTAATTGAGAAGGAGTAGGTTTGACTTTCACCTATGGCGGAGTTGTCATAACACCCACCTGCCATTTCTTTTTTTTTTTACACATTTAAATTCCCTGGAGTCATGCAGTCAAATTACAAACCAAGCCCTCCAGTTCCTGATGTGCTCATCACAGGTTATGGTAGCTGAGCGTTGACAAAATTTCAGCCTTGCCCCTACAACCCATCTTCAACAAACCCTTCCACACCTGGATTATTGTCTTGGCTGTGTCCCGCTGCTGCTGCAGGTCTGTGAGACCATTTTGCAGTAATTCGAGAGACTCTTCGAAAGACTGCAGATGGTTCTTGCTTTCCGTTAGCAATGCAGTTAGCTCTTCTCTCTGCTTGGTGCCAGCCTCAGATGCCCGTTCGCACTCGTGATCGGGGGGTTTGTGCTCACCCAGCGTGCACTCATTGCAGATAGGTACCTGCGCAATGCAGTGAGAGATGAAAGCTCAACTTTCCAAGCAATGCCACAAAAAAGGGTAAGATAAAAAAAAAAGGATATGGACTGCTCCAGAAGCAGTGCACAACAATACAATTGATGCAGTTAGGGCAGCACCTTATGCCGCTAAGTACAGGAAAAGGCCCATCAATCATGGGCAGGATATTGTGACGATACCATTCCAATGTTTTTTTTCCCCCTTTTTTTGCAAAGCACATTTGCCTTGAAGCACAAACTCACAATGTGTGCCGCAAGACCAGTGTTTTGTATGAATGGTCAGGTTGGCCAGTTCTACGTAGAAACAGACAACATAAGGGCCACCCCAGCTCAAAACCTTTTAGTTACGACTTCCTTCGCCATAATGAACTGATGGGAGCCTTTGAGTTACCACATTAAAAAAGAAATTTAATTCGTACACTCGGCACACTGAAACAGGGCTGGCGTCTCACATTTCATGCTATGGCGCATGAACCTGTTCAAGCCGATGTCATCACTAAACAAAGAAAAAGCAAAGTACTTGCCTGACACGTCACACAGTAGTGTTTGAGCAGTTCGCTGGTGTGGGTGATGCAAGTGAGTGGCCGGTGAACCTGAGCCATCTGTTCGGGGTCTGGTGCACCTCCCAGCTCTTCGAAGGTCACAACAGCATGGCTCTCAAAGCAGCGCATGTAGCGATGCGCGGTAACACAGTTGTTGCACAAAAAGGAGGCACAGTCGTTGCAGCGAGCAACTGCCGTCTCCTTGGCCTTGCAGGAGGTGCACACCATGCTTAAATTTTCCAGTGCCGCACGGTCCAGCTCATTCACCATCACATGCTCCAGGGGGCAGCTGTCCACAACACCTCGTCCCACAATCTGCAAAGGGCAGAGCACAGCTATTCTGACAATTCTCTACAAGCCAAGCCAGACTTCTAATTGCAAGACTACTAGACAGGTCATTATTTTTCGGTGTTCACACATAAAGTTAACACAAGTGAGAAGAAAGAGCTGGCAACTGCCACCAGGAGGGGCGCAACACCTGCCGGTTTTAAGAAAGAGTTAATAGAAAAAGAAGAGAGAGCAAAGAACTGGAAAGAGAACAAGAGGGAAGAGGCGAAAAGCATGCATATTCATCAGGTACTTATCAAGCAGCATTGCGCATCTGGCAAATTGCTGGAGGAATAATTAGGCGCTATACTTGTGGACATCTTTCCCGGCTATACGGGCAAGCCTATTGCGTACCACAGCCTATGTGACACTGTTCTTGGGTATAGCGCTACGAATTTTCATTAGTCCCTTTTATTATGTATTTTTCTGGTGTTCGGAAAATTGTTTAACAGCAGCAATTAGACACTGAATGTTGCAATGACCACTTCAAAATAATTTTGCTGCAACGAAATAGCTTTAAAATGTTTCACTGGCAGAAAGGATGTTAAAAGCCAAGAGGAAAAAAGTTTCGTGCAGTATTGCAGATTGGGCAAGTTGGTGCATTACTATCTCATTTTGCTAGAGAGCAGCTCAGTTTGAGCCTGAAGAAACGAGACAATAGCAAAGCAGGAAATGACAGGCAACAGGATGAGCACTGCTGTTGCCTATCATTTCCTTCTTTGCTATTGTCTCTTTCCTTCAGGCTCAAACTGAGCTGCGCTATAGCAAAATGAGATTTCATGCAGTACCAGTCATCGTCATGCACACTTAACCTCCACACTGTCAACAGGTGCACATGCTATTTTCAAGATTCCCACACTAGAGGTTTTTATCAGAGACACAGGAGCGCAAAGGCAGGTGTGTGGGAGCCTCGGCAATGCCTTCACATTTTTTTTTTTTTTTTTTGGTGGAGCGGTCCCACATGCACCAGTCCAGTGGGAAAATATGGCAGCACCCAGGAGCCCTTGTAAGACACATCTATAATCAGTGTCTTCCCAAGTACGCAGTAGTGTCTAACTACCAATAGCTTGCACTACTTCAGCAACCTTTGGCACTCATGAAGTTTCTTTCTGTGACGGGAAACTTGAACTTTATTTAATATTAGTGCCTTTTGAGGAAATATGTTTTGAGGTTCAGCACCACAAATGGCAGATGCTATGCAGTGCTGTGGAGTGCTAGTGCTGAATTCTTATGATGTTCCCAGAATGTTGTAGACATACTCATGCTAAACTCAAATATCGAATAACTCCAAAAACGTCTAAAACAAGATCTAACCAGGTGTGGGGGTGGCATACCAAGCACCTCCACCCCCCACACCTTAAAATTCCCATTCCAGAGGATATTTAGTGTAGTGTCATCTTCATATCCCTGACATTATCTATCGCTTTGCAATGCATGCCATATGGCTTGAATCCCAAGCAACAAGAACACTCTGGCTCAAGTCAGCTGCATTTGAGTCAATACACCTAGCCCAAAACAACGAAAGACGACACCCATCTGTGCAGCTTCCAGTGCACACACATAGATATTTCAAAATATGACACTCGGTCTGCCCTCAATACACAGGCGAACATGAACACACAACAGCCGACGCTACACTGCACCCAGCATTTCCAGCAATGACAGGTTGCGTCACCATTTTGCATGCATTTCTACAGTGCAGAATCGCTACCTAGCACATAATGCAACTCGTCTGTGAGATGACCGGCTTTTTTAGTCCACACCAGTGGTGGGAATGCCTTCCAGCATTTTGGAGCAGCCATTGGAGCAGGCAAAATCTGCTTTTGGAACATGCCTGGGATTTTCATGATACACACAGAGGGAAAAAATGTAGTTTTAATTCAGTTTAATGTTCCCTCAATTTGCATAATCATTTTTTCAGAGGCAGCAAGCCCACAAAATAAGCACGTAGTATGCAGGGGCGTAGGCAGAAATTTTTTTTCGGGAGGGGGGGGGGCACCTCCTTCATCTGAAGGGGGGGCCGAGCGGGCAAATGAGGTCAACTGTCATTTTGTGCTCCGTATGCTATGGCGAAAAAAAATTTTCGGGGCGGGGGGGCACGGGCCCGGTGTGCCACCCCCTGGCTACACCACTGGTAGTATGCATTAGCCACCAAGTACAAATTTGCATGTCTTTACGTGCGCCATCACGGCTAAAAAAAAGAATAAATACAATGCCACAGCAAATATTGTCTGAAGTGCCCACCACAACGCCATTTCTTTCTTTTTGCCAAAGTTCAGGAATGACTGGCACTCTCGCACGACCGTCCGATGGCACGCGGTGGCGACACCAAGGAGCATTTCGAAACTACTGCGGAGTCTGGGACAAGCAGCCGACGCAGCGACGAAACGGAAATAATCGGCTGTCCGCAATGAATGCGTACCGCCATCTGCTACGAAAACAGTCGCGCGTTTTCAAAACATATTCCCCGAGATGAATGGGGCGAATGCTGCGCCGCTATTGGCTGGAGGTGGTCACGTGATCTAAAGTACGGTCGCAGGGAGCCGATCGTCTACTGGCTAGTTAATTGCGTGCAGCGCTTCGCCTACTCGGCGTACATGCCGTGCCGAGCCGCTTGCGCCCACTTCGCTTCATACCGTGCACAGATGCGGCGAGCGCGACGATGACAAGCTTTCTGCAAGCGATGCTCTAGCGGTCCTGGCAGCGGACGGAGGCGCATTTGGGCTGTCTAATGAAAGCGTGCAGTATGGTTAAAACAGCGCTACACTTACTGTGTCGTACGCGTGCGGTTAGCGTGATAACGTCAACGCACCGAGGTTTCTCGGTACCCGCAATCCACAACGCTAGACACCGCAACAGCGAGTTGCTTTCGTTTCTGCAAAGCGGTGCGCGGTGAACACGGTCCCGCACGAGGCGGCAGCAATCGGCGGCCCAGCGCGCTCAGGCTGGCTATTAGAGGCGTGCACTAGGTTAAAGTGGCGCTAGGTTAAAGTGGTGCATATTGGGAATTACTGTGACCGAGACATTTGCGAGCCGCTGTCGTTCCTTCCATCCACTGCGATTGCGAAAGCACGGCGTTTCAGAGCCTCCACCATTGTGTTTACGGCATCTGCAGCCATTTCCCCTGACAATGGCAGTCGTTTTCGTACGTCCACACCCGTACCGCTTCGCGTCCTCGCACTTCGGGAACAATTTCCGAAACAACAATCCTGCGTGATCACTAACGCTTAGCGGCAAGTTGTGTTCCACAAGAAATCCCTGTGAATAGGCATTCTGCGCGAATCGCACTGTCTTTGCAGCTCTTTGGAAGAAACTTCCGATGTTGTCCTGCCCTTCCGCAGCACGAGCGTAGTTCTGATGCTTCTGTGAAGCGATGTGCACCCTTATGTCGGCCTTGCCGCCGTGCGAAACGCTTACATCACAGGCGCACGTAGTACAGAATTCGTACTTGTCACCTTTCCGTGAAGCCACAAAGCACGGAAACTCAGCTGTGTATGAGTACAGAAACACTTGCAAGTACTTCTTTCCTTTTGACACCGCCATGGACCTTCCAACTGAACTCGGGGAAACACGCAACCCCTACAACCACGTAACAAACACAACTGATGCCTAGGCAGCCGGCGTAGGCCTAGCGTACAAAACGCGGCGGCCAAAACAGACACATGCAAAAGTTGTGGTACCTTTTCCCTCGCCTTCTTTTGGTACGGTGGCAAGCGTGTCTCGCGGCCTCCGGCCTTCGCCCAGATGCGCGGCCTAGAATATACTTAGCCGTCAGGGCTGGGCAGTATCGAAGATACATGTATCTTAGATACTATCTTAGATACTCTTTGGGTATCTTGTATTTGTATCGCCATACGTCTCGCAATGCGAGTATCTGTATCTGTATTTCCGTTACAATCGATAATGTATCGCGTATCTTAAGATACAAGATACTGCTATCGCAACGCGACCATGCGAAGCAAGAGACGTCCTGGTTACTGCTTGGTAGAATGACCAAATCGAGTGTGCATTATGATAATGGGAATAACTAGGAGCCACCTTAAAGATCATGGTAAGGGGATATGACAAATGGTTCCTTTATCTTATGGGCGTCCCAACGAGCCATTTGAGGCAATTTTTCATAGGGCAATGATTTTTTTTCTTGTCTTACCTTAAGAGGTAAGTTGACGATACTTCATGCTTAATTGTCAGAGCTATTAGGTTTGCCGCCTATATCGTGTGGTTTGCCGCCTATAACTTATTCAGTACGAATGTTTGAAACGAAACGGCTTTTTTATTTTAGTTATAATTGTGTTCCTTTTTTAGACGTCCCTATTTTTTGCTATTACTAATTGCCAGGTAATCGTAGCTACAGGCAGCAATAGCGTGAATAGCGGCATTGTCCTGCGACGATTTGTGCCACTGCCACGCGCATTAGTATCCATACGTAATAGCCCAGCTATTATTATTATTACTATTTCATTTTGGTGGGATCGCATCTAAACCACGAAACATTTATCACCGCTCGGCGCAAGCGGCGCCGCAATGTTTCGTAAACTTCGAAATGGTTACGCGCAAATCCTGCCACGGCGGCCGCATTGCGATGGAGGCGAAATGCTGGAGGCGCATGTACTTAGATTTGATCGCACGTTAAAGAACACCACATCGTCAAAACTTCCGGCGCCCTCCACTTCTGCGTCCCTCATAATCATATTGTGTTTTTGGGACTTATTCGTTTCGCATCGGTATGGCGGACACCTATACACGCGACTCCTGCGGAACTCTACAGGCCATCGAATACGTCCTGTGCAGCTGTGTTGGCTATGACGCACAGCGATGCCCGCTCCGGATGGTTTTGAACCAACTGGACTCCAGACCATTTTCTGTACAGAAGATTCTAGGACATTGGACGTGTGCTTCGATAGTGCAGAAAGCAACAAAAGCGCTAATGAAGTACCTGAACTCAACAAATCTGAGCGACCACCTGTAGACAGGATGTGCTGCCCCAAGTGTGGTCGTGATTCTGTGTGCCTCTTTCCTTCTCTTCTATCTATTTTCCTCCCTTTATCCCTTCCCCCAGGGCAGGGTAGCAAACCGGACGTGCGTCTGGTTAACCTCCTTGCCTCTCCCTCTCTCTGGGCCGTGAAAACCCAACGATTGTTATTATGATTACGCGCAGTACGCGCGTACTCTAGTTCATTAGTGAGCACGCGAGTACCAGCGATAACGCTAGAAGGTGCGATCACTGATTAATAAAATGCCGCATTCTGCCAATGATCCGAGTACCGAAGGCCGACGACATTTATTGCCGCTATCAGAGTACTGCGCACTTTGCTTGTACTTTGAGTTACTTAGTTTTCTAGGCACAAGTTAGCCCAATAAAGAGTTTTATCTCTACCGGAATGACTGACGCTTTCTTCCTAGTCACCACCACGTGACAATACAATAGGTCTGAGGCGTTTCTGGGGTGCACACGTTCTATCACTGAAGGAAAATGAATTGCGCGTTAGTCAGTATATAGATAGTGGACACTTTATACCAGCAGATAAGAAGAATATGAAAAGTAATTGCAGGCCTATATACACAATGCGCCACAAAAAATGTCACTGCCAGCGTTGTTGCTGCTGTACGCCGGTGATTCGGTATTGCAAGACGGTCTTTTATGGAGAAGGTAAAACTGCACACTGCTATTTGCGCCATCGTGCGAAGGCTTCTTATTGAAGATCGTGTGATTAGATGGCAACCCGCAAGCTGGTCGGCAAGCTGCGCAGTGACTCCCATCCGTTACAGAAATGACAAGCAAGAACCACTGTCAACGAAGTCTGTACAGAGCTGTCCATTTAAGCAGCTAACACAAACCCTAATAAGCTCTTATGATGTAAAGTAATGTACTTTGACCAAGGGGGGACAAAACTTTTAAGATGCGAACAAAGATCTCATAAAAATGAAATTGGCCACATTTGAGAAGTTTTCGAGCAGGCCTTTTTCTGCATAGGCGTTCGCTGCTACATTATGGGGGGTCTACAACAACAAATTTTTTAATGTATCGAAGTATCTTAAGATACAATTGGCAAGTATCGTATCGGATACAATTTTCGCGGTGGTATCTTGTATCTGTATCTTCAATACATTTTGCCTGAGTATCTTGTATCGTATCGCGATACAATTTCAAAGTATCTTTGCCCAGCCCTGTTAGCCGTACTCTATGGCATGGTTACAATGAACTGGAAGTGTAGTGGCGAGTGCTCTTCTGCAGCACCGCAACTGTCGCAGCAGGAAAGGCTGATGTGCGTGCGTGATTTAAAAAAAAGGCGCCTCCGCTGTGGCGGCCACTTTTCGGGAGATTCGAGATAGCATTCGTACAATCGGGAAATTAGGTGAAAATTCGGGAGTCTCCCGGACAATTCGGGAGAGTTGGCAGGTATGAAGATGGCGACCATCACGTGCTTCTGCGCTGTCAACATTACTTTCGGTTCCAAAACCACCTTGTGGCGCAGAAATGGCGCAAATTTGACAAAAAAGACCCTTTTGGAGCAGTATGGCGCAGTAATTCCCAGTTGGCGCAGATTGGCACAGGTTTCCCACCACTGCCACACAAAACTCCACAGCACTACCACTTCACCACCATGACTTCACATACTGCCGCAACTTTTGTTCGCAGTGAAAAGCTTCATCCGATGCAAAACTCTTTCTTCCCTCAGAAGAAGGGACTGTTGGGTAAGTTGGTCATTCATTATGCTTAAAACCACTAAAAAGACGAAGAGAGACGAAGGTGACACACAAGCACTGCCCCCCCCCCCCCCCCCCCCAATTTCTTTTACACTCAAGGCCCTGGCAGGGATGCCCCCAATGGGTGTTGTCAAAGCTTATGAATTATTTTGGCTATGCCTAATGTAGTGGAGCTTTCGGCCTAAATTTCATTCTCTTTCAGAAAAAACAACTTGTTACAGCTGAGCCGTAGGATTTCTAGCATTCCCACTGACAATTTAAATGTAAACAAAAACACAATAGAGATTTAGTTTGGCCGCAAACTTCTTTGCATTAGCATTTTAATGGATACCATAGGCGCAAACTTAAGACACTGGATGAGCAGTGCCATCTGGCAGGGCCCAAAAGAACCAGGCAAGCATAGATTTGTCATCGCAGAAACCTGTTGCACTTCACTTCTCTGCTGGTGCAAATTTTCGGCAGCAGCTTAATACCCAATGAGTTGCCTTTATGAACTTTTTTCCTCAAGGACACTAGGCTAACACAAACCAACGTGCCTATGATTGTGGCTGCACGAAGCATCACAAGATGTCGATACCATCGGTCAGTAAACAGGAATTCTGTAAATCCCTTTGCGTATAGCAGAATACCACGCAAACTGAAAACATCTAATGTCATGATTGGCCCATCCCGTGTGATTGGCCAACCAAGAGATGCCAAGTGTCACTGTATAAAGTAAACCCAATGGCTAAACTTGCCTTTATGAGACCAAAAATGCAGTTCCTTTTGTTGAATCCAACAAGGCAAGAAAGTCATTTCTGTTTTAAAACTAATAACTAGCCTTGGTCAGACATTATCAAAGCCTCCCATTTCAAAAATAGCTCTTCTGGAAATCCAGTGGTGCCATTACTAGTGAATACACTTTTCCAGCAGACAGAAAATTTAGTAAAATCGACTGATCAATGATGCAGTCCAACTTGGGTTGAATGATTGCCCCATCCTAAACAAGAACAAGGTGAGAATATTTTTGCTCTGAGTAAAGAATTGTAGGGTTTTGCCAAAGTTTGCCTAAGAAGCCATAGTTGCCCTCATCATCAGCATCATTTTTAGCCTTTTTGTGTTTGCTACAGGACGATGGCCTCTCCGAATCATCTCTATAATTACCCTATCTTGTGCGAGCTGATTCCGTTTTATCCCTGTTAACTTTTTGACTTTCTCATTCTATCCAACCTGCTGCTGTCCTCAGCTGCATTTCCCATACCTTGGTAACCATTCCATTGCTCTAACTGACTAACGGTTGTCCGTCTTATACATTACATGGCCAGCCAAGGTCCACTCCTTTCCCTTAATATCAACTAGAATATAGACTACCCGCTTTAAGTGCAATGCACTTATAGACCGAAGGCAAACTGGGTCCATCCATGGTCATGCAGTTCCTAGTGAAACAGCGCCGAGCTTTGCCACTAAGCTGAGAGAGGGTGCCACCATCCCGTCATTGGAAAATTTCTGAGGGTTTCACTGCTAGGGGTGCTCCTACGCGGCAGCTAATAGAAAGGCACTGGCTGGCGGAGGGTTGTTCCTGCAATAGATGCCGTCCCCCTAGGAGGCTCGCTGAATACGACAGCACGCGCTTGCCCGAGAACGGCACTGATGACTAAGAGGGGATCCCGCCGTCAGGGACAAGCGAGCATAGAAAGAACTACGTCGATTGCTCAACCCTACTCTAGGAAAACAGGACACAGCAGCCAAACGGCAACAACACAAGAAAAATCCCAAAGTGACAGCCAGAGAAACACAAGTGAAGTGCTGGTATCGTGCCGTTTCCGATGTGCGGGCATGAAAAATGCAGCAAAGAGAGAAACACAGGGACAGGGCATGCATTGCCTTTCCCCAGCATTCTTGGATGCTGCCCGAATTTTTTTTTTTTTTTTTCCTGACCCATTCTGCTGTCTTTCGATCTCTGAATGTTATGCTGATGATTTTCCATTCTACCAATGATCACAGGGTCCTAAACATTTTCTCGAATTTCCGTTATCCTTAAAAATTTCAGTCCCTCATGTTAAAACTCACAACACACAATGACTGTACACTTTTCATTTTAGGGACAGCAGCAGACTGTCATAATTTAGAAATGCCTGCCGTATACACTTGGGCCCATTGTTGATCTTCGATAAATTTCCTTGTATGAATTGGTTTCCCAGTTGGTAATTGACCAAGGTACGCATATTCTTGTACATACTTCAATCATTGGTTGCCAATCGTGAATTCTTCCTTTTTTGCCATGCTGTTGAGCATTATCTCTGTTTTCAACATATTTATATTTAGCCCTATCTTATCACTTTCTCGATCTAGGTCTCCAACCGTTTTGCAAGTGGTCGCCATCATTGCTGAAGAAATCTGCAAGTCATAAATTACCGAGATAGTCTCCATTATTTCTTATTTCTTTCAAATCAAGTCATTTGATTAGTTCTAAGCATGCAGAGGCAACATTGGAGATATCCTTTCTCTTTGTTAGACTCCTTTTCCAATTGAAATTATTTTGCTTTTCTTGTGGAGCAGCTAGGTAGCTGTAGAGTCTATGTAAATGTTGGCTATGGTATTTATATGGTGCTTTTTTGTAGACAATACAGATTTTTTATAAAAGTCCCATGACTGTCAGGCTGCCATCATTGTTCAGCAAAAATCTCTACGTCAAGGTGGAAATACTTTGTGGCACCTAAAGCGGCATTGCAGTTACTAATTAACTGTCAATACCTGCTATTTACCTTTTTAATTATTGACTTGAGGGCATTTGTTTATACGGGAAAGTTGTAGGGTGTCACCATTTATGGCATACCAATTCTTTAGAAATCGCAATAGTTGCACGCAATTTGAGATATTTATCACTGAATTTTAATGCCAAAAGTATTGAAACTGACTGTGCCAGTGCGCAGGAAACGCAGATGCTCTGTTATGTCAGACTGGAAAAACCTGTGACAAGGACGTGATGAAATTTGAACAAAGGTGTGTCGCAGCAGAATCTGGTCGGGAAAAACGGCAAGTCTTCAACACAAGCGGACTGCTTATTATTTGCATGAGATGTGTGGTCCTTATTAGTTTATTTTCTTAATCTGTAAACAGCTGCAAAAACTGTTTTGTCTATCTGCAAGAAAATGTGCCACAGAGGGGTTGCCCACGAGTTTTACGCTGAACAGAGAAAGAAAGGGTGGATATTGCGGTTTTCTTGCGCAGGGTGTGAAAGAAACATAAGCACTAAACATCACACGCAAAGATAAGGCAATCCACTGGTGCAAGCGAGATGACTTGCCACTTTTAACGAGACACTGCCGCTATGAGCCTTCATTAAAATTTCCTCACTTCCTCGTCACAGGCAGTTCTGGTGAGATGTAAAAAAGTGGAGGCATTTCCCGAGCACCCCTTTTGAAATTGCCAATTCAACAACTTACTATTTCTCTCTACTTCGTCATCACAGCTGGAGCGTAACCCTGTAGTACCACTCGCACTTTATGTTTTATATTTAATGTTATCACGACACTTGCTGCTCTTTCATTGATGCTGTGGAAGCTGCCATAAAAAAATACAAATATTTTACTCAAGACCTCCTTGCTCCCTATGCAAATGGCGACTTCAAGTTTTTGCAGAGTTCAGTGCATACGCTGAAGTGCACTGCAGTGCCATAAAAAAGCCTTTGTTTCTCTCACTATGGTATTGCAAAATGAAACATTTAACCTTCAAAGATGTGATAGGCCCACTCCTGGGTCACCGTGACCATCACAGCAGTGGGAGACCATGAGCGTGATCAAGGTAACATCGAATCACATTTATGCACCCTCATCCTTGCAATATTCGAAGCACCATTTTCGGTCACAAGCACAAGTAGTGAACTGTGTCACTTGTCGCAGTAACATATAACTCCTCATGTTCATTGGTAACGCCAAAATCTGCCAAACATCCCACGTAACGAACACGTAGCATACGAAACTAAAAGCCATAATGGTGGCATGATGAACACCTGCGTCATACAATCATGTGTTAATTTATTTTTCGGTTGCATCCTGTTTCTCCATCCATTATCTATTATGCTTTCTTGCTGTTTATTTACCCTGTTAACCCTTTGAGAGTCAAAGACGTACATGTACCTCATCCGCTAACAGCCACAAGACGGTCAAAGACGTACAAGTACGTCATTGCCTGTATGTTAAAAACGCACACCTTTTTCAATCATTTCTTTTGCGTGGAATGTGCTGCCACAATGCAGGAATACACGGAATTTTCTCATTGCGCCAATGTCTCTCTACAATTGTGCCCTGGCTAGTATTGGTTTCGTTCTTCGGCTAGTTCCCACACATTGCCCCTGCAAAACTGATGGCTTTCCGGTTTAGAATGTTTCGAAAGGTGACCTATTTGCTACTCTAACTTATTGCTCCTTGGAACGCGATTGCGCCTGTCTATATTCGGGCGCTGATTGACACAAACGATGCCGCTGTGGATGCATTTCCTGTTTCGGGGACTCACAAAAATCACTTCAGTCTCGTTGGCAATAAGACAAAGGATTATTATAGGTTTCGGACTTGTTTTCACTTTCCAGACGTGCTTACAACTACAAAGTTTTCTCGAGTGCGCTCACCCGCACAGTTTTTGCTATGAAAGCGCGCCGGCTCCTCTGCCGTGAGTTAAGCGGCGATTCCTCCAAATCGCCACTCGACTGCCGAATCAGAATCCGATTGAGTAAATGTCAGCCCGTCATACGGGTAGTTACTTACGAGTTAAGACTCAGATGTTGATGTGTGAGCGACATCTCTAAAGCGTGCGCGGCGAGATGACGCTGACTGGATCAAAAGTGGCTTTTCTTCCCCCGTGTCTCCTCTTAATGCCACTTCATGTACTTAGTTTTGAACGCCTGTGAACTACACAGGCGTTTATTTCAAAGCATTTTTCAGCAGTCATATTGGTTTTTATTAAGAATTTATCTTGCTGTTGCTCACGAATAAACCGTGTGTATGATTTTATGTCACGTTATGGTAACCCAAAAAATTTTTAGGCAACTACAGATTCATCTGAAGAATTTCATTCACCAATAAAAAAAATTCACATTTTTGGGATGCATTTCGCGAAACAATTCGCCTCAGAAGGCTATATAATAAGCTGTTGATGTGCAGTGCTGTAAATTGCCAATGTGTATTTTTGGGGAGCAGGAACTAGTCAAGCCACTTCTCAGCTTTTTCTCCCAGCCTTCCTCCTCTTATCAATGAAAAATAAAGGACCTACTATTATTATTAAGTCAGTCAGAGAAGTATTTTTCACAGCCCACCACGCATGAAACATGTAGGTGAGCACTACAGCAAACATAAAACAACGGTGGGGCCAGCACCAAAGCCAGGAGTTCCTTTAAAAAAGGGCAGAGGTTATCATGACTGTTGTGCCAATAACTGGTGACGCCGCCTCTGGGTGAGTCACTTATGTCTACTCACGAAGTTTCCAGAACTCTTTTAAATATATTTCGACCACATCAAAAATGAGTTCATTCAGAATGTGATGGCTGCATGTTAACATTTAACAAGGAGGGCAGACACTAGTCTCGGACATAAACCTACCACCTTTCACAAATTAGGTGCTTGCATCTTGGTACACGTGTATCAACCAAGATCATTACACGTCCCTCACTAAACACTGGTCCCTGCGACTTAGACAATGGCATGGCTAGCATGTGCACTAGTACAAATGCACACCTTTGTGCATTTGATGCCCTTGTAAACAACTGCAATGTGCACCAATAATTTGCAGCAAATCCCTCGAAAAAGTAACAAAGAGAGCTAATACAGCAGAGCAACATCAGTTCATCAAGCTTTGTAACAGAAATACTGAATGTAGGCAGGCAAGCTGGTGCATACTGAGCATGAAAAACAGCGCTGTGTATGTGTGCTTTTTATTGCCCTGTCTCGCCGCGCTGTTCTACACGTTCATTTTTTTTTTTTTTTTAATAATTCAGCTCTGGGAGATTTTCAAGTCTCCTTAGACTTGCAGAGTTGAGTTTTGGCTATGTTGCAACACAACAAGTATATCCTTAGAAGATTGACTAGGCCTATGCAGGCACTATCAAAATACACATAACTTGTAAGTACGTCACACTGCGGAACTCTGGGATACGGTCTCGGCATATGCGCCGCCATCACCAAGCACATGGCAGCAGACGACACCGAGTCAAGCTGTGCGGCTCTCGCATTTCCCGTCAACGCCGTCCGTCGCAATGCGATTTGTGCGATATTTGACTACCACACGAGAAGGAAATGTAAATGAGATAAAAAAGGACCAGAAGCGGGGACGTACTGTTTGCCAAAGGTGATCACAAACCCGTGCGGCCGCACAAACGAGCTGTCCGAAAAGCGGAGCACATGGCTCATGCGCGCATAAACAGGAAGGATCCCAAGACTGAACAACGTACGTGTGTGCAGGCATCACTGATGAAAGGCAAGCTATGTTTCCAAATCTCGTGCGAAGTTGTTTCACCCATTACGTGCGACACCATGGACTCGCACGCTGCAGACACGGAGGATCCGAGTTCCCCCATTCAACACTGCTTCGCTGCTGGCTGCATAATGTCCTGAACGATTCTCCATCATATGCGCAAGGCAAACGATCAAAACGCGCGCACTACGCCAATCGATCCGCCGCATGAATTTAAACACGGCGTGGTCACCGAGACGTATGTGCTCGGTAATGGCGGACGGAAGACAGGAACTGACGTCACTTGCAAGTTATGTACATGCCATGGTCAGCTGGTACAGGCAGATGAAGGTAGAAATGCCACCCTTATTCAATTCTTGTACTACTTCTGGCTTACAAAGCATCCACCTTAAAGGCAGTTTCTTTCAATTTTTGAGAAGGGTACATATCAAATTAGTATTGTCTTTAGTGTTTTTTTAGCTCTCTCTGCTGAAGAAATGCTCCCAGATAAGAAAATCAGTGCCATCCCCTCCAAAACTGAACAGCACCAAGTAGCTACTTGACCTTAATGAAATGTTAATTCGTTTACAGCAGTCCCGCATCCCGTAACTTTTTCACTACACTCCTCTAATTTCTGTAATGTACCATTACCTAAGCCTGCCAACAGTCTGGCTATATCAATCTTTTTCCTGCATTTTTTCCCACTAATACTCTCAAGATCTTGTTTATGTCAACAGATCACCAGTTAATACTTGTGTCCGCCTTGAAACCAAGAGAGTTTAACAAGTACGCCACTACCTCGCAACAGCAAGCAGCACTTGCAACCTCTCACACGTGCGTGCACTCACGCAGACACTTACTTTTGTCTTGTGGCCGCATTCGGGGCACTCGAGTTCGTATTTCCCAGCACCGCTTTTGTTTTGCCGCAGCCTGCTTTTCTAGCGTCGACTCGAGACAGGCCTCGCAGTAGGTGTGCAGGCAGGCCAGTAATCTAGGTTGCTTGTAACCAGTGTTGCATATGGCGCACAGCGGATCGTGCTCCTCGGAACCACCAAGGGGCGAGAGATTGCCGCTCTCCATTGCTGCAAGGCACACACACAAGCGCGCACACAAGGCTGTCAGTGCTTGTGAAGAGTCTCGCTAAATAAAATGGCATGTTCGGGCGGTTGTCTGAAAGCAAGCAGCCTGGCCATGTTACAAAGGTGGTGAAAACCATCCTTCAAGCTGCAATACAAGTACGGCCAAGAATATGCGTGAAGATCTTGCTTGCTCATTATCAAAAAAGCCTGCTTATGCTACCAGTAACATTTCAACATTCTCTTACGAGAACTCTATATGCCATGATGCCACCTAGAAACTGACAATGTCACCTTTATCTTGTACGTGCTTAATAAACACACAATGTATGAAGCAAACCAGTAACTCCGTTCCCAGTCTCGCCATAAAAGCTGCAGCCACAGAGGGCGCATGGCGTAACATTCAGAAACGCGTAGCCGCGAGCTCTCGCGAATACTTACTTGTGGGTTCTTTCCTAAAAAATTACCGACAAGGGTCTTTTTTCCTTGCTTTTAAACCAACTGGTCTGGCATATGTACAGCCGCCCATTTTTTTAAACCTGAACGCGCGAGCGTCGACCGCCGAGTCAATAAGCGTCGTTTAACGGAGCACAACGGAGAAATGAACGAGAATACGTGCACGCCTGCGATGAACAGTCCTGTGCAGCTGTCTCCTGCTAGGCTGTTCCGGGAACCGGACACCAGGACGCCCAGAACAGGCGCTTACAGACTCTGTGGTCGATGCTCGCGTGTTCAGGTTAAAAAAATGGGCGGGTGTACAAACTCTGCACACACAGACGTGGGCGCAAGCATTTTAATTTGTCAGCGCTTCCCGAGGCGGTGCTAACATTGTGGACAATTCCCCCCCCCCCCCCCCCCTCCCTACCTTTTCATGCCATTTCTCATATCTCTCTGCCACTTTCCAGACGACAAAACACACAGGGTGTTACTTTTAAATGCACAACGCCTTTCTGGCAAGGACAGCATATTTCCACGCACTACAACAAAGGATTGTGCTTCGCCGTCTGCTTGCTTGCTAAGTGCGCACGCTCAGCTACAAAGATGGACCAAAAAAAAAAAAAAAAAAGCGAAGGCAACATGAGCGACATACAGCCTTTTCCGGCCAAGACAGCGCACTTTCTGGGAATTCCTCTAGCATTTGCACGGACAAATAGGCCTGAAAGCGGGTTAGGCTGCGAGACAGGAGAACATAATACCGTTAAAGTCGTTCTAAACCGAAGCAGTCTCAATATGTGGGGCACCGTACCGAGGTGCGCATATTAGTGACACTGACTGCAACCTACCAAAAAAAGCTTAACGCACTGCACGTATTGCACTAAGCCAATCAACTGTTTCTCTACGGACCACGTGCACATTTAACGACGCCTGTATTTGATACATTGCGCGAAAAATTTTGATGTCACCTTCGCTTAAGCCTAACAGAGCACCACTGGCCCGCCAGCCTTTGGCGGATTGCTGCTTTCATTCGGCTAAAACACCGAGCAGTAAATCAGCGCGCTGCAGCGCATTATCGTTCGCAGCTAGTGCCTGTGCGCGGAGGAACGTAACGCGCAGAACACGCAAATTTTTTCCAACCTTTTTCTTCCGTCATGGAGATCCTGCGTAAAGTACAACCGCCATACTCAAGCAAGCCAAGCGACTGGTCAACTGCGATTGGTTGCCGACCAAAAAACTTCTGCTTGACATCGCCGACGACAGCGCCGCTCTACGTGCGGGCGCTCAGAACTAGAGCAAAAATTGACACACACACAGTATTCTTGTTTTCTTTTTTATGCCATGAAAAAATATATGGCTCAATAAATATAGTACAGAATGATGCCATGGCGCACTAAAACACTTCACATGGCTTCATACAGCAGCGAGACACGACAGGCAAACGGTAAACACAAAACGACACCGGAGGATAGCAATGCAAATTTAGCAATTGTATAGAAACGCGCACCAATCTTTTCTCAAAACGCAGTCAACGCCTAGCTGCCTCAATTGGGCATCGTCGACGTAGGTTGCTCGTTCACGCGGTTCAACGCCAAGTCAGTCCATTTTTGTTCTTGCTCCCTCAGAGTTTCGTTTACGTTGCTGTTGTCCGGCTCTGGGTCCGGCAGCTCCATGAGCGGTACAGCGATGTCTTCGTCGGGCAGCTTGTCTTCCCGCCACTTCGAGTCGACAACGTCGATCATAATCCCGTCGCGAATCACGTCGCTATCCATCGCAGACCTCCGCAACGGCCGTTAGCGCTGTTGACAGCACACGAAAGACGGGGGGGCTTGATCACAGAGGCGTAAATAAACTGTACAACAAAGTACTCTCAAATCACAAGCAACGAGTGCCGGATAACTTCGGAGCGTAATGAAAACACACTCCCGCGTTTTCGAGGAAGAGTGCGCAATCAACACAATGCGACAATGCCGATGCCGTTCTGAACTAAAAAGCTGCCGGTCGCGCATTCGGTACAGTGTTGCCAACATGGCCACTACATAAGGCTGATTTGCGCCCCATTGTAGAGTTGGTGGTTAAATATGGCGGCCGTGACGTATTTCCGCCATAATCGAATCCAGCGCAGCACCAGCAGCACGACATTAGAAATTTGAAACAAGGAATCTGGGAAATCAGTCGCTTGATGGTTGCTTAGGCCGCGAGTTCGGACACCACTTGTCTTGAGGCGCACTCCGGCATCATTTCTAACACTAGCCTGACTTGGTTTAAAAATATGCGAGAAAATTAAAACATAATCGGCGATGAAAACGTTCGAAAAAAATTCTTCGCAGTGTAAAACACGGTCAACATGAATAAAGTTTGATGTGCACGGTAAAAACTGATAAAAACGAGCTCAACGTAACGAGGAAGAAAAGGAATGCCCTCCAAAGAGAAGAGGTAGAAACAACAGCTGTATAAAACACTTTGGATACAACTCGTGAAACCGAGTGATGTGTGTGCAAACGTGTAAAACGACAAAAAGATGACAAAGTGATAAAAGTGTGGAAAACAACAGATATGAAGATGCCATAACAAAACAACCGGCATGGCCACGCAGGTCACAAATGAATGAGCACATTCAGTAATCAGGCAGAAATGTTTCACAGTGTCCTGCACATAATACATGTGAACAGCAATCTACCTGAGCTCTTCAAGACACTAATCCATTACACAACACTATGATCATTAACATTCACTCAGGAATAACAACTCAAGTTTGTGATCATCACATGCATCTGCACAAACTATTTTGCAACAAGTTACACATTCACTATAGTGCAGAGTACCTCTTGTTGGCTTGTAACAACAAGGCACCTAAAAAGGAAATATTGCTGAAAAAGTGGGGTGTAAATAACTCTCGAGTTTTGTAGGTGGTCCCTGTTGGGTGCTACTACCAAGACACGTGCTAGCTAGGCCTACTGACTTTTCGCAAAACCTCTGGAAGTTCAGTTGGCCGTTTTTTGGCTTTTAGGTGACGATGAAGGTTGATAACGATTTTTTTCACTGCTTTTCCAATGTCCTCAGCCGTAGAGCAACTGTTCTTCAGGACAGCCCATGTGTTGCAGTCCACACCAGGAGGAGGATTCTGCATAGGGTTGGCAACAATAAAAAAAGAGAGAACAAGACTTGAGCTTTACGGTGTATGAGCTCTCTTAGCTCCCTGAAGTACTCGGAATAAAAATGGCAACGTTTTTAACTTTTGACATGAACAACAACAATAAATTCTCGAGCTTGCATTTTGCATTGCATATGCTAAACCATATGCATCCCACAACAAGCTGGCAAAGCTTGAGTGCACTTGCGGGGGTAGAAAATTTGAAATTTAAGTTTATTAACGTCGCATTTGAACCGTGCAATGTGACAACATTCAGTTTCTTTTTCCACTCCAGTTCAGTTTGCAGCCCTCATTTTCAGGGGCTCCATCTCGAAGTCGACATAGACGTCACTGACTGACTTATGCTGCATCTGTAGAGAGCCATTGCAGTTTCTGAATGCAACTACCAGAACAATAAACATAACTAACAGGAAGCCCATAAACTGGATGGAACTAAATGGGACCAGAATTCCAAATTGTCAAGAGCCGTGAAAACGTGAGAAAGAATTATATTCTGGTGTTTACGCGCCAGAACCATGTTATTATTATGTGGCACACCATGGCAGGTGACTGTGGATAAAATTTTGACCATCTGGGGTCATTTAATGCGCATATAAATCAAAGAACAGGGGTGTTTTTGCCCAAATATACCACGAGCTTCACATAACATTCCAGGAATAACGATAGATGCTAGAGTTTAGTTTCCAAGGGTACCATTCTTGCACAAAAGTACACAAGATATGTGGGGCGACGTTTCTTATCAATTTACGACCCCACGTGACCACTGTGTGAGCACCACACATATACACTTAGATGCAAGAAGCAGCCCATTATCCAAAACATAAGAAAAGAAGTGCCTGTTTTTACCTCCCATATCGCATTCAATGCATTAGTGTCTACACCAACACCAGGGTTGAAATTTCCAGCAGCAGCTCTTCCAGTGCAAACAATTGGGATCACTGGTTTGTCATTCCACACGAACTCTGCTACTCTTCTAGCTGTGTTAAGACCCCCTGTAAAATAGAATGCACATTAAGCAAGCCATTAAATTCTTCACACTTAATACCATGCTTTTCCACAGACCCCCCACTCACAGATATAATTTCTCTTGCTATGTCAAAACAACTAAGTTTACAGTGTATGCGGAAAATGTGGGAAATGGTAAATATGTTTTCTAGGGCTGTGCGAAATTTTGAACCAAATCATATACAAATCAAGTAGTGATCATACCGAATCGAATATGAGTCGAATACTATTTGAATACTTTTCGAATAGTAAGGCGACCATTTTCAAGACAGGCCTACAATTCTACAACTTTTTATTTCAGACAAATATTCACAAACTTTAACAAAGTAATATTACCGTTACATTTAACTGAAAAAACATACCACAATTATGTAAACTTAGGTAAGCTTGTGTCCAGTAGCGACTAGAGCCTTCAGGGCATCTTTTAACGGTAGGCTGAATACAGTAGTTACTTATGTATTCTAGGAGGTACTTTGTCACCAGCTTTTTAATAACACTAACACCTAAAAGTTAAATAGTATTTCATGAATGAACATCATGAATCTCATTATAATGGTAGTGCATTGAGGGCACATTCATTATGGCAACGCTGGAATTTGAAGCAAAAAGTCCTTCATCCGGTGATGAGTAAAGCTTTGATAGTCCCGCAAAAGCTGGAACTGCAAGCATATTGGTAATTTACTAATTACAACAAGAAAAATGATCCTTTGCTCTTCCAACATGTTGTGCCTTTGGGGTTTTCCTGTCGTTGCTGATTATTCGAACGGTATCCCAAAATTATTCGGTAGTTCAAATATGCGCTACTCGGTTCAAGTACCAAATCGAATAGAACGCTATTTGATTCATTATTTGAAATTTTCAAATATTTGCACACCCCTAATGTGTTCCCTTCATTTTTATTACCATCAAACTTTTAAGCACACGGAGCAAAATGCTTACTCTTTCAGAAATCTGATCCTTGCTTCCCAATAGTTCAAGTTAACTAGCATGGTCGCACTTTTGTGGATAAAGATCATTGGGCGAAATAACTACAATTTGATTTGTACATAATCTGAACTTGGTGTTGATTTATCTGCCATGCTTGTAACACATTCAAGCTGTTTAAATGGACACTACTGCTGCATAACCGAAAACAGCTGATGAAAAGCCATTCAATAGACATAGGCATTCAAAACATTTGTCAAATAATTTAGGCCAACTCTGACGCAAGCCAGCCTCCTGGTTTAAACAGATGGTGGAGCAACTGCATGAATCATAAAACCTCACCCCCGAAACAGGCCAATTTTTTTTCTTCAACTGCAATTCTTTTTTAGAATCCAAAAATGGATTCCTTTGTAGTTCTGTCCTACTAACAAGAGGTCCAAAATTTCTGCCCTTTCATCGTACTTCCTTCATCTCTAGTGGATCTCTGCACATCTGATCTGATCTGTCAAAGCTGCCATACCTTCTATCAGAATGCAGACGTCGAACACACGGGCAATCACGGCATCCCTCTCGGCCATGGAGCTCCCCACGACTTTCACTTGGCCATGGGTGATGCCACCGAATGTGCCATCAGGTCTCTGATAAGCTTTCTTGCTCCAGTCCTACAAAAATATAAAACACACAAGATGCTAGATTTGCCCGAATACTTGCCAGCTCTACAATGTGTAACGTCAGAGACATCCAGCAACTTTCACATGCGGGAAAAGGAAGCCACGAAATAATGTAGCTGGCCTGTAGAACAGCACCAAGGTGGAGCACCACATAATGATACAGAAGAAGCACAAGCAGGCTAGATTTACTGGCACTAGGTCTCAGAGAAGAGTGGCATGCTGTTACAGTTAAACCTCAATATAACAAAATCTTCTACATAAGGAAGTACAGTAAAACCTCGTTAATTCAAAGTCACTGGGACTGTGAGAAATCTTCGAATTAAGCGGGTTTTCGAATTAACGAAACATACAAAAACTGGGATACAAGGAACTTTTAATTATTGAAAGTAACCAGAGGTGGTCGTTTTTTGCTGCGCCGGCTAGCTTGCGGCTCCAAGGGTTGTGTTTTCAAGCAATACCTGTTCGCTGATTTTGCCGCAAACTCGAGGGAACGGCGGGCCTCGCTGCTGCCAGCGTGGGAAAAGGAAAAAAAAAAAACGGTCTCGTGGTCTGCTGAAATGCACGCCTGCGGAAACGACGACGTGCTTCACTGCAGCACAGTGGTGACACGCGGGCAGCATGTCACCTGTTCCTCGCAGCGTCAGTGCGTCATTACGCGACCATTCGCCCATTCTTTCTGGTAAAATAAAGAATTTTAAAATGGCCAGTTTGACGGAATTCACGATGTGTTTTGGCTGAAAAACATGATCATTGAAGTTTTCTAACCGAGTTTTCGACGAAGGCGTTGCACGCAAGAACTCGCCAGCAGTGCAAGTGCGCAAATTGCTGGAGCAACCGCCAATCGGAGTTTCGCATACATCGTGAATTCCATCAGACTGTCCTTATTTAATTTCTTTATATTGCCAGAAACAATGAATAAATCATAACGCGCTGACATTGTGAGAAGCATGCAACATGCTGCCCACGTGTCACCGCTGTGTTGCAGTGAAGCACGTCTTTTCCGCAGGCCCCCCATTTCAGCTGACCGCGAGACTGCTTTTAAAAAAAAATTTTTTTCTTTGCGCTGGCAGCAGCGAAGGTGGGGTGCTTCACCTGTCACTCATTAGTATCACTACACTGCCTTGCCTTGGGGCTCCTAAGGGCCGTCGTTTCCGCGGATTCGCGGCGAAATCGGGAATCGGCACGTGGCACCCAAAGTTTTCAAATTAACCGGGCTGGCGCTAACTGCCGCTTCAAATTATCCGCTCAAACTCACATTGCTCAATACGGGACCGCAGAAATCCTTCGAATTAAGCGGGATTTTGAAATAACCGAGTTCAAATTAACGAGGTTTTACTGTACGCTAAACCCTCAGTAAACGAAAATCTGTTAAACGGAACTGCTGCTTAAATGGAACTGCTCCTGATATGATTGGTTTCATACTTGAATATCTGCACCCCTGCTTCTTTCTCGGTAAACGGAACTCCTGTTAACATAACACATTTTTCTGGTCCCTTCAGGTTCCGTTTAACGAGAGTTTACTGTATTTCACTTTTTACAACTTCATGTCGATAGAACACCGTGTACTTCGATCCTCAACATAACGAAGCGCGTTTATCCGTGATTTCAATTTAAAGAAGTTTCAGTGCTGCCACAAAGGAAGACTGAGGTGATAAATTGAAACTTATGCTGCGGCTAGCGTCATGTGGTTGAGCTGCATGTGGTTTTTGCAATCACATGCCATGCAACAGACAGCGGCTGCTGAAGCTGAGGAGCGTGTTATCTGGCAGCACAGTCTGAGAAAAGCATGCAACTCAATGCTCTCCTCTCCTTCGGAACAGCAGAGAGGGAGAGCATGTGGCTGATTTGTGGCATGCAGGAACAACGGTGCACACCTGCTGTTTCTACACAGCACAGTCCCATGGTGTAGTTTCGTTTTCTGTGCTACGCGTGACGTGCGTCAGCTTCCGATATGGTGTTTTTGCTATCACCGCATGTCAAATAGTAAGCATGATTAGCCATAGAGGCAGCCGGACAGAATGCTATGGGCTCTTATCTTCTAAGCAATCATTGAGTGATGTAGTAAATACAAATGATGTCAATAAATTTATGCAGTTGACGTACATTTATGCAATTTACTGTAACGATTAACCAGATCATTATTTATTGTTATAGGAATTCAAATGTGTCTTGTCGTGTGGTTGTAAGAGAGCTTTTATAAATTTGTATAATGGTATGCCTAAGTTACTGTTGTAAGTTGTATAATTATGTGCCTACTTAATTGATACAATGTCGTACCTCCCTGTAATGACCCTCAAGAGAGGGTTCACAGTATTCCTAAATAAATAAATAAATTTAGGAAACAGACGTTGCCGATGCGGCTGGTATCTAGCAAGTGATCTCGATCGGCGAGAAAAAGGATGTCGCCACTTGCTTCAGGATATCACACAGCTCCCTCTCCATGATCCTGAGCTCGGAAAGAAGCTATTCAACACCCTACAAAAAATATAGGATAAATTCCAAACGAAAGCATTTGGAAAAGACACCTTTAACACAAATGAGTTCTTTTAGTATGGGCACAAGAAGTATTTGTGTATATATACATATATATATATATATACATACATTATACATACATTATATATATATATATATATATATATATATATATATATATATATATATATATATATATACACACACACACACACACACACACTCAAACCTCGATATAACGAACCCGGATATAACGAAATATCGGTTATAACGAAGTAAATGAAGAATACTCTTGCAACAGGTATAGTGTTAAAAATATACCTTTATAACGAATTTTCGGATATAACGAACTTATTTTCGTGTAAGATGCAACTTCGTTATAAAGAGGTTTGAGTGTATATATATATTTCCTTTTTTTTAACTGCTTCTACAGGGGTGCAACAGCCGAAATATAATTTAGAGCAATTTTTGGAGCAGCAAAATGTGACTTTTGGAGCACGAAAATCCAAATTTGGAGCAGGTTACGGGGAAAGAACAACCATTTTTTATCACGGAAGTCCAAATTTGGAGCCGTATAAAAAAAAGGCTTACATTTAGAAAAGAAAACAAAAATATGTACGAACCATTCAAAATCACCTAAATCGTGCAGAGTCAACATGAGCATTGCTATTTCAATGAAAGTAGTATTTTGAACCACGCCACTGTGCCAACAATGATAAAATCCACATTAGCATTTGCCGCGCCTGTCAAATCCTTTGACAGAATCTGTGAATTCAAGTGTGGATTTGCCAAGCTGGCGACCTTGAAATTCGGGAGATTCGTAAGACTGTGACGAGTAGAGGTGGCGAAAAAAAAAACTGGCGCACAGTTTTGTTTGTTTTTTTAGGGCTGCAGAAATGTCATTCACTGCTCCAAATGATTGCCAGTAACCTTTTTAGACGTCAGTGATCATACTATTCACAATTATGCGGCATATACATGCATGAGTAAGTCAGGAGCAAAATGTTCTGTCTCGTGAAGTGCTAACAGCCCCTTCCAAATCTTAATAAGCTTTCTCGCAGGGCACCGCTGTACTGCGGCGAAGGTGGCTTAAGCAGCGTTCTGCACGAGATAGAACAAGGCCATGAAATTTTCGAACCGCAAACTGCAGGTGGTCAATGTGACCTCCATTTCTGGCTGAAACTAGCGTGAAATGGAGAAAAATTTGAGGCTGGTCGAGCATTTTGGCGCAGCGTGGCGCAATTTCAGCAAATTTCGTGGGTTTGGCTCAGCTCGGCGCAAAAATAGGGAATTGTATCAAATTGGCGCAATTGGCGCAGCTGTTGCACCCCTGCTTGTACTTACCAGCCACACCACTATAAGCTATATAAAATCGTAACATTATATGGATGTTCCATGACAAAGCCAATTTAAAAGACTGTTGTTGAACCAATGCATAGCAGTGACCAAAATTTGTGAAGCCCTACTGGTTCTTGCTTTGTTCTCCTGACATACACTTGTCACAAAACAGGAAACATGGTCACATAAACAGAACTGCTGTAATTTAGGTTGTCACCTTGCTTTTATGCAACTATAGACTGCAGCTCTTCTGGTTTTGTGAAGTGTGACGGTTTCCAATGTTACACATTCTTTGGGGCGAGTTAAAAGCAAACAAGTGGTTCGGTTCGGTGAACGTGATAGCACTGACCTCGCACCGCCCTGTACAACATCTGAGATTCTGATGACAAGCCACAGTGGCAGAATAGGAGCAATAGATCACCTTAACCTATATAGTATTACCACAGTGTGTTGGACCTGCATTTGTTTTGGCTTTACGCTTCGCAGGCATATCATCAAATTGTGGGTGCTAGACCTCAGATTCAAGAATATTTGCTTTTATGTTACAAAAGTTATTTTTTTGTACTGCCATATTATTCAAACATTCGTCTGCCTTTACTCGCGCAAGAGGAAAACGCTTTGAAGACTAAACTTTGCATATAAGGTTGAACTTCACATTAACATAGTTTTGATCTAACAATGTAAATTGCTGATTCGTTAATTAAGGATTAACTGTACTTGATTTCCGAGAAGCGAAATGACAAATACTGTTAAATTTCATTGAAGCAATGGCATAACGCGTCGATTAATAGGATTCACTGCATACACTAGCCCATGAACAAAGTATAGAATATTATGTACTTCAATATGACAATGTGCCGACAAGGGGGGGGGGGTGGTGGCACCCCATCATTTGGGCAGTGGTGGGCTGTGCAGGAATACACCGTCTTGCATCGTTCTATGCCAGGTATCTTATGATGGACAGAATTTATTTTTTTGTCTGTGCCTTGGGAATTACACAATCCACCAACTCGGTTTTACTGTCAACGGCCTTAATTTTTTATATAAGACTTAGCAGCACACGTTTTTCAACCAATCAGGTAATGAATACATTTGTCCGGAGTGAGAAGCAAGTTTGGAAAAGTATCCACATGCACTCACCTTCTTGTCCCTCTCGGGAACAACATGAAAGACCCTATGAAAGGGTTTCTCTGTCAAGGATCGCTCTTCGCAGAAGCTCCTTGCTACTTGTTCTTCAACACCAAAAAAACCACTCGTGCAGAGGCTGACAAACTTCAGTGAGGCAAGTTCCTGTCCAATGGCACTGTACAGAAAAGGTAAAAATAACAAATGTTACATTTTTAACTTTATGAAAGGGAAAAATTGACAACCACCCGTTTGTAGCACGAAGCCACAAGGAAATCCGTACGGATTTCTCAGAAAGAAAAGCTTCTTAGTTGCCGAAAAATTCGTCCTGGTCCGGGGTTCGAACCCGGGACCAACGCCTTTCGGGGCGGTCGCTCTACCAAGGTAGAGCGATCGCCCCGGAAAGTAGAGCAACCGCCCCGGAAAGGCGTTGGTCCCGGGTTCAAACCCCGGACCAGGACGAATTTTTCAGGCAACTAAGAAGCTTTTCTTTCTGAGAAATCCGTACAGATTTCCTTGTGGCTTCGTGCTACAAACGGGTGGTTGTCAATTTTCCCTTTCATAACCCTTCCGCCACCTTGCGGGATTCCGCAGAACTCATTTGATATTTTTAACTTTCAACAAAATGTACAATGAGTATGGCTTAGTAATGAATTGCAAGAGGGATATATCAAAGCAAGAAAAACCGAAGGGCTCAATTCCTGTCAATCGCATCCATAATGAAGCTGACAGACATCGAAAACCGATGAAAGTGCTGAGAAAATAACTTCATTTCACCTTATTGATAACAAAGATACAAGAAAGAAAGGGAATGAAAGTGAGTGAAAGAACAGCTGGTTGCAGGCGGACATGCCAGTGGATGTGGAAAGTCTTTAAAACACAGAAGTCTGCACACTTTTGTGCGGCATGATTAAATAACTGTAGAGTGCCGAAAAACGGGGACAGGCAAAAATAACAGACAGGATGAGTGCCGACCTTAAACGGAAAATTTCGAACACGAAACAGTGAAAAATCGAAATCACCGTTAGTTCTGCATGCACGTGCGCACACTTGTGCACACGCTTGAAATTCGTTGGTGAAATGACACCATGTTTCTGTAACAGATTATATCCGCTATCTAGTACACTCCGCGAAAGTTGCCTGACACACATCCTGCCTTTTTACTTCATCAACTTCTATAATCTTGCATGCTACCTTGTTATTGTAACCAAAAATAACAGAGGCATCCGAGAGAACAGCCTCATATCCACGTTCACGGCAATGTAGTGCAAGATGAGAATGTGTGGTACCCTTCAGCGAGCTATGTTCCTCCCTGAGCCAAACGTTACCACATCAGCCCGCTTGTCCACTGCGACACCTTCCACAGACAAAAGCAGCAACATTGTGCACAGCCACCTTGTTTACAGGGAAACACTGCATTTCATGTTTCCTAGGGCCCTGAGTATGTCCTGGATATTCCATACTCTCCAGGCATTTTTGTAAAGCTGGACAGATTGTACTCAGCTTGTTCTCGGTTGAAAAGACCACACTAACATCATGTTGGGTGACCCATTTTTCAGGCAGCATGAAATCACATGAACATGAAGGCATCACTTACCAGCAAATGCTTTCAGAACGTTTGCAAGACAGATGTGTTCCACCAGTGACGTAGACCTTGTAGTCTGACTGTGGCAGCTCTGTCAGCAGCTTCTTCTCCTGCGATGACAAACACAGCCCAAGCATCTTGAGTGAGGTAATCTATTGTAAGTATTTCGAAGCACAAGGTCGAATGCCTAGGTAGCATCATATAGGGGCAGTAAGAAGTACGGAAGAGGGAAAGAGACACCTCTGCTAGCCTTCACAAGCAAACTCTTGACAAGGCCTTCTGCTTTTCCTCCCTCTCTTAAAAATTCAGTGATATCTATAAAGCCACACAGCATGAAATCTATGAAGCTTTTGAAATCAACAAGAAGGGAAACATGTGCATCAGTGAACCATCAGTAGTTTTTCCTGAAAAAGAATTTGTGTACTGGTCACGTTAGTTAACGCTGTTCAGATATGAGGCAAAAGTGATGTTGCTGTCTTCCTTTAAAATTGTGCAGTTAATGAGCCATGTCCTTTTTTTCTTCACCTTTGCTTCCTACATATTTTCTTGCCGCAATCAACTGTGCTCAGTTGTTATTCAGTGCTTGTGTTCTGCAGCTCTTTTTTTTTGTGTCCAGTCTTCGCGCTGATTTTTCCTTCAAAGTGACACATACCAACTAGCCCTTCAACAAACCCTACCGCAATATACAAACCCTTCTGTCATAAAACATAGGTTTGTGGAACGTTTCTGAAGCAAAAACAAAAATATTGAAATCTGTGCCCCATGGCAAAAGAGCAATTGCAATGTAAGCATACCAAATATGTTGTTTCTTCCAAACTTGCATCAAAAACTGGTTTTTCAGGTTGCTTCAAGAGTCTGCTAATCCTTTCAAGCAACTGGCACTCCCAGTCGTCAGATTCCCGCTATGTCAAAAGAGAAGACAGAAGGTGAGACATTGCATATCTTCCTAGTTCTAAACGCCTGAAAAATATGCCTAAACTTATCAATAGATTGGATGCCAAAAATTCCATCACTAGACTCACTTTGTTCACGATAGTTGCAAATTGCAAGCGTTTCTGTATTGATACTGGCACCTCTCGCTCGGTGCAGCCCACGACCACCACTTTCTTTCGCAAAAGACAGTAGCAAGCCTGTAAAAACACAAAGGAAATGAAACACAGTGGATCAGTCAGTAAGTCGGACAAATCCAAAGATCTCATTCAGGACAAGAATGGGTATTATGTCTAATGACACAAATCGCATTTTCCAACACAAAACTTCATTTCCGGTCCCATGCTCCTCAATACTCCTTCAATAGGATTTTTTTCCCTATTCGTTAAACCTCTGAAATGAAAGCTCACATGGTGTACTAACATTCTATTTTCAAAATTACTTTGTCGCATTGAATGGAGACCGAAGCTTTCAAAATCATAGACACGCCCATACTTTACCTATCACCATACAATATATTGGTTAGACCAATCAGACGCCAGATACCACCACATGACGCTTTGGTTGGACCAATCAGACACCAGATGTCACCACACATTGGTAAGGCCAATCAGACAGCTGTACCATGCAAACTTCCTTTATAACACATTATCTGTACATGCCCCTCTCATTTGACTGCTGCAGGTACAGCCCCAAGCAAACCAAGAAAACATTCTAATAAACACAAGGAAGCAAATATAAGTGACCTGCTGTTGGGATGCCTTGGATTCCAGGTAGCTTTCGGAGAGTACAATAATAACCACTTCGGCCCGCAACACCTGCTTTCGAAACTCATACTTCCGATTGCTTTCCTTGTTTGACATGCTGTCACTGTCTGAAAAAAAAAAAAAACGACAAAATATACATATATTTCTATTAAATGCCACTTTTCACGAGCAGTACATTAAAAACCAATGCATTTGAACAATTGAGTAAGCTTTCGCCTATTGAGAAAGGTCACGGATTGCAATGACACCTTGGGCGGTGCAAAAATTTGAGCTTCTTGCTCTATAACATTCTAAATGGATTACTGTAGTACCAAGCAGGTTAGGTTAATCAAGGACTGAATTCTGCAGCAGTATCGAATAATTTTTCCACTAATGAGATCAATGTTCACTGTTTAACTATACATAAAAGCAAGCTGTGCTCTCAACACTCTTCTTACCTACTGCTTTTTAATGAGTCACATACTAATCTTTTACACAAAAGGAAAACAAAATTACACAAAAAACGTAACACACAGTTGGATTTCATGTTTCAGTGTTGTGACATGCCATACCAGCAACTCAGGGAAATTTGAGTTTCCAGGGCTAATGGAAAAGAAGCCAGAGAATCCTTATAAACTGTGGCTAAAGGAGGCTGACCATATGAACAGTGCTGAGTGTATTGGTTATTTCAAACTACTAGTCGCGTATAGCTCCTAGTATCTTTAAAATCTTCAAATCTTATTTTCTGTACCACTGCTGGAGAAGCACAACACCAACACATAAATATTAACGAGAAATGGTGGCCAGGATGTGCTAAGTGCACAAGGTCGTTGAAGTATTCTCTCGTATCTCCTGATCAACATTTGTGCATTTATATGGTCTAATATTTTCTGTCTTCCCACAATTGATGTGGGCTCGATCTCAGCCGGGGCGTGCGCATGTTGATGGAGGCAAAATACTAGAGGCCCTTGCATTTTGTGATGTCTGTGCACTTTAGAGGAGCACTGGCACAATTTCGAGGAATCCCGACAAAAAGAAAATTTTCATTTCCTCGGCACGCAGTGTTAATTTGTAACCAAAGCGTATTGCTGTCACATACTGGAAGCACAAATACAGTAAAACTTCATTAATTTGAACTCTGTTCTGTCAAAATCCCACTTAATTCGAAGAATTTCTGCGGTCCCATATTTTGTAACATAAATGTGGATGTATAATTTGAAGTGGTGGTGCCCGGTTAATTCGAAAACTTTGTAGCCATAGGCGTGCACAGGGTTCTCCTTCAGGGGGGGGGGGGTCATAGCAGTGCCCCCCCGCCTCCCCTTTTATGTCAATGAATGGGGCTGACTATGCCCTTCCCCCTCTTAGGTAACTAGGGGGGCAGCCGCCCCACCCCCCCTGCACACACCTATGTATGTAGCGATTCCCAGTCCCAATTTCACCGCGAATCCACGGAAACGATGGCCCTTATGATGCATTTAGACGACAGAATGAGTCTGGATTTATAGTGGCGGACAACGGATCACATGACCTGTCATCAGCGATTCTCCTCATCCTCATGCGGCTCGTGGACGGATGACTTTAACCTCTTTTTCACATCGAGACTCTGACAGCAAAATGCTGCAGCTTTAGCAGGCAAACCAGCAGTGTCTGGCAACCAGCGCACTTTGCGTCTGCTCGAGCCGCACGGCTGTCCTCATTGTTGACATCGGTTCATCGCTTGCTGGCATGGTTCAGTTTATTTCTGAGCACTATTCTAAGACGACCACCTTTGACACGTCTATCAGTTTCAATACGCGCTGCTTGGCGGGTTGGACAACAGTGGGTAATTTGTCGCTTTAATCATTACACATGCGGGATTCTATGGCAGGGAAAGTGGTGTGATCGCTGAGGGCCGTTGTCTCAGAATACGGCCCTGTGTTTCAACATTGCTGTGAACCAAGAGATGGAAACATGATGTGCAGTGGTGCAATGTGCATGGTCACTACCTGTTTTCTGCAAAAGAAAAAGACTGCGCGTCACTGTATCACACAAAAGAAAAGGCAGTGCATTACTGTATCTTCCCTTTGTATGAAGGCCCTCACACACGACAGCAGCGAGGTCAGTCTTCAGCAGCTCTCACTACAGCAGGTTTTTCTTCCCAAACAGCCTTTCCACCAACAAAGCCGTTCTCATTGAAACAAATTAGTCCTTGTCTGTGCTGGATGCTTGACATGGCGAGTGTCGTTACAGTGTATTAAAATGTGGCATCATTTTCTGTCTGCCTCCATGTTGTCGAATACTCACGAACCAGTCTGCCGGCAGCCAGCACAAAAGCTGCGGTCTAGAGTAATCCGGCTCTAAGGTGCTGTCATCCACTAGCACCCAGTCTGTCTTGTGGATGCGCCTGCTGGTGGATTATCCATAGATTCGTCGTCCACATCTAAGTCAAATCCAGGTTTGGTCCACCGTCTGAATGCACCATTAGGAGCCACAAAGAAATGCAATGCAGCGATGCTAATGAATGATAAATAAAACACCCCAGCCGCGCCACTTCCAGAGAACAAAAAAAAAAGGACTCATGGTCAGCTGCAATGTGTGCCTACAGAAAAGGTGTGTTTCACTGCAATACAGCGTTGACACATGGGCAGCACGTAACAAGCTTCTCGCCACGCCACCGCGTCATGATTCACCCATTTTTTCTCGGAAAATAATACAATAATATCTGGGGTTTTACGTCCCAAAACCACGAAATGATTATGAGAGCTGCCGTAGTGGAGGGCTCCCGAAATTTCAGCCATCTGGTGTTCTATAACGTGCACTGACATCGCACGGTACATGGGCCTCTACCATTTCATCTCCATTGAAAATGTGACTGCCACGGCTGGGGCTTTCTGGGAAAATAAAGAAAATAATAAAGGACGGTCTGAAGGAAATCACGATGTATGCGAACCTTTAATCATGGTTGCTCCAGCAATTCGTGCACTTAACCATTGGCGGTGCTTTTGCCTTCAACAGCTACTTCAAAACCTATGCTCAAAACCTTAAATGAGCATGTTTTTCAGCCAGAAGACATAGTGAATTCTGTCGCACTGGCCAATATTACTTTCTTTACTTTCCCAGAAAGAATGGGCGAATGGTCGTATCACGACACGATGACGCTGCAGGGAGCATGTGACAAGCTGTGCATGTGTAGCCACTGTGTTGCAGTGAAACAAGTCTTCTCCGTAGGCGCGCATATGAACTGGCCACGAGACAGCTATTTTTATTTTTTTTCTTCCCTGCTGGCAGCAACAAGGCTGAGGTGCTCCACATATGAATCATCAGCACTGCTGCGCAGCATTGCCTAACAACTCTAAAGGGCCGTCGTTCCCCCAGGTTTGTGGCCAAATCGAAATTGGGTATTGCTGGGAAACATAACCCATGAAGCTGCAAACTAGCATATACAGCAAACAACCACTGCTGTTTACTTTCAGTAATTCAACTCTCTTGCATCCTCCTTTTGTATGTTTGTTAATTCAAAGTCCTGCTTATTTCGAATATTTTTCACAGTCCCAGTGACTTTGAATTAATGGGGTTTTACTGTAGGCGCATATAAAATATTACACATTTGGCAAAGCAAGTTGTAGTTGTATGAGAGTATGAAGTGTAATTATTCCATAAAAGAAGATTGCAGATAGAAAACAACTGCTTCATAAAACACGATAGGCGAGACATCTACAATTGCGTCATTGGGGTAGCCTTCATAGCGTTGCCTGCTAAGCATAAAAATGGATCACAGCTCAACACTAAGTGCGAAGGGGGGCCACTTGCCAACAGTGTCCATGCTGCAAGAAAACTGGAAGGATGGAATTCGAAGCAATGGAGGCGGCCGTGGCTGCCCGTGTCCCATGCTTTGCGAATCGGATGTGCCTCGACTGTCCTGGGATCCGAACATTGGCACGGAAGAGGGCAGGGGCGTGCTGGGTGTGATGGTGCCTGCGCTGCTGGGACTGGATGCACCACCGGCACCCGACGGGCCCGAAGCCGTTCCGAGGCTATCCAATGAGCACCAGGCCTCGTAACAGTTGCGCTCAAGCAGACATTGCAGCCGGCAACACTGATACAAAAAAAAAAAAAAAAAAAAAAAAAAAAAAAAAAAAAAAAAAAAAAAGAAAGGAGACAATAACTGTTGGGGTTTAACGTCCCGAAACCACCATATGATTATGAGGGATGCCACAGTGGAAGGCCCCGGCAATTTCGACCACCTGGGGTTCTTTAACGTGCACTTAAGTGTAAGTATGCGGGCCTCTAGCATTTTGTCCCCTCTGAAATGCGGCCAGTATTCGATCCCGCGACGTAACAAATGCCTTATAGTCATGAACTGCCAGATTTAGCTAAAAATATTTTTTAAAAAGTTGGGTACCCACAATTCACGTAAATGGGTACATGCCTGCCAATTTGTAAACGAAAAAAATTACAAAAAAAAAAAAAAAACTCTGCTGACAGAATGCCAAGGAGGGGATACTAGTAAGTATTGGTATGTTTCTTACATGCAATAATAATAATAATAATATCTGGGCTTTTACATCTCAATACCACTATATGATGAGGGACACTGTAGTGAAGGGCTCCGGAAATTTTGACCATCTGGTGTTCTTTAACAAGCACTGACATCGCACAGTACATGTTTCTTACATGCAAGAACATCTATATATTAGCATCTCTTTTCCACGATTTGTGAACCACCATCAGCAGTGTCCTGGTTTACCGTATTGACCTGCATACTGCTACAAGCAATGGTTAGCACTCCCAATGTCGGCTATTTTTGGCTGAATGACTGCTTACTATTGGCAAATGCCAGCTGGTGTTGGCGAAATGACAAATAAGTGTTTGCCAAAGTAGACTAGTGGTATAGCAACAATATTTTTTTGTAATAACTCAGCGATGCTCTAGCACATACATAGAAAACAACTTGAGTTAGTTCTGTATGAATATTTTTTATTTAATTTGCCTCAAGCAAATGAAACCTTTTGATGGACACATATGCACTTCATTGACAATGATTAAAGGAGAACTGACACGACTTTGAGGCACCCCAAAACGGACATCTTTCATTTCCATGGTGTGCACTATCAATGCTCTCCACACACCATAGCCAGACAACACGTATAAAATATTTTACTTTGATTTTAAAGTTTCTGTCGCCCAGCATCCGCAAGCCAGCCCCACCACAATGGATATTATCACGACAAGTCAACACAGTTCACTGGGTGTGTGAAATCTGCGTCCTGCATGCAGCATAAATCGCAGAAATCGCTGTCAGTCTCTGGATGACCATTCACTCGTTGCTGTTTACATGAACCATGTGCAACTGACAGCAAACTGACAGCTGTAGCTAGTATGCGAGTTGCAGCCTTCCTGTGACGTCAGACTTGTGTTGACACGACACTGCGAAGCTGCCCCTTAACACCGTAACTTGATTTGCTATTTTAAATTAGCAGTGTTAAAAATATATTCAATGCATTCCCAAGCACTACGACACTCTTTTTAGGGTTTTCGACACCAGTGTTTTTATTTAGAGAAACAACCCAAAAATATTTAAAATTCGTGTCAGTATTCCTTTAAGCAGTACTCTTTATAACGTGCAGCACACAAGCAGTAGCAAACGTGAAATAGCAAATGTTGACAAGCAACATGTCTATTTGTAGACACGAGCGATGTTTTTCATTTATTTATTTATTTTTTTTTTTCAGCAACACCACTGCAGGTGATTTCACATGCTCAAAGCAAGTCCTTTGGAGATCTGTTCAACATGACGAGACCAACAATGACAGATTCGATGACTAGCAAGCGAAACTTTTGAGTTTATTTTGGCATAGCTCAATTTCATCAACTTGCGAAAAATTTGGGAGAGTTGGGAAGTGCGTGGCTGTTGTACAGCTTTATAGAGAAAATGAGAGATAGGAGACAAAACTAGCTGCATTGAAGAAAATATATGTGTTTGCTCACCAATAAGAGAATGTATTCTTGAAGGAAAAATGGTAAAGACTCGGCAAGAGAAACTTAAGATGACGCATTCTTTTACAGTAGTTGGGATCTGAAGCCCTGTAGTATTTTTTCTTTCTTTCTTTAACATTGCTTATACGTTTCATGCCAGCACTCACAAAGTCTTTGTCCTGGGGGGTGAGCACTAATCACGATGAAAGGCCGACGATCTGGGCAAAGTAATGGCGTAGCACTATCCGCCTGTGCAACGAGGGCCCGTGGCTGCAAACAAGAATAAGAAGCACGTTAGCACCAGCTTGTTAAGCTTTAGGTCAGTCCTTAGATCAGGCCAGCTTTGATCTAAAGCTAGGCAGTATCCCAACCCTGCAGTGAAATTGGAAACTCAAGAGTCTTAAACAAGAGGACATAGTGAACTGAGCTAAAGTGAACAAACATTATCCGGAAAGTGTACTGTCCTAATGTCTTAAAAGAGGATTAAGTGGGGCAGCGTACTCCCTAACACATTAGAAAGAAAACAATCACTGTTGTGACTGTTTAAGCTGAGCTGTGCGTGTCGAGTATACATAAACTTCATAGTAGTGTTTAGAATTTCAAAAAATTAAAGCAGATGATGTGAGTCCTAGCTGCCTTTCTGAGAACCTAACCAGCCAAATGCAAAGAAAGCACTTTCACTTGTTTCAAGTTGAACTAGGTAAGTTTTGCATTTAGCTTTAAAACATCCTACGATTGTAAAGCAAAGGTCATGGGTTCAGTTCCCACTGCTGGCAAACTGCTTTTTAGTACTTTCATTTCCCATTATCTAGAAATTAAACTTTAATGAGAAAATTCATATAACGCTCTCCGTGGTCTCCTTAGCCTGAATGTCTCTTGGCTTCGTACACTCGTGCCCACCAAAAAACGGGCCCCTAGATCTATTCCCCTTCTATAGTTCCTACTATCAGGTTACAGCGATTTGAAACACCTCCGGAATTATTTTTTGCGCCAGAAGATATGGTGAATATGGTCTTACTTTGTAAGAATTGTCGTACTGCACTTAAGGTCGAGATATAATTATTTACTTTATCTTTCAGGGCAACCATGTGCCAACAGCAGCGCAAGTGAAGTTCTTCTCCAAATTATCAGCCTTCAGGCCTCACGTTAAACAAAAGAAACAGTACACTTACATTGGTTGCATTACTGAACGCCACTTGTTCCTTGCACTGCCTCAGGATGCTGTAGATATCATTGGCAACACGCTCTACAGAACGGCTCTCCCAAGTTCGAACGCTTTCTTCTTCTTCATTGTCGCTTTCACGTGCACCTGGCAGTGTTTGAATGTAAGGTAATATCAGCCAATAACCGGGGAATTTTGAGTCAGCTGGAGAATTTTTCTGACAGACAAGCATGTTGCCTGCCAGTAACAGCAGCCTGACTGAGAGAGCATGGAGAGGGGGGAGGGGTCATTACTAGCTTCTTACGACTAGGCCCCAGCAGTATACAGAGTCGCCATTAATGACTACACATTATGTACAACAAAGCTAGACATGTCTGCTAAAAAGCACGAGCTGCTATGTGCATGTTATTAGGGTGAGCTTTAGACACAACTTCAGTGTTCAAACATAAATATCTGACAAGCCAAACAACTCATAAATTAGAAGGTACCTGGGCAAGTTGATAGGGCTGCCACAGCAGAATACATATTCTCAGTGCAAATAAACAAAGTGATAAAAGAGGACTATTTGGTGCCTTTCTCCTTAGTGTACTTTGTTACATGATGCTGACTTAGAGTGGTACTATTTCAGCAGGTCTAATGGTGACAAGCACTATTTGAGACAACATGGCATTAGCTACTTCGCATTAATGATGTCCCTTTTTGGAGCCACATTAGCATCCCAGAATCCCCTTCTTCTTGGCTTTCTAGAAAAAACTGCGTGACATTAGTAAAAAGCATTACTCACTAATTTAACATGTACTGGTAGGCTAGTTGGCTAGCCATAATCAGATTGAAATAAGGACAACACTGAAGAATAGACAAACATAAGCATTCCTCAGTGTCGATGTTTTGATGCTACTCAGTAAAGTGTCAAGCATCAAGTGAGTCTACTTGTACTGTGAGTGGCAAGCACAAATGAGCGAATGGACGCATACCTTGTTGCACCTCGTGTGCTTTCCTCCAGTCAATGTACTGTATAGAAGCGAATTGAATGGCAAGATGATTAGGAGGCCAAGACTTCATGAAGTTCACAGGAATGACAAATTTGCCAATGTAGTCAGCAAGCTTCACCTGAGTGAATGGATATTTGCATAATGTTAGAAAAAGAGTTTACAAGGAAGCCTTAAAGGGACACTAAAGGCAAATATTAAGTCGACGTTGATTGTTGGAATAGCAGTCCAAAAACCTCGCAGTGCTTCTTCCACACCAAGCACATGCTTATTTTGAAATAAAATCACCTTTTAGTGGTCCACACGGCATTAGCTCACTTCAAACCACCTGCCTGAACGGGCCTTCTGACGTAGCAGTTGCTTTGCCCAACGTTACCCGCCTTCACTGCGCGGCCGCCGACACTAGTAGAAGCAGTGCACTGCTCGGAAGGGCACATTGCAAGTTTTGCCCACGTAGCGGTTGATCTAGTATCTTCCGCACAGAAGTGCAGCGAGCACACACGCTGATTTTTTGGCTGTTTTGCACACTGGCGCTGAGGCACGGCAATCAGCCACTTCAAGTGTAGGGGTTCGTTTTGCGGCACCCAGTGTAAAGTCACGTCGGTTTCTTTGCTGCAGCTCAAGCGGCGTACACCATTCGAGCATCCGGCAACATCAAATGTACGCAGCATTTTGTCGAAATTTTAGTCACAGCGACTTTTGTGAGTCTGCAAAGCACACGCAGCAGTACGCAATACCGAAACTACCACTGAGACGCGACCGCGTGAGCAAAGCGCAGTTCAGCAAAACCGGAACTTTTGAACCACTCGCGCCGTTCCCAATGGTAATGCAAAGAGGTTCTTTTTTTCCATTAATCAAACCGAAACGTACAAGCAGCATTTTATTACTTGGTGTATTGCACGGAAGGTTCTTTTATTATTGCAACTGGTTTGATTACTAGTGATTAATTGTATTCAGGACTCTTGATGTCATTGGGATCATTCCTAAACGTCCCACTTGTGGCGCATATGGTGTCATACATTCACCCTAATTTCTCAATTAGTACAGCACTGCTGCTAATAATATTGACGTTTTACACATTCTCAAACATTGATCTTTCACTCTGACGTAAACTCTTATGTGCCTTTAGTGTCCCTTTAAGCACATCCACATTGTAGAAATGATGAATATATTTCCCCCCATCTTTTTTTACAGGCAAAGCATAGCTGACATAGCTAGTTCTTTTTTTTTTTTTAATTAGACTGTGGCAAATAGCACAGCATCAAAGAGCTGAATAACTCTTAAGAGGTGGACATTATCAGAAAAAAATATTAAATCAAAATGCATCACATGAATAATCACCAAAATTTATCTAATCAGATTTTAAAACTTTCCTATCTTTGCCTGTACCTTCAATAGCCTGTTATTGATGATTTCAAATTCAAATTTCCAAGGTTTGAAGTGGACAACAAGGGTCATCCAGCACGTAAACAGAAATGCTAATCTTTCCGTTTTGCTCGCTTCTTTCGTTTTCCCGCCATGCAGGATTTTTTAAAACACTGTCGAAGTCAGCTGCCACAGTTCCCAACATGGTGTTAACGCCACGCGCGGCGACTTCATCGAGAATGCTCGTTTCTAGAGTCTGGTGCATTTGCACAAAATTTTTCGATACTGCCAGCATCAGTAACCCACAAGCAACTTCGGTTTGCCAGATTTTTGTAACACGGATATCAAAAGTAGGTCAAACCCACCAGGAACGCAAACAGGTGCTCTCCAGCAAGTGTCATTTTTTCCTCCCTGGACTGTCTCACTGCTCCCTCGCACTAATATCAAGATCTCCAGTGTGTTCTAAAGGTCAAAATTTTTATCTGCCATGTTTCAACACCACTTGCCCATTACTGCACAGAAAGTTTCATTTTTTGCAAGAGGACAGCCAGTTGTCGACCTTTACGTCGTACCACCAATCGTTCTTTGGTGTGTTGCAGCATGGTTTGCAATAGTCGCTCATTTCTTCCTATTGAGCGCAGAAGGTTGAAAATCACAGATATATTGAGCGAATGTCTGTTTTATAATATGCATATTCTAAGAATTTTCTATATTGCATATTTATAAAGACATTGAGGATATCGAAAATCTCCTGCAGTTTTCTTACAATGTTTTTGTGCAAATAATAGGGGTGTTCAAATATTCGAAAATTTTGAATAACGAATCGAATAGTGTATATTCGAAATACTGAATATTTTTTAATCGAATAATAAGCAACAATGAAAAATTATTGGAGGAACAAGACGTGGGAACAGCAAGGGGTAACTTTTCTCGTTTTCATCATCGACTTACCCAGATGCTTGCAACACATGCAATTATGGGACTAACAATGCTATGTTGATCACAGGACAAAGGGCATTTTTGCTAAGGGCACCGGGTAGGCCCTATACATCCCATGCATTTTTGGTCATTTTGAGGTACCGTTTTCTCAGTGACTAAAAGGGATATTCACATAATCCATACATCATTTTCTTCCAAATTTTCCACTCTTTTAACTGAAGCAGGTTTATTAAAATCTGACTAATATTAGAATTTTTGCCAATTTTTTACCACTAGGACCTAAATTTTGAGTTAATTGGCATCTATAAAAATTTGTAGCACAGAAACTGTAAAGTGCATAATTTCAATTCTGCTTCAGTAGCTGTATGCATTTATGCAGAATACAAGGAAAAAGAATCAACTGGTTATCTTGGAATACATAGGAAATGATGGTGCCTATGTAATAAAAAACATGGTTTTGAGATAATCGATTTTGAAGTTAGAAAACTGCTGAAAAGCGAACACACTTTGTCACAAACATCGTTCAACTATTTTATTTAATAGCTACAATCTCGGTAATCATTGCCAAAGTCAATTTGGAGCTTCTCGTAATGCTTGCCTTGCTTCTTTTGTGAGCTGTCATGCAGCTGTATCCACAATGTATCGTCGAGTGTGGTCAACGTTTTCCAGAAAATTGACTGTAGTTTGGCCAGGCTTCAATCCTAGCTATTTCAGAATTTCGGCTCGTGTGATACTACCATCATTAAATGCAAGAACAATATCCAATGTCACAATCCTTAGGACTCTGAACCTAAACAAAGACAACAAAGACTCTGCAACGCAATCCCCATTAACTCAACACTCGCACCGGGCAGTTTGCCCGTGCTATTCGGTCTAATTGCATCACAAATAATAGTCATGTCCATTAGAGCATACCCGTTGTCACCCTGCACGTGATTCACCTCAGAGGACGCTGAAGAGGCTGAGAGGTTCAACAACGAAGAGCTTGCTGGTTCAGCATTCAGCGCCTCAGTACGTTGCTGACATTTATTCACATTTACAAGATAACTGTATGGGTTGCCACGAAATTTACACTTGCTGAAGACCTTCTTTACCCTCAGCATCTAAACTTATCGACAAGCACTGCTGGAACCGATGCGCTCTGAAGACGAAGTGTGAATATAAAGGTGCACAGTGTCTTCAGACTGCCTTAGAAGTTACCTGACAATTTCCTATACACAGCTGACTTTTGACAAGCATTTTGGCTTTCGTACATCAAGTTTTTTTTTAGAAAAATAGACCGTAAGCACAGAGCACACACGAGGGGCTTGCCCTAGGGTGCATTTTCCCTCACTACTTGCATTCAGAAAAACTGGTTTTAAGCCACAAAAAAATGCTGTTTAAGAAAAGCACGAATGTGGAAAATATGCACAAAGGAATACCCTTCCCAAATTGCAAAGAAAAAAAAAAGTGATCTTTTTTCGAATTTTGCCCTACCCTGTGCCCTTAAAACCTGTTTCACCGAAGTGAGAGTGTCATCAATCCACTATCTTAACCATGACATTCATGATGATGTTAACTCACGAAAATTGCTTAATACTTACAATGTATCAGTTTCACTTAAAAGTTGCTGACAACGTACCACCTTGACTACTGCAGTCAGTGCTATACTTGCTCCTCTAGTAAAAAAATATAACGAAGGCTCTTGTTGTTGCTGTATATGAGCTTGCCTCAGTTTAAGTAATTGTGGTATTTTTGACCGTTAAAAGTAACCGTAATGTTCCTTTGTTTCAAATAAAATGTGACAAAATTCTATGGCTGTTTTAAAAATTGTTACCTTACCCGTCTAGGGCTGCTTTGAATATGGTTGCCTTAATATTCGAAAATATTGGAAAAGTAAACGATTTGTATTCGTATTCAATTCGGTTCTAAAATTCACTATTTGCACACCCCAAGCAAATAATTTTTTTTCACAGTATACTTAACATGTATATTTATTGATATTAATACTGGTGGAAAGAGAATTCCTTCCTATATCAGTTTGTACTAGACACTTTAGTATGCCGTGTCTTCTGTACGTGAAAAAAAATCGTGGACCACTCAAGAAGCGCTACCTTCTCTGCAGAGAAGAAAGTGTTAAATGCTTTGTTGCACATTTTGCAGCTTATTCAGAACATATTCACTTGGGAACAGATTCTGAAACTAGCACCAGTTTTGATAAGCGAATTTTCAAGATGTGCAACAATACATCAGTGCTCCAGTTATGCTGTGATTCAATGTAAAAAATGTTAAAAACGTACGTTGCTGAAATTTTGAAAAGGGCAAGTATACCAACAATCTCATTTAATTATTCAAAAATTAATTAGTAAAATGCCGCTTGTTTGGCAAATTAAGAAAATTCTGTTTGATTTCTCACACAAGCAATGCCTGCCACTTGAAGTACTTTAGCTCAAGAAGCTTATCTATCCTAACTGCCACGGGCAAACATCCCAGTAGCACTATAAATTTGGAAAAATAAATCACCTGGTCCATATATTGTCACGGGCATGGAAATGCCACTCCGGCCGAGCCGCTGAAATGGCGCCGAATGGACGAAGACGAAGACGATGCTGTTGTGGGGCTGTGTCTGGGTTGCCCTGTTGTCTTGTGATTCTGTGCGCTCTGTGCAGTGTCATCTCGATCAGATCGTGACTGACGACCCCTAAATAAATACTCCCCGTAACATCTTTGGTGGAGGTGCGGGTCTTACAACAACCCGACTCTGGATCTCCGCAGCGGCCGCCAACTTCATCCAGCTGCGATGCCTGACGACGGGGCGCAGTCTTCGCATTCTTCGCAATCCGTGCCAACTCCGTCTCCTGTGATTCCTTCCCACCTTCTAGACCCTGGCACTTTTTGTGGCACCGACAAGACTGACGTCGAAGAATGGCTCGTCTTATACGAGCGCGTGAGCAAGCACTACAGGTGGGACGAGACGCTTATGCTTGCAAACATCATATTTTACCTAAGGGGTACAGCACGCGCATGGTACGAGACGCATGAGGAAGAACTGACCAGTTGGGATGTGTGCAAGCAGAAGCTCCGCGACTTGTTCGGCCGGTCAGTTGCTCGACAGATGGCAGCCAGGCAGGAACTCGCGTCGCGAGTCCAATCGTCCACGGAGTCATACGTCGCCTACATTCAAGACGTGCTATCCCTGTGCCGCAAGTCCGACAAAGACATGTCAGAGGCAAAGTGAGCAATGTGTTGAAGGGCATAGCTGACGATGCCTTCAACATCCTCATGTGTAAGAACTGTGCCACGGTTGACTCCATCATCACCGAATGTCGGCGCTTTGAACAAGCTAAAAGCAGGAGGATTACTCAGCGCTTCAACCGACTCCCGAACACCGCTGCGACTTCCTCGTGCGAAGATCCTGCGACGCCCCGTGCAAACGCGAATTCTACCATCACCAGGATTGTTCGCCAGGAGCTGGAAGCAATGGCCCCCCGCTACCTATACGCCCCCTGCGCCAGACAACTTGGCAACCATCTCACTAATCCAAGCCGTCGTCCGGCAAGAGTTTGCCAACATGGGCGTGCTACTTCCTCCAACCACTCGCCTTCCGCCCCAGCCCATATGCACTCCCGCCCACACCGCTGACCACCACGCCGCTCCACTTGTTGCTGCAGCCTCTTCGGTTCCACGGTTCCCCCCCACGATACCGCAATCCGTCTGAGTGGCGCACCCCAGACGATCGCCCGATTTGCTTTTCATGTTCTCGCGTTGGCCACATTTCCCGCCATTGCCGCAACAAATGGTCTTCCCAACCAAGTTTTTCAAGTGGCCGCCGTCAGGATTGCGGACAGTATTCTCGACCACGTTCCCCCGATGACCACCTTCAGGACCTCCCACCACGCCGCTCATTTCCAAGATCTGAACCCACCTACGCGGACGTCGTCGCTCCGAGAAACTTCTCCAGCCGGTCGCCGTCACCTCAAGGTCACCAGCCACGCTCCCCTCACCGTCGTCGGTCTCTGTCGCCGGCTTATTCTGGACACCTCCCGGAAAACTAACAAGTGCAGCTCCTGGAGGTGGCGCTGCACTGACGACTCGGACCCAAAACCCTCTACCGACCTCTAATCCCCGACGAAATTTAGTTACTGTCCTCATCGATGGCCTGGCCGTTCCGGCACTAATAGATACTGGCGCCCACTTATCCGTCATGAGTTCTAAGCTTCGATCCCGCCTCAAGAAAGTTCTTACACCTGCTGTGCTTCCTACAGTGCGCGTGGCCAACGGAAGCCGAACACCAGTCCTTGGTATGTGCACTGCCCGTGTTACTGTTGCCGGCCACCAAACTTCAGTTATCTTCGCTGTTCTTGTCGCTTGCCCACACGATGTCATTCTTGGCATTGATTTCCTGACCACTCACTCTGCCCTCATCGATTGTTCATCCGGCGTTTTAAGGCTCGAGTTGCCTTTGTGCGCCGATGCCCCTTCTACAAGTCGCACTCGGCTACGGTCCATGGAGTTTCTACGTCTACCACCTCAGGCTGCTGTGTACGTCCCTATGTCGCCGTTTCCGTCAGTCCCTGATGGAGACTACCTGGTAGCTCCCCTCATTGAACTCACTCTTTCCCGCAACATCGCCCTTCCTCACACCGTAGTGGTTGTCGCCAACAACAGGACCCTTCTTCCTGTCCTCAACTTCTCTACGACAGCCCAAGTTCTTCCCCAAGGCATTACCCTTGCAGAACTTTCAACTGTGGAAGAATGCACAATTTCTTCTTTCACCCCTGACGCAAACACCGTTACCAAACCTGTCATAGACGCGCACAATAAGACTTTCCTGGACAAAATGATATCCAGTGACCTCCTACCTTCGCAAGTTGAAGCGCTCCGCGGTGTTCTGTTTTCTTACCTCGATATTTTTGACATCGACGACCGTCCACTGGGCCGCACCAGCGTCGTAGCCCACCGCATCGACACCGGCGACGCCAGCCCCCTTCACAAACGCCCTTACCGTGTGTCGCACGCTGAGCGCCAAGTTATTCAGAAGGAGGTAGAGAAAATGCTCGAAAAAGACGTCATAGAGCCTTCATCCAGTCCTTGGGCATCACCTGTGGTGCTAGTTAAAAAGAAGGACAACAGCTGGCGCTTTTGCGTCGACTATCGCCATCTCAATCGAATCACCAAGAAGGACGTCTATCCTTTACTTCGAATCGACGACGCGCTCGATTGCCTCCATGGTGCCAAGTATTTCTCGTCGCTCGATCTTCGATCCGGATATTGGCAAATTTCTGTTGATGACCGCGACCGCGAGAAGATCGCATTCATCACACCCGATGGCCTCTACCAATTTAAGGTCATGCCTTTTGGGTTGTGCAATGCTCCTGCCACTTTTGAACGCATGATGGACTCTCTCCTACGCGGTTTTAAATGGTCAACCTGCCTTTGCTATCTAGACGATGTCATCGTTTTCTCGCCCACCTTTGAGAGCCACCTCCCTCGTCTGTCGGCCATTCTTGACGTTTTTCGCCGTGCTGGCCTCCAGCTCAATTCGTCGAAGTGCACCTTTGGGCGCCGTCAAATTAAGCTGCTTGGCCACCTTGTTGACGCTACTGGAGTGCAACCCGACCCTGACAAAGTCCGTGCTGTGCGTGAATTCCCCGTTCCGCGTTCCACACAAGACGTCCGCAGCTTTCTGGGGCTCTGCTCATACTTCCGCCGTTTTGTCGTCAACTTCGCGGACATTGCTCGGCCACTCACCGATCTCCTCAAAAAGAACGAGGCTTTTTCCTGGGGTGCGGACCAAGCACATTCCTTTGCATCGATGATTTCCGCTCTCACATCGCCACCAGTGCTGGCCCATTTTGACCCAGCCGCCCAAACAGAGCTTCGCACTGACGCAAGTGGCCATGGCATTGGGGCTATACTCGCTCAGGTACAGAGTGGCAAAAACCGGGTGATAGCATATGCCAGCCGCCTTCTGTCACAGTCAGAAAAGAATTATTCTATTACCGAGCGGGAATGTTTAGCTCTCATCTGGGCCGTCGCTAAATTTCGTCCGTACCTGTATGGACGCCCGTTCTCTGTCATCACAGACCATCATGCGCTGTGCTGGCTGTCAACACTTAAGGACCCTACTGGAAGGCTTGGCCGTTGGGCATTACGATTTCAGGAGTACACGTTCTCGGTGGTGTATAAATCTGGAAAGTTGCACAGCGACGCGGACTGCTTATCCCGCCACCCTGTTGAACCGCCCCACTCCACCGAATTGGAAGCCGACGCCTTCATTTTCGCCATCACTGACTTTCTACACGTGGCGGATGAACAACGGCGAGATCCATCGCTACTCCCCATCATTGACCGGCTTCAAGCCGGCAATGCCGACCCTTCCCTCAGCTTGTTCTTGCTGCAAGACAACGTTCTGTACCACCGCAATTTACACCCCGAAGGTGCAGAACTTTTACTCGTCGTCCCACATCATCTGCGCAAAGACGTCCTTCAACAGCTTCACGACGCCCCAACCTCAGGACATTTAGGTGTGTCCCGAACATACGACCGTGTTCGACGACGGTTTTTCTGGAAGGGCCTTTATCGTTCCGTTCGCCGCTACGTCGCGGCTTGTGACCTCTGCCAGCGCCGAAAAAAACCTACGACTCCCCCTGCCGGTCGCCTTCAGCCTATCGAAGTCCCAGCCGAGCCGTTTCATCGGGTGGGATTGGACTTGCTTGGTCCCTTTCCAACTTCGACAACTGGAAATAAATGGGTTGCAGTGGCCACGGATTACGCCACTCGGTATGCAATCACTCGAGCGCTACCGACCAGCTGCGCGACTGACGTTGCTGATTTCCTCCTATACGACATCATTCTTCAGCATGGCGCTCCTTCTCACCTACTCACAGACCGTGGTCGCTGCTTCCTCTCTCGGGTGGTTGATGACCTACTGCGATCTTGTGCTACTCGTCACAACTTTAGCACTTCTTACCATCCTCAGACCAACGGGCTCACTGAACGTCTCAACCGCACACTGACGGACATGCTTTCCATGTACGTTTCCGACGACCACACCGATTGGGACATTGCCCTCCCGTTCGTCACCTTCGCCTATAATTCATCGCGCCACGAAACTGCCGGTTATTCACCCTTTTATCTTCTTTTTGGCCGGGATCCTTTGTTACCGTTCGATACGCTGCTTCCGTCTGACCCAACACCCACCACTTCATACGCTCAAGATGCCATCACTCGAGCTCTCATCGCACGCACGGCAGCCCGCACTCGGCTCTCAGTGTCCCAGGCTACACAAAAGTCCCTGTATGATAGTCGACACAGGGATGCTGAATTTTCTCCGGAATCACTCGTTTTACTGTGGCTCCCATCTCGTCGTGTTGGCCTCAGCGAGAAGCTCTTATCACGATACGTCGGGCCCTACCGAGTCGTGCGCCAGGTGACACCTGTCACCTATGAGATTTCCCCGACAACCAACTCACCGACTGCTACACCCAAAACTGACATCGTGCATGTCTCTCGCCTGAAGGCGTACAACGGTGACACGCCCTTTTAAACATAGCAGGCACCGAGACGGTGCTTTACAGGCCGGGGTGATGTCACGGGCATGGAAATGCCACTCCGGCCGAGCCGCTGAAATGGCACCGAATGGACGAAGACGAAGACGTTGCTGTTGTGGGGCTGTGTCTGGGTTGCCCTGTTGTCTTGTGATTCTGTGCGCTCTGTGCAGTGTCATCTCGATCAGATCGTGACTGACGACCCCTAAATAAATACTCCCCGTAACAAGGTGTAAAAATTCATCAATTACATTATTCCAAACTAGTTTATAGGGCTGTCTGCTATCAGTGCAGATGTGACCTTTCCCACCGGTTGAGAGTGGTCAACCGGTCCCACCGGTTGAGAGTGGTCACGAAGAACATGGTACAAACAGAGCAAAACCAACATCTTTAATAAGCAATTATTTAGTCAGCCAAGCACTCTTATCACATGCGATGCCACATGTAGTAATGAACTTGTAACAAGACAAAAGTTCAGAGGAGGGGCTGAAGTGATGAAATGTCATTGGAAAGAAATCTCACTGGTGACAAGTGGACTTGTCTTCATCACGGCAACCCTGACGGATGCCCTGATGCGGACAGTGGTGAAGGCTGCCAGCGATAAAGACAAACGATTTTTCATCACAGTAGTATAGAAAGGAAGCATGTTAGAAACAGATGAAAGTATCTCGTGCCATGAAACTTGCAATTACCCGAATGTGATCACCTTACACGACAAAGTAAGCAAGTTATCCGAGAAAGGCAAATAGCATTTCACTGCTGAGCAGAAAAAGAATTTAGGAAAGAGAAATAAATAAACCCAATCACATACCTCTTTATTAGTGTACGTGGTGTTTCCATATCTTGCAGTAACCAAGGGAACAAATATTGTACAGTTCTGGATGGCATCATTCAGTTTGTTCTGCCAGTCATCACCGGGTACAATGTCATCTTGGTCCTTTCAAAGAGATATCATTGGAATGATCGTTATTGAGCGGTGTAAACAGATAAATCTTGATGATTTGGCGCAGCAGATTTGTCACCAACCATCAACAGCCTGTAGACATTCAAGCTCATGCCTTTGAAATATTGCAAACAAAACCACAGCAGCGATGCTAGTTACAATACAAGGAGCTCTTTTAAAGGGCCACTAAACCACCTCCGATATTTTTTCAAACATTTCAAGTAAACACGCGCATAGTGTGCAGAATGCCGTCACGATCAACGATGCCACACGCGGCAGCGCTACAAGCCGCGGCCGCGCCACGAATTCCAGAAAACAATCCCTCCTCCTTTCCGAGCCCTTCCGGCCTCCGCATGACGTCAGGAAGTGAATAGGTGACGTAGAGCGCAAGTCATGCTCTATTGGTCGAACAGGAACCTGCGACTTCCGGTAGGTCAGCAATCAGCTGGCCGCGCTCCTTGTTGTTGTTTGTCGTGTTGCCCGTAAGGAGGTGTCCTGGCACGGCATGTCACCGTACGGATCCATCATGTTGGCGATCCTTTGAAGGTGTGCGCGCAACACAAGGTCCATGCCGGCACGATTCGTATGAGCACGGGCCAGCACGGCAGCAGCGGTTAGCCAACAAGCGCGCAGTCGACGGAGCAGACGGAGTGCGGAGTCGCGGCAGAAGGAGCAGACGGAGTGCAGAGTCGCGGCAACCGGAAGTAGAAGGCGTTTCGAGCAGCGCGTCGGCGGTGACGTATGCCACGCGAGATTGGAAGCCCGGCGAGAGGGCAAACCGGCTTTGGGAGAGGATACCAAAGGAGGGTAGCGGTGGAAAGAGCGAAAGGAGCGATCGCCGCGTTTCGATGATCAAACTCGTATAACCCCGCTATTACGGCACCGTTTCGAAAAATTATCACGGCTCCGTGTTCGCTGTACACTCGTGCACAACTTCCCCACCACAACTGAATTTCGACCTCTGGGTGGTTTAGGGGCCCTTTAATGGTGTACAAAATCAGTTGCAGTAAATTACATGAAAGCATAATCAGTAATGGGTTATTCAGATATCAAACTGTTTTTAACACTATGTTCATGAAACAAAGATTGAAGAAGCCATTGTGGAAAACAGTTCTCTTAAATGTACACTAAAGAGAAAAAAATTCACTGACGATTATGATACTGCCTAATGCGAATTCTGAGTGCAGCTGTTTAGGTGTTTTGATTTTGCGATAAGTTGCGCAAATGCATATGCGTCAAGGCGATGCAGCGCGGCACGAGTGGGAGTATAGAAATCTCAGTTTTCGAGTCAATGTAATGTGGTGAACCTGGCATTGCCTACTTCCGCCACCGCTGGCTGGCGCAAACGCTGCATTGGACTATAAAGGGCCCTTAAGAGTCCACTAGAGCATTCCACACACAGTGTCCCTTCAACCAATGCACATCTTCTCCCAAGCCTCGCAGGTTAACCCACTTTCTCGTGCCCGTACGCAAGAGGCATGCGTTGCGCTGTCACAAGAAGCATCGGCAGGCATGAGGCATTGCAGATGGCTCATTGGCTCAGCGGCTCATTGGCTCTCATGGTGGAAAACTCCTTGGGCCAGTCTCTCTTTAGCTCTCTTTCATCCTCGTTTGCTCTATCGGTCACGCCAACAACAGCAAAGCTGCTCAACACAGGAACGGGCACTTAAGAGCTGCGCTCTAAAATGATTTCACCGGCATTAGTAAATTACCTCATCAGTAAAAACCAAGACATGGTTATGAGTCATACCATAACGAAGAAGGGCGATTCCACCTAAGATCAAACAAAGCATGGCCGGTCGACCTCTTAAATTTATTTTAAAATTTTATATATTGTTGCCTGATGAGTGGAAAGAAGAGATCCGCAATTGGTTTTGCTGAAAAAAAAATTTTTCGAAGCACCGGAAATCAATAATGACGAAGAGGTGGAGTGCCACGCTTACCTGCTCTGCTGTTTTTTCCGACTTTGGCGATGAGTTACTCAAAATATATTAAAGCTACGTACCTCGAATATGTTTAGCTAAATATATGCATGTTTTCGCTTGCGTTCACTTATTTTTGGTTTCCTGGGTAGTGTATATATTTTTATAAAAAATCTCAAAATCGACCCAGGAAACGTTATTGGGCCTACTCTGCAGGTCTTTATTTCAGAAAAGGTGCACGACAGAGCGGTAAAAATTCCGAATTACGTTCTCAGCATGCTTATTTATGAAACTGCCAAAGCTTATATTAATATCACCTTTCAATAAAGAGATATGGTCGGGCTAACTTCAAGAAAACAACATACAATGAAAAATTCTGACGACGGTTAAAAATAAACCCCATTTTTTATTTTTCTTAAACTTTCCCCACTTATTCTCTTGCACATCAGCTTTCACAATCAATAAAAACCTGTTGCATAATTTTGTTTCACTTGCTGTTACGGCCCGTCGAATAAGTCCCTTGTGCAAGACTGAGCGCACCATGTAGGTCTGAAGATTGTACGCTATTTGTGATCGCTTATGGCTTTTCAAGTCAACCTGGGCGACGGACAGCACCTGCCTAGCCATTGCCAAGCAGCCTCGCTGTGCTCACTGGGGAGGGACGGACAGAGCCCAGAGCATAAGATGCTTCGCATCTAAAAGTTTAACAAGACAAAGAATATCATGAAATGGGACATATGCAAATGAGTTTGCACTCACACAGAATAAATTTTATAAAAAAAAACTTCCCCATCTCCCGCTAAAGGGAACCTTGTGTGGATGCGAAGCAGCGGTGAGATAGCTTAAGCAGGGAGAAACGTGCGCCGCTCTCGTTTCGCGGCAGCGGCCCGGGCGCTCATCGCGGCGCGCTCCGTCATTTTTATACCGCGGAACTACCGTGGTGCCCCCCAGCGGAGTATGCAGCTGTCACACCACCTGTCGCGCGCCGCTCCGTAGAGGATCCCTAGAGGAGAGAACGGGGGGGAACCGTAGGAAAGGAGAGAGAGGGGATGCGCGTGCGCTGTGGGGGGGTGTCGGACGCGCTTCGTAGAGTAGAGGATGCCTAGAGTAGAGAAAGCGGGTGAGCGTAGGAGAGAGGACGCACATGCCCTGTGGGGATGCCGGACGCGGGCGCTGCTCCATAGAGTAGAGGATTCCTACAGCAGAGAAAAGGGATGAGCGTAGGAGAGAGGGGGGTGAGGACGCGCATGCGCTGTGGGACGCGGACGCCGCTCCGTAGAGTAGAGGATTCCTAGAGTAGAGAAAGGGGGGTGAGCTTAGGAGAGGAGAGAGAGGGGGGAGGGGACGCGCATGCGGGACGCGGGCGCCGCTCCGTAGAGTATTCCTAGAGGAGAGAAAGGGGGTGAGCGTAGGAGAGGAGAGAGAGGGGGGAGGAGACGCGCATGCGCTGTGGTGGTGTGGGACGCGGGAAGGAAGGATGGACTAAGCCCCCCCCCGCCAAACACATGCAAGCAAGATCAAGGAATGGAGTCAACCTGGGCGACACACACCACCTGCCTAGCCATTGCTAAGCAGCCTCTCTGTGCTCTCGGCCATGACTCTGGTGACTGTAGTGGTGGTTGACGGCCTTATATTGTACTACAGTGTTCTGGTTCGCATAGTGGGTGCTTCCCTACTTCATGAAAGCATCTAAAAGGCTTTCAGCATCAGTGAAGTGGTATCTCCTTGTCTAAGTGATCAAAACATCAAAGATGTGCAATGTTTACCATTCATTGTTTCTTTGTACAATGATGATCACACCTAACAGCCACTCTTCTGTTTCCCCTCATATTAATGCTCAAAAGATAACTCGTTGTGAGCTCAAATATCTCGAACCAAGATAGCGTACATCGTTCACAGCAGTTTTGTTCTGCATTGGTCGGGTCAACATCGGCAGCGTTGACCCGACGAATGCAAAGCGTAATGATCAGGGTCCCAGCAGGAATCGAACCCAAGCAATCTGCGTGGAAATCAAGTATTCTACCACAGAGCCACGCCAGGTCTCAGAACTGCTTTCGAAAAAGACCCTCTGCAGGCGTAATGTTGGTGAAATGTCAGTTGTGGTTGCAGTGCTGGCTATCTAATTCTACAAACATTACATATGTGCTCCTATGAGGCAGGTGTCATGTCGGGTTAACGTCAATTGTATACTTAAGCGCCATCCACTGTAGTTGGTCCCCGAAGCACTATCCAGGGCTACCATCCACGCAAGCACAAGTGCTACATATCAGATTACCACTTCTGGTGTAGGTAATACCTATGTTTGTGTTGGCATCGTAACGCAACTGCAAACCACTCGTTATATGAAACGTATGCGACTGTTCAACATATGTCTGTGCGTAACACATTTGTATATATCTTTAACGTCATTTCGTAACGTTTTGCTCAATAAGAAAATTACAACCCAGTCACCTTTCCTCCGCATGCTTCGCATAACATCGATTCCCATGGTAATTGCGATCTGCTAATATTTTACTCAACAGCCCCAGCTCATCAGCAATGTATATAAACTCAATCAAACTATAAATGTTCACCATTTTTTCATTTTCATTGTACTATGTAGTTGTTCTTTGAAAAGCAATATTAAGATCACGTTGCTGGCACTGCGTAGACAGCCAGCTATGCCTCCAGTTAGATTGCACTGCAATTATTTCGCAACTGTGTTACAGGCGTAATTAACAGAAGAGTATAGGAGGGTTACAAGGGGGCGGGGCCCCCGAGATGGCGCCAGCGTCGGAACGGCAGCGCGTACATCTTGGTGGTTTCGGCGTAGGCTCAGACGCATTCTACCCGCGTCATGCACACTGTCACGCACAAAGCATCTCATCGCCGCTCGCCATTTCGATAAAACTGATGAAGCGCACCACCAGAGAACATCTGCACCACCACGGGCACTAATATGGCGGCGGACGCCGCTAGTGATCCAAGCGGATGACGTCACTTGCAACCCTCCTATACACAATACCAGTGAAAATCACGACACAATGGCAAGTTCTCACAACACTCTTAATAAAATATTTTGTGTGAGGCAGGTATCTGCTCAATAACCAAGAATTGGAAAGCGCCTCGTTTATGCTCAAGCCATAATTGCTTAATTGCATAATTGGGCTGGCCGAAACATATCCCTCTTGGGCCAAGCCGGGCCCAGATCGATAAAAATCGGCCCATGCAGTGCTCTAGTTTGAACCTTGTGGTGCACAATGAAGTAAACAAAATTTCAATTTCAACACGAATGAAATACAAATTAAAATAGAACGTGTTAAAGGAATTCTTTCATGACATACCAAAAATACTTGCGCTCCCAAAACCTCCAACTGTGCTTTGAGCTTCCTTGCATGTTCATCAGCTTCACTGCGTGCGTAACTTATCACAATGTCTTTCTTCAAGACCTCCTGTATTGTGAAGCCAGTACTGCAAGTCGAAAGTAGTAATGAGAAAAGTAATGTCAAAACAGCATGAAATAGATGGGTGGCAAGGAAAAGATGCGGGCAATATAAGCACAAGTATACCTGTGCTTCTTGCGCTTTCTGCAGTCCTTGTTGCCTCGTAAGTGAAGTGGCGTGGTGACCTTGTTCTGTGGCAGCTGAATCGTTACAACGCCTTGACAAATCACATCCCAAGCGAAGAGCGCCTGCTCTTGGTTACTGAGCACAGGCCATCCATTCCTGTCACAAAAGGCGAACTCTCCATCTAAGAGCTGCGTTGATACGAAAACAAAAAGGACGAACGCTCCAGCATTAGCTGCTAAAGTGCCACAGGAACAGCAGAGGCGCGATACCACTGTAGCAAATTAACACTTGCCTGTTCATTTATTTCGGAACGAAGGTCTGTTACACTGAGGTTCCGATCGGCAAAGACAAAACCAATAACAGACCCGCCAGCTTTCTTAATTCCGATCCGCCATCGATCTGAAACCGAGGAATATAATATATGAGACGTCCAGTACAAATGCCGGTCGTCTTAAGTTGTGCCATCAGGGCAGCGCGTGTACTTACCAAAGTTCCTCGCAATGAACAGAGCGTTGGTACCCTTCAAAACATCGACGGCGTTTATGTGCTCTTCTTGATGCTTCAACACGGGAATCCTAGGGGAAGACAAACTTCACTGACTCTGAAACTGAAGCGGAGTTCTTCGCCGGCAATTGCTTCGTGATGGCGCAAGAACAATGCACAATTTAAGCACTCACAGTTAACTTGATTTCTCCCCCTTAATTTAAGTACAAGGCATACGCAGATATGGAAGGGGGTTGCGGACTCACCTTTCTTGAGTCAGGAACAGAAAGTCGCGGTGGAATGTCGGTAGCTCACGGGCCATAAGTTCCCTCACATCTTTGAGGTTCACGTTCACGTCTGACAACCTAATCACACCTAGGACATCGCTTTTCTGGTTAGACTGATTGATGTCAGCTTCCCCAATCACGTGAACTCCAACCAAAAGGGAGCTCATGATCTGAAAGCGAAATAAAAAAAAAAATAGGAAAAAAGAAAAACGCCCGCGATCACCAAATGTTTTCTACGATAAACCAACGACTGTGTCGATTAGATAGCGCGGGCCGCTACGACCTGACAAACCTGCTTTAACACCTTGTCCTGTCACGCACGAATAAAGTTGTTTCACGAGTGTCGGTCTAATATTGCATTACCGCGCGCAAAGCTGAGTCAATAGGCGGTAGAGTCGGTGAGATAATCGTAACATCGGTTTAATAAGGCTCTCACCGGGTCTAATGGTTCCTCTCGGTGTCCAGGGTGATTGTGGCTGGCTCGTTACGAGCACCAGCTTGGGCTAACGGCGCATAGATGAAACTGCGGGCACGCCGGGCTGCAAAACACCGGCAACACACGCGCTCAGCATACCACAAACGACGATCTCTCTCGCTCTCGTGCGTGCGTGCTGGTTGTAGGAAAACGCGAACCTATGACGTCACGCTTGTAAACACGCCAACGTTGCCAGCTCCACAATGCGAGTGAGATTTCGGCCGATTTCAGCCAATGGAGGCACTGTTTCTGCATCCGCGGTGGGCGCCGCACGCATGCGCGCGCGCGTTTACAAGGACTTTGCGTACTGTGTACTCACCCTCCCCCCTTCCATGAAGGTTTTCCCACCGGATTTTCCCGTACGTCCCAGGCCTGTTCCGCTCGGAGCGGCACGCCAAACATCCCTTTCATCAATTGAACCGGTTGAACCACCCACTGGCAACCGACGCTTTGGCGCCATGCTTGGCGCACTCGCACGTATCCCACAAAGCACCACCACACCAAGACCAAAAAGTGCAGAGAAATGTTTTATTTTCTGCTACAGTCAAATACGAAAGGAAGGGTACCACACACACACGCACACACATCGCTCTGCACTCAACTGCTTCAAATACAAACTGTACAAAGCCGCCAAGCTTGAGGACACGAATGTGACATGCTCCTGCAAAAATAACTTGCGGCGAAGAAAAAAGTGAATCGTAACAAACTGTTCACACAAGTGGCTAGCACCGAATGTGGTGGCTGTGTTCAGTAGCAGCCCACAAAAAATGGCACAAAAAAGTGCGGCACTGAATTGGGTAAAAAAACAGCTTTCCTTGCTGAAGGCACGTAGCAATAATAATCTCATAGAAGCTTTTAGAAAAGAGAAGGCATATCAAAGGCTGCACTTTGCAAAATCATTTGCTGGATGGAAGAGTCCACGCAATGTAATGCTGAATCGTGTAGTTTGTTTTCTCTGCATAGCACCTCTCTGTTGGTTATAAACAGCAAAAAGGAGCAGGTATGCGTGCTCAACAACTTTGAAGTCAAACTGAAGGCATGCTTTTCTTGTGCCCTCAATCACATACATGGAAGAAGAAAAATCTTGCAGAGACAGGCCACACCACAAGGCTGCTCGGGATTCGGGAAACATTTACAAATGATAAACTAAAAGAAAGGCAAGGCCGTGCACCATTTCTGCCGCATCTTAGTGTGTAAATGTATGCTACACAGAAAATGTGTACGACGTGTGCTAAATATACCCACTGTGCTGAGCACCGGCACAGTGAATGACTATACATACGAAAAAACACTTCTGACCACATTAGCACATATGGCAACAACGAGCAGCATGCAACAACATTTGCCTTACTAATGCAAACTTGCTACACAGTGCGAAAAGTACACGAGAGCAGCATCAACGCGCTATGATTAAAAAGTTAAAATGCTACATTTGCCACGAAAAAAAATGCAAATGTTTATGTGCTATATTACATGCATAAACTTTTTTTTTCTCTTGTTACAAATGAACAAATGTAGATCTTGTTCAAACATATTGCGGCAAAAAAAAAAATCTTGACAAAAAGCTGTATAATACAACAATAATGCAGCATTCAAGAGTAAGACTTATTGCATCAACCTTCACTTTGTTTAACAATGAAACCAAGAACACACAGAAACTGAAATGCTCAGTACAATTGCTCAAAGCAGTTCAATCAGATAGGCAAGGAAAAAAATGCCAATGTGAAAGCCGCTGTTGCTGAAATTGGGCCTAACAGCCGAAAATTGTAGTGGCACCCTCGGAGAACACCCATGACAACACAGGCCCAAAAGTGCGAATGAAACGGCAGACAGAAAACAATAGTGCCCCGATAAAAACTGTGCAGTAAAACATCTGTAGGCAAGGAACAAAACTGTAGCAAAAGCTTGTGCATGTAAAATATATCCAGAAATGCGTCAATGCACTGCTATAGGCAGCCAAAGCAATTGCCCAGATAGTCAGAGTGTGCGTTGTGTTTGTAAAACAAACCAGCCCTGTTAACTACGTCGAGACCTTGTCAAGCTTGCAGCAATGCCTGAACAGAATAATGGCAAGAACCAATTACTGCTCTGATTAACAGCTTCCTTAACATATGCCCACCCACCAATTTGACTAATAATAAATCTTTAAACACCCAAATTCATTTCACTTCGATGCTAATCACAAGCACTACTGGTTGAGTTGAGAGCTTGTCAACAGTAAAACGGTAAAACTCGATAAAGTGATTGCGTTTTTTTTTCTTCTTCTTTTTTCTGTAGATTCCTTGCAATGTCTACCTCACCCCCCCACTCCAACTATTATACAAAGCTGAAACACACAGACTAACTAATACTAGCCTTTACTATGCAAGAGTGATGCGCTCTGTTTGTGCAGATGCATGGAACAGAAAACTGTGAGTACACCATGCAAGCTAAGCAGGCGTTTACCTCGAAAACAAGGCAAAATGCCGATCAGATCAGATGCTTCCAGAAAAGAAAATGGCAACAATAATTACCCAGGACAAAGCTTGTTTTCCAATCCCACTAACACTTGAAACTGGGTACAAAAGAGGAAAATTTTCGACAGGCCTCCCTCCCCCGTCCACTACCAGGAGTTTAAAACCTAGATGCAATGGTCGCCGCAAGAAACGGCTACAGCTAACACAACAGCCACAGCCCCAAAAATCCAGCTCACAGTAAAAGTGCCCGAGTGTCACAAAAGGGAAAGATATACAATAGAACCTCACAAAAAAGTATGAGTAATCCTAATTGGTTTCACAAGACCATGGTGACAAATTAACCATCTTCTACTGTTCAACTATTTCGCTGAACAAGACAACAGCTGTTTGATCCTAGGATGTTCTAAAGTAATGTGCCAAAGAGCTGTTTGTTTTGCCTCACACAGATGCTACCAGCGATGCACACTAGAACCAGGAAACATGCTACTGTCTGGAACAGGAGCGATAGTCCTGAGCTGACACATTCAGGAATACTATTGCTTTAGGCGTGCTTCAAATGGATAAGTCGCTAAACAGAACACGATTCCTGGCTCCCATGACACATATTCGTGTTGCACGCTACATCAAGCAACAGTGAAACTCACCCCAGAAATTGGATTGATCGAAGCTTTGCCGCCGCCGCATTCATAATCTTGCAGCCTCGAACCAACACTCTTGCACATCAATCCAATGACACCCAAAGCAGCTCCCAAAAATCAGCGTCATCCCAATGCCGAAGTGCCAGGTGTTCAGGCATATGAAATGTATTACAGTGAAGCACATATGAAGAAAGCAAAAGGGGACACTGTGCCTGGAAGTATGTGTTCTATAATTATACATGCACGAAGTGGCAGAGTTCTATCATTGTGCAAGCACTGGTGCAGTTAAAAATGGCTCTGAAAGGTCTCCACAGCTATTCCACGTGTTGCTGTGAAGATTTGACCCTCAAAGGCAGTAAAAAGGCATGCATTTGATTTAACAATTTACCCAACTTGGCAAAACATTTTGCGGTCACCAAAGAGCTTGAAACATGGGTGTTAGCTGTGTACAGTGCCCGACCACCCAAGAACCACAAAAGAGCAATATCTTTCTGTAGCAACAAACGTGTTCCTGAATTTGAAAGGCTGTAGACCGCCGTGGTGAACTTGTCGAAACAAAGCAGTGCAGCCCAGACCTACAGCAATACTTATTTCAAAGATCTCTCAATTCGAAAAATAGGTAGCTAGACGTACAACCAAATGAAGGTAACACCAGTGTTACAACCTATTTTCTTGTTCCTGCATGATCAAGAAATTTAGCTCATATGACAAGGTTAAGAGCTCTAATAGTGGTGGTGTAACAAGGACTGAAATCTCTGCGGGCCCCTAACATCTACACCACGACTCATCGTCTAATTCAAATATGCTCGGTGTTAGCCTTAACTCTGGAAAGCGAGATTATCGGTTTGGTAAAACTATGACTGGTAGTAGACAGGGAAGATTGAAAGACATGCAAGAAAACTTATCACACCCGTATTCAAATGAATTTCCCAAAGGAAAAATGTCAACACAATTACTTTCGGTGATGCTTCGCAGCGCCCTGGCTTCTTGTAGCAACGGGCTCCCAATTACAGCACAATCTTTCTGCCACTCATTTCGTCCACGCACCCAACTGCTACACGATACAAGAATGACATCAACAGAGAAGTTCGCCTGGGTGTCCAATTTCTCTCTTGTCCAATGCTATTTGCGAAGTTGCAAACCATTTCAGCACAGCAACAGGAAATCGCAACGTGAGAAAACAATGTAACCTTCGCGGTTGTGAGGGCTGCGTTGATTTTGTTTTCTTTTTTTCGTTTTGCACTTTGAACTGCACAAAGAGAGAATAATAATCATTGGCCGATGTAGAACCTCCCTAAAGTCCGGCCACAGATGAGCACAGATGTCCATGACAGGCAGGTTTAAAAGAAGAAAGAAGCTTGCAATATGAAAAAGGATGCAAGTGCCCAGAAGTTGTCTAGGGGCAGCAGCCGGGTTTATAGGCCTGCAAAAGGGCAATGAAAGCGATTTCACAGAGCCAAGCGTTGGCCTCCACGATAGTGCCAAGAAACATGGGTTACCAATATTGTGTACCAAGTCTACACAATGCACAATTGTTGTGGCAAATGAGCAACAGCAAACTGAAACGGACTAATTAAAACTGCACTAAGACCAAAGAAAGTCCATGGTGATAATATGTGGGTAGCAGCAGTATACAACTGCTCGAACAAAAAAAAAAAAAGGAAAAATATACAGGGGAGGGGATGGAGAAGGAATGAGGGATACAGGTGGAGAGTGTGTGACAGACGTGCAATAATTTCTAACACTTAGTTTCTTACACATCATTTTTACACACCTTTTTAAAATTCACCACTCACATAATTACAAGCCGCATCTATCAAACGCTGACAATAAAAAGCTGGTGCAAAAAAAATTTAATAATGCTGTGACGGGGAGTGCATAATTCCTAGCACCTTTACACTCTTACACATGCAAACATACAGAATCCCATCGTTGTGTTCCTTGTATCATGTGCAGCTTCTTCGCAAACCAAAGGGGAGTTTGTTAACAAACAAGCAATGCCGGAGACGCATGGTTCAGCACTGCATTTGATAGGACTTGCGGAATTCTTGGAAACACCGCTACGCCAACCTTTCGAACCAGCCTGAAACATGTTGCACGTGGCTGTTCGATACCAGTTGCGCAGTTGCAGGCAAAACTGTACCACATGTCTCACTCATGACCCTCACCGTGTGAAGGTCACTAATTATTTTTTAATCTTAGATTATAAAGCTTTCTCCGGTGCTTCTGTAAAATAAACGGTGTTTGTGGGGCAGCCTCCCAACATGTCAAAGTGGAACATGTCTAACCTCGCCTTCTATATATGGCTCACTCATACCATCTTTCACAGGGCACAATCAATGCACCTCTCGAACAAAACCGTTTACTGTTTAAAAATAAAGCAGGAGAGAGGATGCCCCACTAATATTGATCTTTCGTGTGCTAATGGCAACAACAGGCCGCAACAGACTGCCCAGCACTCGTTTTACCAGCACGCACATAAGACAAAGTCAAAAACGTTCACAGTATGGCACTCTTGCTACTCTTGCCCTTTCTCCTTCAATAAACATTGCTATGCTTTCCACGTGTGCTCTAGTCTCTTCTTGGTTGCATCTCTGTAGCATCGTTAAACCATTAGCACAAGAACGATGAAACGTGCACCAAACCACCATTTTTCACGCCTTTACATATGTACCGGTGTATGTGCTGGTATACTACCACCCAGAAAAACAACCCTTCTAGGCTCTTTGCATAAGTACAAAAAAAAAAAAAAGAAAGAAACGCAACACGAATGTGCACTCAATCAATAACGGATGTGACACGAGTCCCCGCGCAGTGGTGAAACCCCCGCAAACTGCGCCTGTCGCTCGGTTTGCATGTGTTGAGTGCCTCGCGTTTATATAACACGTGAGGGGGGCTTGCAAAAACAAAAAATTGTCACGGTGAAGCCGGGGGAACCACACCACAGGCATCTTGCTTTACACTCGCACTAGCACCCCAAGAGAATGGCACAAGCTTGGAGCCAAGCGGCGAAATCAGAGGACACAGTTCCCAGCATGTGCTGTGCAGCTGACTCCAAAAAAAAACGCAACACAAAGCATGCCAGAAGAAGAAACGAGACAACGCGTCGCTCGTGGGAGATGCGTAGGTTCTTGAGACTGCTTGTAAAACATGGAGGGAGGGAGGGGAAGCTGTGAATGGCAGGGAGCAGGTGACGAAGAGGAGTACCGCCAGTAGAAAAAACAAACGAGGCGGGGTCTTGTCACGAAACCGATGAGATGGGGTTGTGCGGTGAGCCCATTTGCGTGAGCACCTTGTCAAGCCATTGCAAGGGCCCGGAGAGGTGCACTTCAATCCAGCACGGCGTCGAGGTCACATCCTGGCGATGGTACTCGGCACCCCAGCCTTTGACAAAGCTCATGCGGATTATGCACATTTTGGTCAGCTCGTACACGGCTTCGAAGCCGTTGTTGACGGCCATGGTCAGCAGTTCCGCGAACTCCTGCATAAAAAGAGCAAGGCAAAAGAAAAGGCAATTGAAATAAACTATTTGTACAGCCCAATATTACGAAAGCAATGGACCCTTTTCATAATTGTAAAGCTAGCTTTCCCACGATTGAACGATCTTTGCTGCTCTTGTCCTGGCCCAAGCCAAGTGCTTGGAAAATGCTGGGTACCCACAGTCAGCGATCCCTTCAGTGGCCGAAGGTTTGCTTAGAACTTTCAAATGTGGCCACCTGAACGCACTGACAAATGCGCCACAAAAGAAGGGGGGCAAAGAAAGAAAAGTGAGTGGTGGTGCGATAACTACACTATGTATAACATAAGCTTAAGAAGATTGGAAGCACCACTAATGTCAGGGTCGTGTTCACAGCGCCAAACAGGCTTTCTAGTCTGTGAAAAGCCAGCTACTAGAGAGCCAAGAAAACTGGGTGTACAAAAAAAAAGCACAGACAAAGCTTCGTTGAGTGCACCACCACTGAGGTGTATGCGCTACCACTAACATGCGAGAAGAAGTACATCGGCCAGACATGTAGATGTTATGGACAGATTGTGGGAGCACGCCAACAATGAGCAAAACGGCGATGCGGGCCACCTTAGCCTCAACTGCTGAAACTGCGGGTGCAAGCTGCAGTACTCGCAATGCTACGCCATGCCAAGGAGCGCCAAACAATTGACATGTGAAATAACAGAAGCGGCGAATATAGCTAGATCGGGGCAAACATGCATAAGTGCACCATCGCTTGATCTAACAAAAAAAAAATAAAGAAATTGTCCTAATCACAATCGATGAATGACTTGGCGGAAAGGGCAGTACGAGTCATCTCCTATTAATCATACAGTCGAAGCCCCTCATAAGAGACACTGATGTAACAGACAAATGGGTATAAGAGACACCAGTGTGCCTACACTGAAATACCGTATTTACTCGAATCTAGGCCGCCCTCGATTGCAGGCTGACCCCCGAAATTCGCAAGGCCAGGAAAAAAAAAAGTTTACCTCGAATGCAGGCCGAATGAAAGAAATGCCGTTTCATCGGCAGAAAGCCCAGCATTTTTATTGCATAAGCACGCACTCCGTAGCACACATTCTTTTCGTGCACGCCGAACTCGTGCTGCGCTTGCAGGTTTTAAGTCTTCTTCATGTGCAAAACGACGCTGCAGTGTGACTTGATTGGTGCCATCGCTTCAAAAGCACATGTGGTGCAAGCGTTTCGCGAGCACGTGGTTAAGGCGCGACACTTCCAGAACTCTACCAATGCGACTGCGCTAAACTTCAGAAAACAGTGAACTCTGCGCCCCGCGCCCGTTGACTGCGCCCGCGCAGGCCCGCGCCTGTCGCGCATGCGAGAGGCGGAGAGGAGGGGGTGTCAAAGGGCACGGTTATCGCCGGTGCCGCTATGCCGCAATCACGTGACACGATCCACCTTTGCCGGCGTGAAATCTTGCCGGCTCGACAACACTCGCTGCATGAACGTACAGTCAACTGCCGATTTTTCGGACTCCCTAGGGACCGCGAAATCGTCCGAAAAATTGGGCAGTCCGAAAAAATGAATTCATGCTTTTTAATTCCGCTCAAGTGGTCAAATCGCCACCCATGCCCGAAATAGCTTCAATGGCTCCCAGCACACTTATCAGGCATTTTGGTGAGCGCCCAGGCTCTTGTGTATACATTCGGTACGTGCCGTGTACCCCGCTTAACTATTGTGCCGATACCAGCAAAGCGCGGATTAAGTTACGGCTCTCTTGCATGGGGCGTTTGGGAACTATGACGCGAAACACAAAGGCTGTGGCGGAACAGCGGATCGTCCGACTTTCCCCGATTCGTGTGCGCACGTAAACGATGCGCTACTGAATGAAAATCACCACCGTGTGCAGCCGATCGTTCCTAGTTGTGTGCAGCACGTCGCCAACTACGCAGACTCCATCACTGCCGGGACACTTGCTAGCTGTAGTGTACGCACGCGTTTGCCGTGAAGGTGTTCGTTATGCCCACTCAGTTCCTGACCGCACACGGGCGCGGCTTTCGTTCCTCAAAGCAACGCGTCTGTGCGGAGCACTTAGCAGTCTAGCACAAAGAGGCAACACGAACGGCGGCGCGGCGCGTTCGGGTTGACGCCCATTAAAAGCATGCAGTATGCTTACAACTGCGCTGGACCTCATGCACTACCGAGCAGTTAGCTGAAGATGCTTATCCTAAAAAATTGTCAGCGATTAAGTTGTACTGGCGAGTTTGCCACCTGCCGCCATCACGCCTCCATGCATTCCCAGTGCTTATCCGTAAAGACATCGCCGCACTGCGCCGTGATAGTAACCCCTTCGTATTTTTCATCTGCTTCACCCCATAACACCTAAGCATTGCGGCAAAGCCGACTTTCGGACACTGCTACAACCGCAAACAGATCGACTCGCGAAAGCGCTGGTTCAAACCTGCGAGATGATAGATGTGGCATAGGTTGGGGCTTTAAATAATGCCATTCCCGACCAGAAATTTGGGCAAAAAGTCAGAAAAATCAGACGCCGAAGAGTTTCTGCGTCCGAAATTTCAGATACATGGACGTCTATGGGGCTTGTGACGGTGCCGCGAAAGCATCCGAATTTTCAAGCATGTCTGAAAAATCGGGCGTCCGAAAAATCGGCAGTTGACTGTATATGACTGCGAGATTTCGGAACAATGTAACGTACGAAGCAGACAAGGCGGTTCGCCTGTGTAGCCATAGAGACCACCACTCCGCCGCTGAGCGACCACGTCGCCGTGCAACGCTACCGCAGGATGTCGCGAAAATGCCTCGGACGCGCATGCAGAACCGCCTGCACGCGGCAGCCCAAGATGGGCGCACGACGAGCCGTCATGCCGCTAGCGTGGCCGGGCCTTTACGTACTGTCAGCCGCAAAAGTTTGCGGGATCTGCAGCGCGTGGCGGAGCGACGAAAAACTGCATCGCTGCGTCACCTACCGTGACGCGGCGGGTATTGAGGATATCGGCCGCGGCCTCTGCGATAAGATCCGGCAAAGGCGCGTTATCTAAACGCGCCGTCGCTAATCGCTGAGGTCGATAGCCTCGAAAACCGTCATGGTAGGTGACGCAGCGCTGCAGTTTTACGTCACTCCGACACGCGCTGCAGATCCCGTAAACTTTTGGAGTCGACAGTATGTGGCGGCTGCGGTCAAACCATGGTACTTGAATCTAAGCCGACCCCCCCACTTTCGCACATCCCTTTTTTGAAAAAAACATCGGCCTAGATTCGAGTAAATACGGTAGGTGTTGATATGAAAATGCATACGTGGTACCCTGCTTATAAGAGACACCACGTCTGTCATATAAAAGACAAGAATTGCTGCCCGGTGCATGTCTCTTATAAAGGGGTTCAACTGTAGTTCTTAGCTGGCTTTTACTTTGCACTGTTTATTGTTTGTGATGTAAAATGTGACAAATGTGGTTGTGCAGGCTTTTCATCAACCCCATAATTATGAGGGTGATGCTTTGAAAATAAATCTGCTAGAAGTTAGCGCCTGTCTTCGTCAGTTGTCCCTTGTTTCTTGTCTTGTGTGTTCGCTAGATACTGAAATGGAATACCAACATGCCCAAAGTTGCGTGATTTCACGTTCAAAGATCTCAAGGGGTCTTTTCCCGAATACCAGTGGAATTTCACGTCTAAAGCGAAATTTCATGTTTAAAGATTTCTAACCACGACACATACATAATATCCAAGACGTCACACTGGCATAAGATAATTTGCCCTTTACATTTGCGAGATAGCTCAAGACACCCAGGGACACCCGAATTTAATTGATGCACTGCGAGTGCAGAATGTAAAAGGTGAGAAATTATTTCGAGCTTACAGACATAATATTATGTAGAATTAGCATGGCGATGTAACAAATTCTTTAGAACCGAGAACAACTTCCGCGAACTAGAACAACTTTAACAAGCGAGAGAAGACATGAGCGAACTCACTCTGTTGTTGAAGATCTTCAGGCTGCAGCCCGACGGGATCTTGCAAACAGTGGTGGGATGGAACTGGTGAGAGTGGTTGCAGTTCCTGCTCTGTACAAAGATGGCACTGTCACTGAGGCATTCAGCATAGACTTCACCTCCGACGTAGTACAGGTGAACGCCTGCAATCAGAAGACATTGCCATAATGTGTCATCAGCTCATAAAACACATGACAGGCATTTCAGACTACCACTTGACACAACTTCAGCCCAATGTGTAACTTTTCTCTGGCATTTCGTATGTCCGCTTTCAGCGGTAATAATTACAACAGACTCTCGTTAAGTGGAACATGAAGGCTCTGGGAAGTCATGTTCTGTTTAACAGGAATGCAGTTTGCTAAGAGATGAGGAGAAGTGTAGAATTCAAGGATGAAACCAATCATGTTAGAGGTAGTTGTTCGAATTAAGCAGCAATTCCATTCAAGAGATTTCTGTTAGCTGGGAGTCTACAGTAAACTGACAAAGAGTATGTAAGAGGTCACAAAACTGATGCGCCAGATTGAAGCCCGTTCAATAAGGTAGCGTGTCACAACGACAGGTTCTTCTCTGTTCAGTCAATGACTCACCTTTCCCAATGTGCCGCCGTGTGTTCTCAATCGTTGAGTTGCGGTTGACATTTGACAAGAGGCCAAGGCAGAAGCGGTTGCTGTTGTTTGACGGGTCGGTGAAGCCATCGATGACGATGCTGTGGCTCTGTGCGTGGAAGATTTCACCTACCCTCGAGTTGAGCTCGTAGTAAGCAATGGTGCACCAATACTGTGGTTCTTGGTAGGTGACTGGGGACACGTCTGCCAAACATGGGAGAACAAAAAAAACAAGGCCAGTGTCACAGCAGTTAGTGTCAACTGCAGTTGGCAGGTAACTCTAGTTCCTCCTTAAAGGAGTACTGACACGAATTTTAAATATTTTCGGGTTGTTGCTCTAAATAAAAACACGGGTGTCGAGAACCCTAAAAAGAGTGTCGTGGTGCTTGGGAATGCACTGAATATATTTTTAATACCGCTACCTTAAAACAGCAATTTCGGTTTTGGTATCGAGAGGGTGGCTTCGCAGTGACATGTCAAGAAAGGTCTGACGTCACGGGAAGAATGCAACTCGCGACATACTAGCAACAGCTGCCTGTTTGCTGTCAGTCACACGTGGTTCACGTAAACAATGATGAGTAAATTGTAGTCCAGAGACTCTGACAGTGATTTCTGCAATTCAGGCTGCATGCAGGACGCAAATTTCGCAAACCCAGTGAACTGTGTTGACTTGTCGTGATAATGTCCGTTGCGGTGAGGCTGGCTTGCAGGTGCTGGTCGACGAACTTTAAAATCAAAGTAAAATATTTTGTACGAGTTGTCTGGCTCCGGTGTGTGGAGAGCGATGACGGTGAACACCATGGAAACGAAAGATGTCCCTTTATAGGGTGCCTCAAAATCGTGTCAGTACTCCTTTAATTGAGCTTCGTCAGTACTGAGGCTACCGTGCTAGTGTCACTAGGGTATTACAGAGGTACTCCAGAAGCAGGTTCACCATGGTTTCAAGGGTAGAGCTTGTACTGAATTCATAGGCATGCGCACAAGGGGGGGCAGGGGAAGGCAATCATCCCCCCCCTGGTGACCCAAGAGGGGGGGGCGCAAAATCTGCCCCATACGTTGACTTACCGTATATACTCGCGTAATGAACCCACCTTTTTTTCAGAAAAGTTGATGCCAATTTGGGGGGGAGGGTTCATTACGCGGGAAAAAAAAATCGCGGGAGTCATAAGAGCAGAAATTTTGCGTGAAATTATTAAGAAACTCGCTGTGAAACCGCTGCCGGCCTTGAAGTCAGTGGCAGGAATGATTTGACTGCGGAGCCTCTTAACATATTAGAGAACTTCGCTCTCCACAACGAGAAACTTTCCTTGTTTTGGCCCGCGAAATGCGCGACGATCCTCTTTTTGTAGCCCGAAGCTCTTCCTCTTGTTTTATCCAGTAACGAACGCACACGGATCGACACTGATGTGTCGTCCAGTCGCTCCGTTCTCATGCTCCAGCGCATGTTTCACGAACTTTTAAGTTTAAAGCCGGCCATGCAGCTAGCGTACACCCAGGTTCACCGCGAGAACCCGACAACTAGGGCGCCTCGATGGCAGCGTTCCTTCGTTACTTTGTACGCTGGCATAGAGGCGCCCTACCGACAACCAAAACGTAGCGTCGGATGGTGGCGCAAGCACGTTGCGCGTGCACGTCGGGGCGGTTGCGGGGGTTGCTCTTTGTTTTATGCTTTGTTTTTATGCCGCTGTGCTTCCGTGGCGCTATCAGCAAGGAGGTTTCTTCTGCGTTCGACAGATGGCGCTCCGCCGCAAAAGGCGAGACTTTTAAATTTCGATCCACGTCATTCGCGCTTGCGCTGCTCGCAACTGTTTAGCATGGTTGTTAAAATATGTTTGAACTTTTATTGCGTCGTTGTTTTGTGATATAATGGCGTGATTTAACGTCGTTTCGATCGTCAATGGCACTGGCTATCATTCCGAAATAAAATGAACAGATACATACCTTAAAAAATAGATTTTTATTTTTCAAGGACCAAAGTGGGGGGTGGGTTCATTATGCGAGTGGGTTCATTACGCGAGTATATACGGTAATAGGGAGGAGGGCACTGTGATGAACCTTCGCCCATCCTGATGGGGAACCCTGCGCAAACCTATGACTGAATTCTCAGGTTGCAAACGAGTTTGATATGTTGGTCATTTGATATGAGGGATACAGGCCCTACGTAGTACATTTCACTGCACAAAGCACCTTACTGCTATCAATATGTTTCACCGCATCACACGGGTGAACTGCAGAGGAGCTTGCTAAAGCAAATTGGCTACCTTGAAGTGCAGTTAAGATCTCTGCTGCACGAGCCATACACATTTGTTGAGAATGCATGTTGCTCATCTATCCTCATCAGCCCAAAACTTCAGAATCAATGGCTTATTTCGCAGCATCAGACAGAATGGTGCTGTTTCGATGGCCTGAACATTTTCAATAACGTGAGACATGATTTAATGGTTCACTGTGTTGCTTATGTGCAGAACCTGCAGAGTGAATACTGCTACAGTCGAACCCGTTTATAACGAACTCGAAAGTGCCGCAAAAAGTGGTCGTTATATCAGTAGTTCGTTGTATATGGTCTCGCCCTTAAAAACGTGCACTGAAGTGACCAAACCATTTTTTTTCTGTTTATTTTTATTAAAAAGTGCTAACAACCCCTCCGGTGACAAGTTAGGCATTTTCGCGTGTTAAGCGACGCCCACTGTGTGCTCAAGAGTGAATTAAACCACGTTCGCAATGAACTCACGCCGTTCCACTTAAGCGCGGTACCGCCAAGAGGAACCAATCATCCCTGGCTAGTTGCGTGCAGCACGTCGCTACTCGGCTCTCGCCTTCGCATGCCCAAACATTTGCAATCTAATGTATGCGCACGTTTGTGCATTCTTCGTGCATGCTTTACTCCAGGTTGTGCTCAGGTGCGGCAAGTAGCCTGTTTGTTCAATACGACAAAGACACGCATTTTGCAAGCAACATGCAAGCGGCCTCGCACGACGCGGCGGCAGCGGCGAACTTGCGAACGGCAGCATGATGCGCTTGCACCGCCGTCACTCCGCGTGGTTTAAACACGCGCAGCCGAGCAGATATCTGCAGATGACTGTGATAAGGTTGTTGGCAATGAGTCAAAATGGCCTGTTCATTCTGATGCTTATCCGTTAAGGCACCACCGCAACCGCGGAAGTCGTTATCATTGATCGACCAGTCACCGAACAGCGGAAGGCCTGTTGCGGCACACTGCGGCATCGGCGAGTTGAGCGTCGCAGTGAACTTTTATGCGACAAAAAGTTATCGCTTCTCGCATTTATGGCTTCTTGCGTTCGAAGACATTGTTTAGTTCATTGTCGGCGGTCGTAGGTGCAGTGAACGGCGTCAAAAGTGTTTGCCATGCGATAGCTGACCGCGAGTCTTCGTGCTGCCTCCTAATTTTTTTTTTATTATTTTTTTTATTTATTTATTTTTTTTTTTCTTACTGCCGTGGAAGAAACGGCTGGAAAGTGAGTCATAGTGAGCGACCTCACTCGCAGCGTCCGAAATCTGCGTGCGGTGCTCGCCACGGTCTACGTTATCTTCGTCACCAGTAAACTGCAGCGGGGCACGCGCGACCGCGCGCCTCTACCTGCTTTAGAATGCCCGTTTTAACCTTTTTTTTTTTTTTTTTCGCTTCGTATGTGCCATATTTTTACCGCGACCACGGCGGAAGTGTTCGTTGTAAAAGTAGGAGGCTTTGAAAAATGTTCGCTATATGTGGACGCAGTTTCAATGGGTAGCATAGGAAAATCGTAAGTGCACCGAAATATGGTCATTATAACCGATAGATGGTTATATATGGGATCGTTATAAGTGGGTTCGACTGTAGCAACGAGCACTTACCAGGAGGAACAGTCGATGTGTCCATTGATTGGGGCTGGTCATCAGTGGCAGATTGACTGTCATCCTGAGCTGAATAAGCAGGTGGAGGAGTGTCTGCTGCACAGTAAAACAGGCACAAAAATGTGTTCGTCAGCTGTGTCCTTAACAAAACATGAAAGTTCCAACTACCACTTCCCTTGTCGCAAGACATAGAAGTACAATAACAATGTGCCGTCACTGTTTACCAGCTATTGATATCACTCGATTGCATCTAGGTAACGAGAGTGGCGAAGCACATCCAATGGCATGCCTTAACCATTTGCACCAGTTCTAACAATGCAGTCTAATCTGACTCACATAATAATTATTACCTGAATAAAGATGAGATGTCGTCGTCATTACTGAGCTGTTTACAAAAGTTATGGCATTATCCAGGACAAAATTAAACTGCCCAAAAATGCCCCGTCGAAAGTAACTGAAGGCCCAAGCAGGCGACAATGGCAAATAGAGAATGCAGCAATGTAATGAACCTTGCCAATGCTGCAAGTGTGTGACTACACCTAAGTTTTGGAAACCTAGACATTTCTTCTCACATAAGTTCAAATAAAAAGTGCAGGACGGGGAGTGGAACTCTCCTGCTGACACTACACAGATCTCCTTTGCCAACTAACTGACACAAAAGACATCTTACTAAACCCCTTTGTGTCGAACACTTTTGTTTCGAATACGCTTATGTGTTTGGGTGCATAGTGGCTTGTTTCTTCATTATTTCATGCCTTTGTGCAGTGTCATTGCCTACATGGATACTTCCGTTTTTGCCAAGTAAACTCGGGTGCCAGACTACCTGTTCCAACTTCCCTGCTTTGTGCTCTCGCCGTCTGCAAGCTTTTGGCATCTAAGTGTGACCCGACTAGCCCAGAGATGCGTGTCGTGAAGCTGCACATGGTCCCCACTTACCGGGCAACCCAAAGGGGCTGTTAGGAGCGGAGCTGCCAAGGCTGGGGCCTGGTGAGGGAACGCCTGCAGCTGCTGTGTTCCCCACTGCAACGGCTGCCCCCGTCGTGGCAGAGGCTCCCGAAGTGGCTGCGCTGAAGCCTTGTGCAGAGAAGCTGACATTGTGCGGCATGCCTGACTCGGCCACTTGTTGGAAAACTGGGGGAATCATCGTGTGGCCCCCCTGGAGGGTACTCGCTGTGACGGGGAACCAGCACCGGTGGCAGAACTGCACGTGTTTGATCAGTCACTATGTGGCACGTTTCTTGACAGAGCACGGAAAGTTTGTTTCAGTTAGGCCTAATGGGTGGATTCCATAAAACATGGTGAGTCAGCGCAACAGTAACAGCACGAGACAAATGGAAGAGACAAAACATTGAAAAGTCAACAAATGCCCTACACTCTAAAGTACGATCAATGCAGTAGATGATATTAAGAGTAACAAGTGGACTAACGCAAGTCACACAATCTGCAACATAGATGCCTAAACTACAGTATAGAATATGCTTAAAAAGACAATAAAGAGAAAAAAAAATTTTCTCGTATTAGTAAATAGCTCTTTTAAGATACCAAAAGCACCACACTTGCTGCGAGAAGATGTTTGGTAAGCGAGAAAGCACACAAAGAGAAAATTCGGGTGGCGACACCACCTTGAAGTTCTCACACCAGTCGCCATGATGTCATAGATTTTGACACCGTCTGTTCAGACCTACGTAGTGCCTAATTGGTAAAAGCGAAGTACACTGCCTTCTGAGGGAGCCAGAGGCTTTGCACACCAAGTTTCAGTGACCTTTGTTGAGCCAACGAAGCCAAAATATGAAAAAGCACTGAAATCTGCTACATCACCATCACAGATTTCGGCGGGAAATTTAAAAGTGATACCTTTGGCATTGATTTTCTCATCTATTAATAAACCTATGATGGTCAAATTAACAATGCTAGAGTTTTCAGAGTATAATTTATAAGTCTTAACGTATTTATTGCTCCACTTGAGTGCCCCTCAAGATTCAAATTGTGCTTATCCACAACACACAGTGAACAATCAAAAAAGGCACTCACCTGGACTTTCAACCCTCTTGTAGTGGTAAGGATTTATGCACACTTCCTTCTGTTTCGCTGAGAAGGGGTATTCACAGCACTCCAAGGGCTTGAGTTCATGGTGGCTTTGCAGGTCTGGCCATCTCCAGACTCTACAGTAGATAACGTGAGGCAGGCCTTTTCGATGTGAGACCTGAAGAGAGTATAGAATATGAAATGAAATTACCTACCGAACTAATGATGAAGGTGAGAACAGACAGCCACGACAGCACATGCAAATGCAGCCACGATGGCTCCCTTGTAAATTGAGCTGTAGCACTAGCGCTCGCTGGTGCAGCCAGACCAACTCACAGCTAGCTCACAACGTGGTGCCAGTAAAAAGTAATGAGGGAAAAAAAAATTGTTCATTACTGCTTCTCTAAAAATGTGCAAATAACTCTATTCCTATTCCAATGAGATATACAAGTAGCAACATTCATACTATAATCACTGATTAGTATGTTGTAAAGCAAGTTCACGGCTCCACATGCTGTAATGTATTTACATTGCACATCAACTACACTACTGCCCAGAAAAAAGATTCAGCCAGTTCCACACCGTCAATACTGTCAGACAGCGAAGCTGTAAGCGCACGAGTGTGATTGGCTAGCGAGATCACATGGTGTCATAAATCTGCCACAAGATTTGAAATATGTGTCGTATTTCGAGCATCGTCATGATCATCATCACTCAGCATCATTATACGTTTGTTATCTTTATTTATTTATTTATTTTCTCACTCCCCCCCCCCTGGTCTCGTGACATGCGCTACTACTACTACTACTACTACTACTACTACTACTACTACTACTACTACTACTACTACTACTACGATGACGACGACAGCAGCACAAGGTAGACTAAGACAGCTTTGCAGCGAAAAAACTATTGCGGAACTACCCTCAACAGTTTCACGATAAAAGCAGGTACAACACGCGCCGCATACCTGCAGCCTTCCGTCCAGGGACCGCGGAATAGTGACGCACTTCGATGGTTGACCCGGGCAAGATAGGGCTTTCTCAAGGTCCTCAATGGCCCCCCTTTCTCTTCTTCAGCTTCTTGACAAGCGAGTCAACTGCCTTCTCGGCCCATTTTTCCTCCTCGTCACCCTGCTTCCAGCCTAGCAGCTTCTTCACGGCGGGGCTCGTGAAGGAGAACAGGCTGTTCAGGGTTGACATCGCGTCCTCCAGCTTGTCAAAGGTCCCGCCCCCGCCGCTGCTGGGGCCACTGTAGCCGTTGCTCACCATGCTCTGCATTGAGAAACAGCGCACGTCATTCACCAGAGGTACATTGCTAAGCATTCTCTTGGCGAACTTTTTACGCTTTCGAACCAATGTTGCCACTCGAGCTGCTTGTGTGGTAACAGTTTCTAGTATGGCATACCAAAGAACACACTCACTGACACACTCACTTCCAGGTAAAGAAGTATCATAACAGTCTAGAACCTCGCTAGGAACATGCTTAACTTATTTTACCAGCAGACGCCCCCCAAAGCAGCTCTAGCCTGCCTTCCACGGTTATGGCAAATACTCTACCAGAAGGTCACCTAAAAGTGTATGGGAGGACGACCGCAACGGCTGTTCCCCCATACACTTTCTTAGCCATTTGTGTAGATATGTGCACCAGCCTAGTCCAGGAAGTGTTAAATTAGCATTTGCGAACACCTCTAAGGCTATATCCGGCCCACACACACAAAAATGCCTAAGCAGCTAAGTGGTAGAGCATCGCACACAAAACGTCAAAATGGGCTTTATCTCCCACTCACCGTAATTTCTTTCCATCCACTACCATTCCCTTTTTGTTATTTTTTCATTAAAAAATTCAATTAACCCCTCCTATGCTTTCCCAAGCCTGATTGTACAGGGTCGTCCGCATCTAAGGTGAAGACCTCGTAAGTATTCAAGACTGCATAGAAGCTAAGGTTTCGTACATAATTTGGAAAATTATTGTGTTTATCGACACCATGATTTGGCGCAATATAGGGGAAGTGTTGTTCTTGTGAAGTTGAATGCGCATTCTAGTTTTACTGGCTTCAATACTAATGAGGTGTTGTGGTCGACCCGGTACACGTTACCTTCATGTGGCTGGTGTCCATGCGAGACACAACAACACCCTGAAACATAAGAAAAAGAAAACAGTGACACTTAGTCATGAAGATGCCACTATTAAAGCCTCCCTGATATTTGGCAACTTTAAATTAAGTGCCAGACTCATAAAGCAGTAGGACAGGGTAGCCAGCCGGTCTGAGAACTGGCTAACCTCCCTGTCCTTCCTTTTCTCCTCTTCCTCCTTCCTCCATAAAGCAGTTCACTATGTGAAACGTGCCATAGTTGCACCATAAAGCGGTTATGCAATGTTTGAATGCTCAGTGCATTACCGCCACATTATGCCACATCTCAAATAGAAAGCGCAATGTGTCACACGCTGTTGTACCTTTCCCAGAGCATCTTCGCTTATCTGAAGTGTTGCGATGTTGTAGCAGGCGTAAATAGACTAGGCAGAAACCTACCCTTGACCTCTGTGCCCTTTTTGTTAAAACAAGCTCCTTAGTAATAGAGAACAGATATGGGCCATATTATTTAGGTGAAACTACACGTAACCCGCCACGGTGGTCTAGTGGTTATGTTGCTCGACTGCTGACCCACAGGTCGCGGGATCGAATCCCGGCCACGGCGGCCGCATTTTCAATGGAGGCGAAAATGCTCGAGGTCTGTGTGCTTAGATTGTGCCTGTGTGCCTGTGTGCTTAGATGCTAGGTGCACGTTAAAGAACCCCAGATGGTCTGAATTTCCGGAGCCGTCCACTACGGCGTCTTTCATAATCATATTGTGGTTTTGGGATGTTAAACCTCATCAATTATTATTATTATTGAAACTACATGTAACCTTAGCTATAGGGAATTAATAGTATAAGAAAGGTGCCCAAGCCGAAAAACATGTGATGCATTATGACAGTACCCATCACATGCACACACCAATACATCATGGCATGAGGGAGCAATGACACATGTGTCACTCCATCATTCTGTGTGACAGCAAAAGGTATGAGGAGCCATTGCACATTAAGGCTGCTTGTACAGTGCTTTAGTTTGCATGCTTTCCTAAAGCATTAAGATATTTCCATAAGCATGTGCAGGGTTCCCCTTCAGGGGAGCGAAGGTTTATTGCGGAGCCCCCCGCTCTATTAAGTCAATGTATGAGGCTAACTTTGCCCCCCCCCCCCCCCGAGCGCACACCTATGTAAGTGCCCACACACAGCCTTGGCACTGCAAGTTCAAACAAAACCTCACCTCATACAAAAACTGGTAAAGTGAAAAGGTGCATTGAGATGATCACAAGTGGTCGACAAAGCATGCCATGCGAGCAAATGTTTTGATAAGGGGCTCCTGTCTCGACCAAGGCGAATTCCTCTATTAAAATTTCATCTCTAACTCGATGACCTGTTTTATCAGGAGAAATTGAGCTGACCCAACCATCCCCTCACAAGAATGAAGGCAAGTGGCCTTACATATAGTGAAACCATAAAATGTAATCAAAGACATTCAACAGCTGCCATTCCACTTAAGTCTGATGGCTCTTTCTGTGGTCCTGCCTACAATGTTGCAAGATCAAACAATGAGATGCAGATGTGAATATTGTCATTGATCTTCATGTAATGACAAAGCCTTTAAGCAAAACATCATAACATGTTGGTACATTCACCACTTCAAGGAGCCTTTACAAGCTAACTTTTTATTTTATTGCCACAGTACTGAATACATGAAGTGACATAGCCACGAGGAGGGTAACAACTTCCAGTTCTAAGTAAAAAGCAACAGTTTACCCGACGATGTCCACTGAACAATCATGTCTCCCTACTCTTCATGCTTCATGTCTTACAACCTGCCTCCTGTGATCACGGGTTTCGAATATTTTTCCAAGGTAAACACTTTTGTAGGCCTTCGTAACAATAGCACGTCTGATCCTCTGACATCAAAAGGTTTTTTTTCTGCTTTAAAGGGACCGACAACCAATTTTTATGGTGCCTACTTTTTTTAGCGCAACGGAAAGCTTACCGGTCAGTGAGTCTAATCACGGAATGGTAAAGTGGAAAAAAGCCGCGAAACATTTGTAATCAAAATTTTTCTATCTGCAGCGAATATGCAGTTGTATACTCACATGCTGCAAACAGTGAGCGCGAGAGCCGTTCGTGTTCAAGCGCGCTGGTTTACTGCGCATGCGCCGCGGCTCGACTTGGTCCACTGGCGGCGGCGACAGCAGTGTCGCTTCTCACCGTGCAACTCCTTTTATGTCGTAAGCAGCACAGAATTGAGCGGGGCTGGATAATAATATACATATTTTAATTTTGAGGACTGGCGCCCATGACAGCATCCGGCTACGCGGCGACGTACAGTAAAGTGATCGACTCCATATTCCGTAATCCAGCTTCAAGGCTCTTCCGCTAGGCTGCGCGACATGACGGTTTTTGTCACTTTTAAGCACGATTTAAAAGTATAAGTCCTAGTCACAACGCGAAAAGAATGCTGGAATCTGTCACTATATTTCATGGTCTTGTCATTTCTACTAGGATCTAATCACACGTTCTGGCCAGTTTGTCGGTTCCTTTAATGTAGTGTGGGACACTCAACAACTCACTCCCTTCTACACATAGAGATGGGCTGCATACTTATTACTGACTTCTTTTTCTCTGATTGTTGGTGGGCCTGTTGGTACATACTGAACGTGCCTAGACGGGACAGAAAGCTACAAGAAGCACACATCTGTTTCCTCAATTAACTCGATATAACTGATTGCCAATGATTGACATCCATGCACAGACAATAATGGCAACACCATCATCATCATCATCGTAAATGGTGGAAGAAAAGAGGGGGGCTTCCAAAGCCACAAGAGAGGGCAAGCAATCCGACTATTGAGCTCATATGTTGCCTGCTATGTACTCCACAAAAGTCTCATCAAAAGTTGCACTCCTACACCAAAATACTGCTTTAAAAAAGTCAGGAAATCTCAACTCTCTCCTTCCACCTATAGACTATTTCACAGGAGAGAAAAAACACCCCCCATGCTGGAGTACAAAGGCTGATGTGGGCACTGCACTTTTTTTTTTTTTTTTTTTTTGGGGGGGGGGGGGGGTCACACCTGTTTAGCACAGCCCAGAGAGGATTATGGCAGGTGCCAGGGAGCTGTCTGTGAAAAGACCTTTTCACAGGAGAGAAGAAACACTTCCTTCTGGACTGTGGCACAGGAGTACAAAGACTGATGTTTTGGGGTGTCACACCTATTTACCACAGCCTAGAGGGGATTACCGCAGACCCAAGGAGCCTTCTGTGAAAATGTCTATCATCTTAAATAAGCCTGACATACACAAGGTGAGTGTTTGAACAACTTACATGCACTTGAACTGGAAAACAGTTGGACTCACACTAAATGTCTTTCCTATGGTTTGCAGTAGCATGATCTGTTAGGTTTAAGTGTTTCTTTTTTTTTTTTGGCCTCAATTATTGATGCTCATTTTCCCATTACATTGAAAAAGCAAAAAAAATGTTGCTGCCTGTTGTGAGGTGTCATGAAAGGCCACAACTTTCAAGTAACTTCCCAGACAAATTTTCATTTTTATGTTAGATACCACATTAATGAGAACTAACAAAAAATGATGCCAAGGAAAGTATAGGGGATGTTACTAGTATAGTTGTAATGTAAATGTGAAGAAAGAAAAGTGGACGAAAAGATAACTTGCCGCTGGCAGGGACCGAAACTGCGACCTTCGAATAACGCATCCGATGCTCTACCACTGAGCTACAGCAGCAGTGATCCCTCCGTCCACTTTATGGGGTATATATGTGCATTAAACTTGGGAGTGTTTGTCAGCGCTGCCAGTAGCCATGACAGGTCCCTGCCAGGGGCAAGTTATCTTTTCGTCCACTTTTCTTTCTTCACATTTATATTACAACTACTACTAGTAACATCCCCTATACTTTCCTTGGCATCATTGTTTGTTAGTTCTCATTAATATTGTGTCTAACAAACAAAAAGCGAGCCCTTAAATTTCCACTTCTTTCCTTCATTCTTATGTTAGGTACTTTGCTTGTTTCGCTCATACTACACTGCATATAAGTGACAGACTGTCCTGAAATGGAGGCAAGAGCTAGAAAAGTTGGCTGTAACGGTTACAATGGCATGTTGTGCCTTCATGTTTCATTATTCAACTAGGTTAAATATAAAGTTCAAAAGTTTTAAATATTTACTACATAAGTCGCTAATGATTTCCTTTACAAAACAAGGGCACTGTATTGCAAAACTTATTTCAAGACAGCACGTTTGCAGCAAGACCATACACAGCGAGACGAAAAGATAATAAAGAGGATTTGCTTGAGGACACTTAAAATACAAAGCAGCACTACTAAAGTAAATTTTCACAACAGAATGTAAACTGCCACAAAATGTTCACAGTGTACAAATATGACCCATTGTAGCCCGAATACAATAATGTGTTCAATGATTTATAAGTGGAAAATGTAAACAAACCCTCCCATTGCAGATAAAATACAACAAAAAAGGACTATATCGCAGCTGGCATTTGGGCCAACAAGACATTTGCCTTCGCGAAGGCAAACAGGTGCACTGTTCATTTCCACTCCAATGTATAAATGAATAGTACGACGCCGCCCCAGAAGAAATTAACATACATCTACATCGGTTGCAGAAAAAGCACAAGAAACCTTTATGTTCCAGACGCAGCTATACCTACCACATTGAATAACGGATCGGCCATTAGCGATCGGAGCGATGTGAAATTATATCGACTTGCAGATTTGAGGTTCCTGTTGGAGATAAAACTTAATACAACACTCTCAACCCTGGGTGCAGGTGACACAACGGAAGAGCAATGACTTTCTACGAAGCTCTCCGCATTCGTGGTGTTCTGAGGGCGCAGGTCAAAAGCTCGCCTATGGTAAGGCGTTTAAAACACACACGTGATCACGTCTGACGCAAATGAACTTATGGCACAAGCAAAGTGCCGATGACTACATACGACATGACCGAGTCACGGGACGAGGTTTTTCTCATGACCCAAGAAACGCGTTACATGCCGTCGTGTAACAGCTGCATTAGAAGGATCGCAAAAAAAAAAAAAATAGTCATGTTCCGCTCTTTGCAGAGGTCGATACTGGGAGAAAGGCGTTGCGCAACAGTCATCATCGAACGCTTGCGGGGAATTTCCCGCGAGTTGTGACTCATGATGGCAAATGAAGGCTCGGTTGGCGCTAGGCTGGCTAAACATAGCGCGGCAAAGGTGTACCGTACGGCAAGCTTGCGGAAACAGCACATTACCACACGGTTCATCAGCGATCTGAAGGACGCCAGAGAATTCAAAAGGTTTCAAACGCGCCTTCACAGGGTGCCACTCGTAGTAAAACAAGTCGCGAAAACCGTTAACAGCTGGACAAAAGCCCGTTTGTCGACGGGGAAGCAATTATAGGGACTAGCGACGGAGCCAATCAGTTCGTCTCTTCCCCTTCGTTACGCGTAAACCCGCCAGTTAGGTCACTCCTTGGAGGCAAAAGAAGTGCTAACGCCTTTCGGCGACACGACGACAAAACGAACAGTCATATGATGACGACAATCTACGTCGTGCCGAAGTGGCATTGCAGCAATAGAAGTAATTGACTACTTCTCCTCAACACGTTACGAAAATAAGCCTATTTCGAAGCCAAGGCAAGTAACAAATGACACCCACCTGAATACATAACAAGGACAGCGGACGTAAACAGGTGATCTTATAGCGTTAATTCCATTCAAAACGAGTTTAAAAAACGACGAATTGGGGTCACAATGTCCGAATAACTGTAATACCAGTCACAACACATCAACAATTTGGCGTCGAGGAGGCGAGCATTTGTTGTGGTGCTACTCCGCGCCGAATGAGGTTGATACCCCGATCAAAGCGGCCCGTTGGATGCACAAGACGACTCATACATTCCCCGAGTGAGTTACATATGGTCTGCAATGTTGTCGTAGCACAACTAAACAACCGACACTGCGCGGGAGAGGCGCTGCACCTGAAACTATTTTTTTACGCGCAAGCGCCACCGTCGACGAAACGGAGAAATGTGGCCTTGCTTGGCGTCAGCAAGTCTTCCCCTCCGCGTCATGCCAACCGCAATGTAACCTTTCTATCTCCGCGACCAACCGTTATGACACAGTCGTTAGCACCGTTGTTTTGTATGATGAGCAGAGCAAAGTTAAGTTAATTTTTTGGTCATTTCAGCTACCGTCCTTTGTCACGAATTAACGACCCCAGTCAAAGCTTACGCTGCACAAGCGCGCATAAATCTAGCGGAAGCGCTCGTTTCATTGCACCTTCCGAGTGAGCGCTGAATTTCCCGGAAACATAAGGGCGCGAAACTAAATTATTTGGCCTGCTGGAAGGCAACGTTGATGAACTTTACATACTACTACAATCGGTGTATCCAAAGTGGTCTCAATTGGCGCCAAAAGCCGGCTTCCGTAACGTCGAGTTGCGCTCATCAACTTCGCGAATGTCAAATTATCGACGGTAGTATCCACAGGGAGGGCGAGCAGCGAACGTGTGGCCGGTTTTACTTCGCCAGCTTTGTGAACATACCTTCGAACGCTTTTCACGGACTACATGAGCGGTGGTTGCGGCAGAACGGGTGGGAGCACCGCCTCTTCGGACATTCTCGCCCTTTATTTTTTTTTACACGGGCAGCGCGCTCTCCTATGACGCGAGGCCCGCTGATGAAAAGCCCTGGCTCACGAAAACGAATGCTGATGAAACGCTCACATACTTTCGCGCCAGTAAATGCGGAACAATAACGAGGCTTCGAGTCCGGCACCCGTTTGTCAAACGGAGCGTGATGGTGGTGGCCCCGGCAGGTTTAGCGCATCTCGCTCAAATGTTCGGAGGTTGGCCAACCCTACGGGTAAATCGAATACACCACAGCCTAGTTCCACTAGCCAACTCAGTGGTGTGAGCGAAAATATATAAGGCGATGTTTGGTTTAAACAAAAAAAACTTGCCTGTGTCTCCATGGACGTCATGTCGTAGGGGACGCCGGCGGTGCCAGCCAGCGAAGCGGCGGTCCGAGGGTGGGCGAGGGTTCGCAGTTCGACCGGCCCTCGGCGAAGGGTGGGTGGAGGTCCGAGGAGCGTAAAAGCTCTTTTGTGTTCGCGGCTGGGAAAGGGGGCGGAAGGGGCTGAATTCGCGAAAGTGTGCGCGTTTCGTTCGTCGTCTTGCTGGTTTTTGCTACTGGTGCTGTACGTGGGAGTTGGGGGCTTTCCGAAGGGGGAGAAAGGAACCGATCCTTGTTTCGGCTCCTGCGGTAGATTCTGTCGGCGTTTTTGTTTGTTTGTTTGTTTGTTTGTTTGTTTGTTTGCCAGAGGCTGACCTTGACAGTCGAATGCTTTCTCTCTCTTTTTTAAAGGTGTGCAGCGTTTCCTGGTTGTGCTACTCATAGCTCTATCGTTTCGGCTCGCCATACAACATTGCGGTGAAGTTTAAGCCATCCTCCTACACGTCGCTACTTGCGGGCACGACGAGTTTGTGCTGTTCTTCCTCCCAGCTTTCAAGCGAAAATTATTGTCCGGTTTACGTTTGAGTTGTGCTGTTTATTTCAGGATTGAATCTACTCGATTTAAATAAACAACCACTTAACATGAACCACATTTCTTGTTTGAAACACACACACAGTGTGCGTTTGTGTCGCACAAACACACACACACACACATATATATATATATATATATATATATATATATATATATATATAGCGCTGACTGACGCTCCCACGTTTAAAATGCACATATATACCCTATAAAGCAGGGGTCTCAAACTCACATCAGCCAGCGGGTCGCAGTCATGCAATTTAGTCCTTGCAAGGGCCAGGGCAGTGAAGGAAGTAAGAGCGGGGAAAGGGGGGGGGGGGGGGGGGGGGAGTGCACAAATTGTCAGAAAACGTTACCATTTCAAAGAAAACCTTTCGAATATTTTTTATACAGGTCATTTTTGAAGATTTGGTGCCACGATTCCAGCGACATGTCGATACTGATCTCCAAAATGACTCAAATCTGGACGCCGATCGTGCAATAAAATTTTTGTTTCACGGTTATGTTTCAAAACGAGATGAGCACATGAGGTGCCTCACGGAGACAATGCCTTAAACCAGTGATGCCTGCGTAGCCCCCCGTAAATAAATAAAAAAGAAAGCGGGGGGGCGAAGACAGTCATGTGCGGGCCGCGGGCCGCAACCGAAAGCCTCGCGGGCCGCATGCGGCCCGTGGGCCTCGTGTTTGAGACCCCTGCTATAAAGTGAACGGAGGGATGACCGCCACCGTAGCTCAGTGGTAGAGCCTCGGACGCGTTATTCGAAGGTCGCAGGTTCGGATCCTACCGGTGGCAAGTTATCTTTTCGTCCACTTTTCTTTCTTCATATTTACATTACAATTACTTCTAATAACGTCCCCTATACTTTCCTTGGCATCATTGTCTGTTACTTCTCATTAATGATGTGTTTAACAAAGCAAACGAGCCCTTAAGTTCACACTTCTTTCCTATAAATGTATATATATATATATATATATGTGTGTGTGTGTGTGTGTGTTTGGGTATTCAGCATAATAATATATTTTGGGGTAGCCTTCGTTCTGCTTTCGGTCAAACGACCCTTTTTTTAAGGCGCGTGAATATCAAGAAGCTGCAGACTATTGTCTTACTATTCCAGATGTATACGTTCGTTTTTAAGGGGTCGTTAATTCTTGCCCGTACATGAGGAACAATCCGTATTCGGGACAGATAATGGTGGTACTTCCGCGTAGCGTGCACACATATTTATCGGTGAATGTTTACTCGTGTCACAGAGCACGTACACGAAGCAGTTGGAAGTTAAGGTAATCGCTTACACGCAATTTGATGGTTCCGTAATATCAAGAATATTATTGGATTTACACATCCCGTTTCTCTTCACCAGGTGGGGGAAACGGGATGTGTGCGCGCGCGCGCGCGCGCGCGTGTTTGTGTGTGTGTGTGTGTGTGTGTGTGTGTGCGCGCGTGTGTGTGCGCGCGTGTGTGTGTGCGCGTGCGTGTGTGCGTGCGTGCGTGCGTGCGTGTGTGTGTGTGTGTGTGTGTGTGTGTGTGTGTGTGTGTGTGTGTGTGTGTGTGTGTGTGTGTGTGTGTGTGCACACGGTTTGGTAACACGCACCACACAGTAGCCAGACGTTGGAATGTTCTGAACAGTGATTGCCCTTTCCAATTAAGCATACTGCCACATCATCGTACATTTATGGTGTCTACGCGAGCTTAGATAATTATTTATGCCCAACAGAGACTGCACTGCGTTCTGATATAATCAGAAACCGAATCTTATAAGTTTCTAAATGTATTTGCATCCCCATTACGAGTACAATACTTCTGAATTCGTGACGTCACCCCTTCAGTAGTACTCGGCCGACGTACGCGTCTGTTGAGCACAAAACGTCAACGGGCCAAACGTAACTCGTGTAACGATGTCGCATTAAAAGTAAGGGTGCGCAAATATTCGAAAATTTCGACCAGCGAATAGAATAGTGCATATTTGAAATACCGAATACTTTTCGAGTATAATCAGCACCGTCGGGAAAGCCCCACAGGAACGAAACGTTCGAACAGCGAGGGGTCACTTTTCTCATAAAATGCGAACAGCGATTTTTCTCATAAATCACCCTGTTACAATTCCGAAATCATCACGCTTGCCGCGAAGAGACGCCTGGTAAGCGAGAAAACGCGCTACCAGAAATCGCGGGTGGCGACACCACCTCGAAATTCCCGCATCGAACGTGACGTCCTAGGTTTTTACGGCGTCTACTAGGTCGTAACTGGTCGTAACTAGGTCCTATGTAGTTTTCTAATCGGTAAAAATGACGTATATTGTCCTCTGAGGGTGCCATAGACTTAGCATACCAAGTTTCAGGAAGTTTCGTCGAGAAAATGTCACCAAAATACAAAAAAAATTGACTTTGAAATCCGTGACGGCACGCGCGGAGATTCGGCGCGAAATTTGAAAATCAAACTTTGACCTTGATTTTATCCTGTACGAGTGAACCTATTATAGTAAAATTAACGACATGAGAGTTCTCAGAGTACCATTTATCAATTTAAATCGATTCGTTGTTTCACTTTAGTGTCGCTTTAATCACTGAAGCACAAAGATGCATGCCGCCCAAGCTTTTACGGGTCCATTGACGCAGTTTCACGGTTCCACAAACTCATCATCAGATGAGTTTGATTAAAGGCGTGCTGACGCAAAACTTTGCAGGCGTGATATCTTGTGGCATACGTTTATGTGGGCACACACTCGCCATCTACAAAATATCAACGGCTAATGTAGCCCAGAACATATCTAAAATAAATTTTAAAGTGCGTGTCGCGCAACTGCGCGTGAAACGCCCCATCACACGACATCGACACCAACTGGGGTCCAACATGGGTAATGTAAACAAATATCAACCACCTACACCACGACTTTGTGTTGGCCGTCTTACGGGCAGAAGTGATTAACTGGGCCGAAACGGTCGTGGCAATTGACCACCACCCTTCGAACCACCGGCAAGCTGAATTCAGCGACCTCGTTGTGCCGTTAATAAAGTTGTTTCTACGAGCCCTCTCAACTGGCATACCTTTTCTACGGAGAGATGGAGCATCTTCTTTGTGAACTTGCACGGGAGTGCAAAGGCTGACGTCGTTGCCTCGGCAGTGCTTTTTTTCTTTCTTTCTTTTAGATGTGAAACATCTTATGGCGTAAGCTTAATCCGGTGGTGGTGTGCGGCGTGACCACCCTTACTGCGCATGCCCAACCCCTTTAAAAAAATACAAATAAAAAACCTCCTCTCCCCCTCTCTCTCCTCTAGGCATCCCTCCCCGCGGCAACCACACCCTCACTGCGCATGCGCCTCCCCTCCTCTCTCCCCTCCTACGCTCCCCCCCCTCTAGGCATCCCTTCCCGCAGCGTCCACACTCCCACTGCGCATGCGCGTCCCCCCTCTCTCTCCTCTCCTACGCTCCCCCCTCTCTCCTCTAGGCATCCCTGCCCGCGGCGTCCACACTCCCACTGCGCATGCGCGTCCCCCCCTCTCCTCTCCTACGCTCCCCCCCCTCTCTCGCCTCGCGACGCCGACGCAGGCAGCGTCTTGGTTGAAAAAAACCGACTGCTCGCGCTGCACAACCGTTCACGGGCCACCCCGTATATATGGCAATGGATCTTGACCTGCAATGTGGTGCCGGTGGGAGATTTCTTCCTGTGCGTTGTTGAACAATAAAAATTCGCAGCGTGCGCGTTAACTAAAAGCGGACTGCTGGTCTCTGTGTCCAGTCAGAGTCTTCTGTCTCTCATTGCCCATTAGCAGCGATTGGCATGTTCCAGTAGGAAACACCGCTCCATCACTGCGTGCTTTGCGCCTCCCCAGTTTTCTCTCCTGCGCAACGCTGCGATGAGCGCCAGCGTCAACGCCGCCGCCAGTGTAAGCGTTCACGCCCGCTGCTTCGCATCTACACATGGTTCCGTTTAGCGGGAAATGGTGTAATTTTTTATTTTGGGTGAGGGAGGGGGGAGTGGAGCTGTCACGCGTATTCACAACTTTCCCAGGGATGATTATGGCGGCTCCCAGTGAGCCTTCGCTCAAAAGAGTTGCCAACGCGGTGCTCCCTGTCTCGACGCTCTCTGAAACCGAAACTGCGACAGGGCTATTTTACGAATTGGTTAATTTCGACAATTAACGAATAGTGCTACAGTGAACGCGTACGCATGAAAACGATTGAGTTGGTGCATTCGATGTTTCATGACCTTATTAATTCACGTCGCGATATACAAAAGTAGGAAGACATCCTCTTAACAGCCCAAGATGGCGGCGCCCCATTGTCAAAATCGTCTAAGCAAGCGCAAGCAAGTGCGCTCGAACAAGTGAGGTTTCCAGCCGTGGTAATTAGGATGGGTTGTTAGCTAGGCATCGCAAAAAAAAAAAAAAAAGACGAGATGCAAAATTTCTTGGTCAATGCCCCTTTAATAATCTCCATGTTTCTCCCATATCTTGACCGCGCCCGTTCTATTCAGGGCCGAGAAAAAAACGAGATTCCCACGGTGCTGAGCGATGAAATCGCGTACCTGCGTTTCGCCACACGGACACACACTCACACCCAGTCATGGGCACGTTACCAGTAAAAAGTAACACTGTTACAGTTACAGTTACCTAAGCCAAAAAAGTAACTCTGTTACGGTTACAGTTACCCAGTTTACAAAAGTAACTTGTTACAGTTACAGTTACCACTAAAAAGTAACGTCGTTACTTTTCCGTTACTGTGTAAAATAACGAATTGATTACATACAAAATGAGAGAATTTAATAAAAACGCACAAAGAGGAACAAGGAATGCGTAACGAGAGAAGATGACGTCCGTTAAGTTTATTCCGTATGTTCTCCAAGGTGTATCAGACCCTGTTCGGAGAGTTTTGCGTCTACTTGGTATATAAGTGTGTGAAGGGTTCCTCTTCGGGGGGGGGGGGGGGGGGTAAAGGGACCCTGAAACGGTTATTTGAAGCTTTGTCAGCGTTTAGGCTAGAGCATCATCGAACCATTGGCACCACAAATTTCGCTGCACGCCGTGTACCAAGGCGGATACGGCCAATTATATCATACCCTCCTTCTTACCCCTGACTTACCTCCTCAACTCATGATACACGCTGGCATCGCTGGCGATCGCAGAGCTCATGTGAGCCCACTCGACGATTTGAGCTTCGCCCAGTGAGGACCTCCGAGATTGCACGCCGACAGGTTGCGTGCATCTCGGAGACCATAGCCCCAGTGCGCCCGGCAGCACGCACGCCGTCTGGCAACAGAGACATCGCGGAGTGGTTGATATTTGCTCCGACAGGTGCCGCCACCCTACCAGCCAATTTTCCGCCCCCCGGGGCCAAACCTCAGCAAGGAATCTCAGGTAGCGTGGCGTCGCCTGCAGACCTTGTCCTACCCCAACCCATACATATTGTCCAAGATAGATCCCGACACATACGCATCACAGTGCAGGTTCTGCGCCAATAAAACAGCCACCCTGTACCACATGGTATGGGAATGCCCACACAACCCACCTATGCAACCCAGGACACAACAAAACATTATAGGGTGGGAGGCAGCTCTGTCCAGCTCGGATCCGAAGACCCAAGAGGCCCTCGTGAAACGTGCAAGGACAGCGGCCCGCGCCAATGGGATCCCGGACTAAGGATCCCACTCACCGATCTTCTCGAAGAACATCAAATAAATGTTTTATTCTCTCTCTCTCGTGCGCGCACACCGCAGCCAATCAGCGGGGTTACCAGATTGGGCTATTAATAGCCCAATTGGGCTACTTTTTGTTCGAGTTGGCGTCGAATTTTTCTCTTTGGCTATGTGGCTATTTTTGGGCTACATTGCTATCGACCAGGCAAGAAGCTACAATGGTAGAGAATTTTCGTACTGGGGACCCCAGGCGGCTTACGCATGCACGCTCTTGCGTTCCTTTTACTCCGAGCCTTCCCGCAGGAACGCAGGGGCTTACTTTTGCGCATGCCGCTTAGGGGTTCTGCCACTGAAACTTTCCAGTGTGTTGAACGATTCCTGCACCTGGAGACGTAGTCCAAGAAAGGGCGTCACATGTCATCAGTTTGAAACCATGTTTTGATGGCTCACGTTTTTTCTAAACTTTCTTCGACGACCGCAAAATCCCGAGCAAGTGCCCCCCGCCACCCCCCACGGTGAAAGATAATCCGAAATATGTGGAGGGGGGGCCCTTGCTCAGTCCCGGACCAAAATCCAAAAGAGCGGTGGAGGAGCCTCTGAGAAGAATGCACACCTGTGTTTCTTACGAAATGCTTTATTCAATGCGAATGCATTTATTGTTTTTACTGAATCAGAGGGAATCCGTGTGGGATTTCACGCGTTATGACAAGAATGGACGTTCTTTAAATATTCCAACAATTTGTTACAACTCAGAATGCAACCCTGAGGCACCACACTGTAAAAGTACTAAGAAATTGTGCACCTATCTAAAGACTCTCAGAACTATAGGTTAGCGCGAACCGCTGCTGCAGGAACACGATAAAAAATGGCGAAAGGGGGGTTGCTTGCTCAGTCATTAGCGCATATTTCAAGTCTCAACGAAATGCACACTGATGAGCAAAATGTACTTTTTATTCGTTTTCTAAGCCCAATCATCGAGCGAATGAATAAGCTTTTCCAGTGCGAGGCCTCGGACCCTGTGAGGCTCAATTAAAGAATTAATTCCTTTGTGAAAGCTCTAATCAAGTCATCGTTTATAAGTTCTTTCGCAACCCTACCTACTACTACTTTTTGTAAATATGCTTTTATATTTCTTTGTAATTGCATTGTTTTTTGTTTTCTAAAATTTGCAGTCATCGCTCCATTATTATGGACTGAATAGCGGATTCACGCATACGACGCATACATTTGCCAGCAACAACAACAACAACAAAAAAAAAAAAAAAGATCGCGAAAGCACCGATAAACTAATAGGCAGATATTTTTGCCGGAAAGTAATTACGTAAGCGCAAAAAAATTATTTAAGAAACAGCTGATTTGGGCTATTTTTGGGCTACTTCAAATTTACGTGTTGGGCTTTGTTTGGGCTACCTCGGAGTCCGATTTGGCGGTTTGAGGCTCGCGCCATCTGGTAACCCTGCCAATCAGATCGTGCGCAGACTGCGTGTCATACTCGGGAGGGGCGGTTGAAAACGCGTTGGGCTGAGCCGCAGTGATCTGCAGCGATTCGCAGCTTTATAGCGTTGTAATCAATTACACAGTGTACGCAGAGAGCTTAAATTAGTCTGTAAATGAGCCTTAGGACTTGGTCTACTGGCTCAATGTGTTTGTACAAAATCGTCAAAACCGTTTCAGGGTCCCTTTAAGGCTATGTATGGGCCAGACTTTGCGGCCCCCCCTCCCCTCTGAGGTGATTAGGGGGGCGGTCACTACCCTCCCTGCCCCCCCTCGTGGCAGGCCTATGGCTGGTCATACAAACCGTTTTTGAGCCCCTCTGTACCTCGGGACGCGTGTTCGCGAAACCCAGACACGGTGCCCAAATACCGCACACCTGCGGACGATCTGTGCGGGATCATCGAAAAGTACGATGCGGAAAGGAAAGGTTGCTAAAGTCAACCATGCAACGCGTTCTTAAACGGAGCTTGTTGAACACTGCTGGACTGGGCATAGCTTTGACCTAAACAATGCGAAAACGCTAAATCATGAACGAAAGCGAGGGGTGGGGGGAGGGGGGGCAGTCTTTTGGAGGCGTGGTTCATTCGCCACGACGCATCGGCTTGCAACAGCAACCGCGGCCCCCCTACCGAACATTTATGAGGACATGTCTGTGACTAATGGACTGATCGAAGTGCGCTAATTCTTTTTTTTTTTTTTTTTTTTTGTCAGTTAATACTGAGGATGCCACCTGCTAGTTCTCGGCACTTCTGGCTTTCAGCCGTTTCGCTCTGCTGGTTTCTAGCCACCTGTCAAACACGATTAGCTCGGCGCCTCGGACGAACCGGCACACCAAGAACACAGCTAGAAGCTCAAGTGATAAAAAGTTTATATATGCCCCCCCCCCCCCCCTCGCAAAAAACAGGACGTGACCTTAGCAAGCTGTTCAGTCACAGCTTGATTGATTTACATGTGGTTTACAAGTAAACTTCGAACACGGTCTTCTGCGGGAAAGTTATTTCTCTTAGCGACCTCTTCTCCTGAAGTGCGAGGGCAGCCCTATTGGAAATTTGAAAGGTGGAGAGGATATGGTGAAGAGAAAGTTGGAAAAAGTGAAAAGCGTGTAGCATCGGCCTTTTTCTGTTGGATAAATTGTTATAAAAACAGGAGTAACTGTAACGGTATTTTCCGTTACAGTTACTGTGTAAAAAAGTAACAGTGTTACAGTTACAAGTTACTCCAACTGAAGTGTAACTAGTTACAGTTACAAGTTACTGAAAAAAGTAACTAGTTACCGGTAACGCGTTACTAGTAACTAGTTACTGCCCAAGACTGCTCACACCCCCTTGGGAACCGCGGTCAACCTCTGTTGTCTATCAGCTAGCGCAGTGGCGTAGCCAGGGGGTGGCACACTGGGCACGCCCCCCCCCCCCCCCCCCCCGAAATTTTTTTTCGTCATGGCATACAGAGCGAAAAATGACCATTTCAAGGAGGTGCCCTCCCCGAAATCAATGCGGTGCCCCCCCCCCCCCCCCCCCCGAAAAAAATTTCTGGCTACGCCCCTCAGCTAGCGCATACACAACTGCGGCCGCTCGCCGTGACAGTCACTGAGAGCTTCGTTCTACTTTCACGGACAACTGCTCATCGCACTTGTCCAGCAACCTGCAGCATGCTAAAGCGGGGACAGAGAATGCACGGGGGTTTTCACAAAAGGAGCTCGCCGAGCCCTGGAAGGCGGCGTCGACAAAACTCAAATCCTTCCGGTCACGCGGTCTCCCGACCGACTGACAAAAGCCGTTTTTCCCGACGTTCTCCTGTTCTTGCGAACCCGCACCACCGGCTAATCATAGCGGCACGGACTCGAACAATGTCTTTCGTGACACCAGAAGTAAAGCCATGGAGGGACTATGGTGACACTCACCAACCCGCGCATCTTTCCCTCTCGTGTTCCCAGTGGGACAGTGTGTCAAACTCACCCGAAGAGGTCACTTCGCAAGCGAACTTGTTTTGTGCTAAAACTTACCCACCGCTAACTATGAATGGCTCCATAGTTTCTTCCCGCAGTTCTATTAAATGTATAGTCAACCATAAGCGTGCGCAGGGTTCCCCTTAAGAGGAGGGGGGGGGGGGGGGCGGAGGTTCTTTGCAGCGCCCCCTCCCCAATGAAGTCAATGTATAGGACCTACTTTGCGCCCCCCCTCTTAGGTAACTTGGGGGGGGGGGGGGGGGGCGCCCCCCTCTGCCCCCCCTCGTGCGCACGCCTATTGGTCTAAACAAGGATTTTTCTCTGTTAGCACAATGGTGTGATAGCTGGCAAATGGCCATCAATTTCGATAAAACAGCTGCAATGACACTAACTAGAAAGAACCCCCAACTTACTTTTCCGTACGGCTATGATAATACTATCCTTAACACCGACACTCGGTATAAGTACTTGGACATCGTCATATCGTCATATTTAGGATGGTCGGCACATGTAGAACACGTCATAAGCAAAGCGATGCGAAAGCTCATGTTTTTAAAGCGGGCCCTGCGATACTCTACAAGGAAAGCCAAGCTTTTGACCTACGTGACGATTATACTTATTATCTTAGAATATGCAAGTGTCGTATGGTTCCCGTCTACCCACAATCACATAGCTACTATTGAGGCTGTCCAACGCAAAGCCGCACGTTTTATCTGTAACAGATATGCGCACCGACTCGCCTACGCAGATGCTATCAGAGATCGGCCTTTACACGTTAGCTAGTCGTGCAATGCTGTAATTCCGACTCAAGTTTTTCTAACTCATCCTGCATAGCAAAACTAAATTAGATTCAAACGCCTACATTTCCTACAACACTTCCAGAAAAACCCGTCATAAGCACCATCTCACACTGCAAGAATACTTTTGCACCAACAATGCGTTTAGTTTTTCGTTCTTGCCGCGGACTGTTCGGGAGTGGAACGCTTTATCGGAGACGGTGGTCACACAGCCCACTGTTGAACTTGCTGGCCAAACCGTGCTGTCGGCAAACGTTAGCGACGTTATCACTATTGCGTTTATCATTGTCCGTCTAACCTGTATATTTGACATTTGTGATATAACATGGTAGAGTTGTTAACGATTTATATCATGTGCTTGCTTTTCTCTTTCTTTTGGGTTATGTTCTTTTGCAGTGTTTCCAATGTAACTGAGACAAAGTGTCATTGCATTAACTTCTTGCACTCCTTAATGACATCGGTCTATAATGATTATCATGTCTTATAATAACCAGGGCTCCGGAGCTGCAGCTCACCTTGGCCACCTTACCTCGCCACCTTACAAAAGCGGCGGGACGATCCTAATACGTACTTTACAGACGCGAGTCCCTACCATCGAAACGCAACTATGGTCCCTGCTTTCGCTGCCGTTGTGACTAACCAAGGGCGAACAACCGCTGCAGTGTCCATTCGCACAAGATCAATTGCAACGGCCGAAGCCGCGGCCATAGCTTTGGCCATACGCGCTTCGGAGACGGGGCAAATCGGCATTTATTCTGACGGACTCACAGGACGCCTGCCGTCTTTTCCTTGGCGGAGTCTTACCGGACTGCGTATTACGCATACTGGGGACGGCTCTCACAATGGATCATGGTGTGACCTGGTGCCCGGCGCATTCAGGCGTTGAGGGGAACGAACGGGCGGACCGTTTGGCTCAAGGCATGACAAGCCGAGTCGCGGACCACACCACCCGGGAGGACACTTCGACACCTGGCGCGCCAAGAGAAATCTTCGAATTTCAAAGACTAGGTAGGCGAACTAAAGCTCCCCCTTATCCTAACCTAAACAGGAGACAAGCACGGGGACTGGCGTCGCCTGCAAACAAACACTTTCCCACATTTACACAGGTTACACAGAATGTACCCTCACAGATACAGCAACAAATGTCCGTGGTGCGAAGCAACACCGACATTGGAGCACATTACATATCAGTGCACACAACGTCCGGAGGCTGCCATCTCGCCTCTGGTGAAAAACATTCCCCTGAATTGGTCGTGGGAGGCGCGACTCGCGGAACTGGAAATGGGAAGCCAACTGGCGACCCTTGACCAGGCCCGGCGAGCCGCTGTAGCCAGTGGGGCCCTGGAAGGGGGGGCACCACCCACCTTAACCATACAAAGCCTTGATATGAATAAATGTTTCTTCTCTCTCTCTTATTTTTTGTAACCCTATATAACTATTGTATAATTTTGGGAATGTGTACCACAATGTTTGTATTCTCTGTTTACCCATTCCTGTAAAAATTACTGACGGGATTGACAGTATTACTAATATATATATATATATATATATATATATATATATATATATATATATATATATATATATATATATATATATATATATCTCGGTGTCAACATCTCACAGAATCTAAATTGGTCTTCTCACGTAAGTAAAATAATTAACAATGCTAACAGAGCTCTCGATTACCTTCCTCGTAATTTACGTCTTGCCCCTGCATCAGTCAAATTACTAGCCTATAAAACACTACTTCGCCCAAAACTAGAGTACGTATTCACCATTTGGGACCCACTCCAAATTAACCTAAATAAGTCCATCGAACTACTCCAAAACCGCTCAGTTAGATTCATCTCAGGTTACTCATACGCGTTACTACCCCTAAAAGTAAAGCAGGTCTATCTAACCTAGACCTACGCCGTAGGACTCTCCTTGTATCACAAAATGTACCATACGTTTCATTATAACTCTCCCAAGTTGTAACCGACTGTAGTACAAGCATGGGTGTGCGCAGTGTTCCCCATCGGGGGAGTCGAAGGTTCATCGCAGCGCCCCTCCCCCTTACTAAGTCAATGTGTGGGACAGATTTTGCTGCTCCCTTTTAGGTAACTAGGGGGCTCCCAACTAGCTTTTTTTTTTTTCTTGTTGACGACATTTCTTCCGTTTCTCTGCTCGTTCCTACAAAAAACTGAGTGAGAAGAAGTGAACGGCCGGCAAAGGTGTTTGTAGAAACGTAGAAGCATACACTCATGAAACACAACAAACGGCGCAGAACAGTTTAAGTACTTTATCCTATTGAGTCTCTTTCTGCGCAATGAGGACGGGGAAAAAGAAAACCGCCGACATATTCAGCTGTGCACCCCGTCAACGAGCTAGCCCATCACAACCTGCCAATGGTGGTGTACCCTTTGCATCCACCTGTGTGCAGCTGCACGCATTTGTCGTCTGACGCATAACCAAAAGTCTTCAGACGACGCCTTGCGGCGGCCAAAACACCCTCGCCGGTTCATGAGAGAGGTCTCAGCTTCGTCATGTCGCCGACTGGAGCACAGAGCAGCGACACTGACAGTACGCGTTTTAGGGGAGAGGTTCTTGTCGTGTACGCTGTGACGTACTTATATAATCATAAAAGCCACAGTTCTCAAGGGTGCCTCGTTATAACTGCTCTACCAAGTGCCAAAACCGACTCGTTTTGCAACTTTGTGGAAGTTGCGTAACGATCCGTGGCCGCCAGCCCATTCAACCGTGTAGAGCAGGGGTCTCAGACTCACTCCAGCTGGCCGGCCGCAGTAAAGAAATTGAGCCCCACAAGTGTCTGGAGATTGAGGACGGTAAGAGAGAGAGAGAGAGGGGGGCGATAGAGAGAAAGAGAGTTTGAACAAAATGTCACCTAACGTCGCCACTTGAAAGAACACCTTTCCCATATCCCATATGTGTCATTTGACGTCTAGTTTCGAAATACATATCGATTCTAATTTGCACAATGACTAAAACCTGGACGCCCATTTTGAAATATTGAGTTCTCATTAAAAAAAAAAAAAAAAACACGCATGCGGTGCCTCGTGCACGAAATACTTGAGACCAGTCCTGTCTCTGAAGCTTACCAGAACAAAGCACTACTGCTTGCAATGATAGGCGAGAAAATCAGGCGAGTAAGATATTTAGCAGAGTCACAAAACTTTATTTCGTCTGAATCCGCGGGCCGCGTGTTTGAGACCCCTGGCGCAGAGCGCATGAAGCTGAGTTTCGAGACGTACTGTAACCGCCGTGACAGGATAGAAAAATTCCCCACATAATCGCAGCGGAAAAATCACAGCCTACGTTGCGCGGCTTGACTGATAACTGGGGAGGCGTCATTCAAAACAAACCGAATTATTGTGCTGTTCGGCAGGCGTTTTCTCTACTTTCCTTTTCAATAAAAATTCGGCAGATCCCACGAACCCATGGGAATCGATGTCATGCGAAGCATGCGGAGGGAAGGTTACTGTGGTGTAATTTTTTTGTTGAGCGAAACGTTACGAAATGACGCTAAACATATGTACAAATGTTATACGCACAGACCTGTATGTTGAAGAGTCGCGTATGTTTTATATAACAAGTTGCTTACAGTTGCCTAACGATGCCAAGAGCAACATGGGTATTAATAACACCAGGAGCGGTGAGCTAAAATGTAGCGCTTGTGCTTGCGAGGATGTAGCCCTGGATAGTGCTACGTAGACCAACTTCAGTGGATGGCGCTTGACTACAATTGACGCTAACCCGACGTGACGCCTCTATCATTGGAGTACACATGTAATGTTCATAAAAATAGATGGGACAGCACTGCCACAATAACTGACGTTTCACCAACATTACCCATGAGGCACCGGGCGCGGGGACTGGTGGCGCCTCTTTCGGTGGCGACGGGGAACTAATGGAATGGGAGTGCCGAAAAGGGCGCAGGCGCTTGCTGCGGGAGCGCGGGGCTGGACGTTCGTTTTCTCTTCATTGTGCTCTCGTCGCTTGTGTCGTGCGCTGCCGAAATCTACGTGTGCGCGAAGACTGAAGATTACAATATCTTAAGGGTCGGCGAAGGATCGAAAATAAATGGAAAACATAACAGGAATGGGGGGCGTGCAAAACTACAACTGAGGAACAAGTGCAATCGGCGAAGCATCCAGTAAAGACGAGAAGGGAATGGGAGACGTGCGCTCTATTTTTTTAATGTTAGGGGACAATGTTAACGTATAGACAGAATAACAAAGTATTAGGAAAAATTCGGCAGATCCCACGTATTGTGGGAACCGATTTTATGCGAATCAGCGAGTGTATGCTGCATTTTTTTTTTTTAGCTTTAAGTCACGCGTAACGAGGTGGATCGACGTGTTTTTGTAGATGGAGTTGTGTGCACATAGTGTGCTTAATAAGCATGCCGACTACACTGACGTTTAAAGGCTAACTTGTGGTCTGACGTAATGTTAGCGCTCATGTTAGAGAACAGACGTCAGTGTTATTGAAACGAAGCGCACGCTACGTTGCGATTCACATTTCGTGCCGATGCTGTGTATATCATACGCGTAGCGTTGATCAGAGTATTGTTCCGGGTCGAGCAACGCTTGAATATAGCTTGCAGATTCATAGGAGCACATATGTAATGTTTATCTGACGGTTATAAAAGCGGAGTCACCATTGAAATCAAAGGGGTACATAGTAGCACAAACTTAGAAAATAAAGACACGAGAAAACAAGTACGAGGGAGCGTCCGACCTTTCTGCTCCCTCCTACTTCTTTTCTCGTGTCTATTTTCTAAGTTTGCGCTACTATGTACCCTTTGATGTTAACCAACTCGCCCAACAAGAAGTCTTAATAAAACCAAGATTGGCGTTAAGCCGACGTAACGTCTGTTTCATATGAGTACATGAGTAATGTTTATTACCTTGTCATGAAATTAGATAGCCAGCACTGCAACCACAATTGACGTTGGTTGCACCGACATTTTTCTTGCGCATAGGATTTTTTCAAAAGTAATTTCAAGTCATGGCTTGGCTCTGTGGTAGAATATTTGATATCCGCTCAGAGTACCTGGTTTCGACTCCTGCTGGGATCCAGATTTCTATTCTTTGCATACGTCGGGTTCACGTGGCTGATGCCGGATTTTTTGGACATGCACCCGCTTAAATTATCAATGTCTGTTCTCGCCGTTCCTGGGTCGATCCACTGTGAATCACCTGTGCCTCATACCAGCATCCCGCGGCCCGTGGTATACGCCCGGTATGTGCCGCACGTGACTGGAAAGATTTTAGCGCTACTCATACCACCATATCACAACCAGACAGCCATGTTCGTCTTATTTTCGTACCCACCTATGCCAATTTTGGTTAATGTCAACTTAAGGAGGCGACCACGAGAGCGCCCAGATGTAGGCGGCTAGATAGAGAAATAGAGGCATTTATAGATAGAGATAAGAAATGCTTTGCGTTTAAAATAGAAATAGGAATGGGGATACCTATAGATCTAGCTCCACATCGTAGCTTATCGCATTGAACTTCGTCTGCGGGGTGCACTTGCAAAGCAATTTGCAGTCGTTGTCGCTTTTATATTCCTTGATGTCAAGCACGTGGCCAGCTTCGTGCAAGCGGTGACCCTTCTCTAGAGCAAACGCATGAAAACGCGCACGCCGGCTGGTCAAGCCTTGAAAGCCGCAACGCAATGTAACTGGCATCGCCATTAGTACGTGCGCTGTCAGTACTCGCCTTCCCGCCAGGAGCCCAACAGTGAGGAGCAGCGAGTTTGGCAGTTAAAATACAAAGATGTTTACTTTACAACACTTTCGCCAATCGGACCGGTCTCATTTGCAGTCCCGAAAGGGAGGAGGCATCGCGCCTCTGGTCCGCCTCCAAACGAAAGCAAACGCATAAAAGCACAGCACCACGCAAAGAAGCCTAGTCGATTGACGTTCCGACGGTGCTCCTGGGTGTGAAGACATGAAAAGAACATGTGTCATCCTTCTTGATGACTTGGCGACCATTGAATGCTGCCACGACCGCAAACGACAGCGGGGGAGTCTCCCTGGAGCCCGACGAGTGGCCCCGTTATCTGAACACATGTCCGACAGTCGAACGCTTCGTGCTTTGTTGACGAAACACTGTTGCTGCCGCTTCTCTTTGCCTTGGGCGACAAACGAAACAGCTTACAGCTTGCGATTGTCTAAAAAAAAAAGCCCCCCACCTCCCCGAAGGGGGATCGTGAGGAAATGCGAATGCATTTCGCGCGCGCTTCACTCCATTTATATATGGTGGTTGTGGTTTGAAGAAGGAAAAGGCGCCTAATTTCTGCAGCCCGGTCGGGAGCACGGCGCAGCGCCTTTTTTTTTTTGCTTTTTCTTGTTTTTTTTAACTTTTTTATTTATTTTTTAATTTTTTTTTTCATATATAGCTCCGCCGAGCTCCGCCGCAGACCGCTTTTAGTTAACGCGCACGCTGCGAATTTTTATTGTTCAACAACGCACAGGAGAAATCTCCCACCGGCACCACCTTGGAGGTCAAGATTCATTGCCATATATACGGGGTGGCCAGTGAACGGTTGTGCAGCGCGAGCAGTCGGTTTTTTCAACCAAGAAACTCGCTAGCAGACGCTGCCTGCGTCGGCGTCGCGAGGCGAGAGAGGGAGAGGGGGGAGCATAGGAGAGGAGAGAGAGGTGGGGTGCGCATGCGCAGTGGGAGTGTGGACGCTGCGGGCAGAGATGCCTAGAGAAGAGAGGGGGGAGCGTAGGAGAGAAGAAGAGAGGTGGGACGCGCATGCGCAGTGGGAGTGTGGACGGCGCGGGCAGGGATGCCTAGAGGAGAGAGGGGGGAGCGTAGCAGGGGAGAGAGGAGGGGAGGCGCATGCGCAGTGAGGGTGTGGTTGCCGCGGGGAGGGATGCCTAGGGGAGAGAGAGGGAGAGAGGAGGTTTTTTATCTTTATTTTTTTTTTGAAAGGGTTTGCGCATGCGCAGTAAGGGCGGTCACGCCGTACACCACCACTAGAGTGTACTAGAACTTTTGAGTGGCGCGACCGGCACGCTCTCCCCTTGCTTGCAGCTGTCCACGTTTGCGGGGAAAGTAGCGGCGGCGCTGCCATCGACCAATCTTCCAGTTTGGTTGTTTGGTTTGCTTTGCGTGGCTGTGCGGCATGGCCGCGGCATCTCGCTTTTGCTCCCAAAAAGACCAAAAAACAGCGTCTAAACCATTATTACGCGCCCGGTTGTACAACGGGTTATCCGCGTGTGCAACAAAGTCGCAAGTTATCCCTTTTAAGGCCCCAAAGGATGAAGATCGACGACTTCTTTGGGGGGCGGAACCTCCACCGACTTGACAGGCCGCTTGACGCCGATTGTGCGGTGTGTGAGTTGCACTTCGAACCCCATTTTATTCTGAGAGACTACGACCATATTATCAACGGTGTTGAAGTCCGAATTCCCAGGGGAACGCCGACGCTTGCCCCTGATGCAGTCCCGACGATTTTACCCAACCTGCCTGCATATTTGACGCTGAAAACTCCGGCTCCACGGACTCGAACATAGATTTTGTTGGCGTCTACTAGGCCCTACGTAGTTCCCTATCAGTAAACATCAAGCACATTGACCTCTAAGGGTGCCATAGACAACACACCAAGCTTAAATTTTGTTGAGTACGCAACGTCACATACTTTCCTTGGCATCTTTGTCTGTAAGTTCTCATTAATACTGTGTTTAACAAAGCAAACCAGCCTTTAAGTTTACAATTCTTTCCTTCAGAATACGAGAAATACTTCGAAATCTGTGATGCCACGCGTGGAGATTCTGACAAGAAATTTAAAAATAATACTTTGACCTTGATTTCTTTCTGTATGAATAAAATTATGATGGTGAAATTAAAAACATTAAAGAGTTGTAAGAGACAAGTTAATCGATCTAAACCGATTTACTGTTCCACTTTAGTGTCGCTTGAAGTGGTTTTGCAACCATAACACAATTTTATTTAAATACATTTTTAAAAGATGACCTTAGCTCTGTCGTTCAGTCTGCTTAGTTTTATGTTATGTTTTGTGCACTGGCCCTAATGTTTTATGCTTTTGACAACCTTTTTATTATCATTGTATTGTATAAATATGCAAACCTTGTATTTTATGGTCTCAATTATTATTATTAGTTGTAGTGTACTGCTACAACTTTTCTTTGCTGTGCAGTGGTGTTGCATTTTTAAACTCTCAAAATCATCCACTAGAGTGTTACTAAAGACGTTTTTCTGCAGTAGAAACATGTTTGCATTTTTGTAGCTGCTACTACAATGAATGCATTTCAATCTTTTAAAATAAAGGGGTTACTAAAGACGTTTTTCTGCAGTAGAAACGTGTTTGCATTTTTGTAGGGGCTACTATAATGAATGCATTCCAATCTTTTAAAATAAAAGGAGCTTCGAAAAAACTCTGCTGTTATTCAGACCACGTCAATAAAGCGTTTTTTTTTTTTTTTTTTTTTTTTTTTTTTTTTTTGCTGTCATGTGTGAACGAAACCTGAAGCAACGCGCCCCTTATTCCATTCCAGTTGTCGTGTTCTACATGGAGTGGGCCAAGAGTTCTTCCTTCCGTGTGCAACATATTCTTTCCTTTTTCTTTTTTCTTTTTTTGGCCTTCCGATGTGTACCGGCTAGCTCGTTTCGCTTAAGAAAGTGTAACGTGTACGAAATAAAAAAAAAAAGCGTTCGGCACATTGTAAAATGCGCTGCGCCGCTTCAAGCTGAAGTGCGGTAGGCACCAACTTCAATAATAATAATAATAATAATAATAATAATAATATCGAAAAATCTTTGCTCAGGCATGTTTATGAAAAAGGAGGAGGTATAACAGGGAAGAAAAAGGAGGGAGATCGCCCTGGGCGGTGCACTATCGGCGCGACGGAGAGGTACCAAGACGTACGCGGAGCGCCTGCCAGCCATCCGCCCGGGAGGATTGGTCGACGCCAGCGCCACCGCACCTTTCCACGCTGAAAGGCCCGCGCCCAGGCAGCCGTTCGCGCCACTCAAAAGTTCTAGTACACTCTACCACCACCACCGGATTAAGCTTCGCCATAAGATGCTTCACATCTAACACCTGCCGGCGCGCACACCTCCTCAACCTATCCTCCTCCTCCTCCTCCGCGGACAACGCCAACGCCGCACAACGCCAACGCCGGATGCCTGACATAGCCCGACTATGAAATGCATTCGCATTTAAAAAAAGAAACGCCGCCGCTACTACTTGAATACGTTGCCGAAAGTAGCAGAGCCTTCTCCGCGTCGTCTGCTTCACATGCCAGTGCTTTCGCTGCCGCCGCTAGGGGCGCTTTTCGGGAGGGCCGCCGCTGGCGCCGTACGACGGCCGCCCGGTGCGTTCCGAGACCTGGCGGGGCTCTGTGGTAGAAAACTTGATTGCCATGCAGAATGTTTGGCTCGATTCCTGCTGGGACCATAACATTTATTCTTTGCGTTCGTCGGGTCAACTCTGCCGATGTCGGTTTTTCGAAACGCTCTCGCATTTAAATTGCCAATGTCTGTTTTGGTATAAACTGTCAAAATCCTGTGGCGCATACCGCGGCCCGTGGTATATATACGGGAATGTACCACACGTGCCTGGAGGAAAAGGTTTGGCGTCGTACGCGACGGGATTTTCACATTATTCATGTCATCACCAGACAGTCATAATCGTCAAACCCTCTTACACTCCCATACTAATTTTGGTCTACCCTAAGTTAAGGAGGTGATCACGAGAGCACACAGACGTAGGCGGCTAGATAGATAGATAGATAGATAGATAGATAGATAGATAGATAGATAGATAGATAGATAGATAGATAGATAGATAGATAGATAGATAGATAGATAGATAGATAGATAGATAGATAGATAGATAGATAGATAGATAGATAGATAGATAGATAGATAGATAGATAGATAGATAGATAGATAGAAATGCTCAAAGTGTCTGCAGTACGCAAAGAAATGCTTCGCATTTAAAACAATTTTGGTTCATAAATGTTTTACGAACAACGGTTCAGTTTGTTAATTGTTACTTTTCACTTATGTCTGGCTGTTGCTTCGGCTCTCTCCCTTGGTATAGATCGCTTAATTTCTCAGCTGCTTGCGGCTCTTGTTTCCAGTCGCCATTTTTGCACGAGAAGCTCTAAAATTAGTGCAAAGCCAGAAGAGCTAAACGGAGACACACATATTGCTCCTTGGCTCGACGTTCATTGGAGGATTTGATGAAAAACACTCTGTCGCGTTTTTTTTTTTTGTTTTTTTTTTTTTAGGCGATCGGATGGGTGCCTACACACCCCAAGAGATGCCGATTTCTGCCGCCATATAAAATTAAAGGCGTGAAAAAGGCAACTGATTGTACAGCCTCTGCAAAATTCCGCCGAAGATTTTAGCTGGAACGAAACAATATGCCACACGCGAGGTTTCATACTCGGGAATCGTTTAACGCAACAGAGTCGTGCATACAATTAAGTTGTCAACTGCAGTTATTCTTCAGGCACTCTACGGGTGTTTTTCTCATCCGACGACACAGCAGTGTTAACCGAAGAGATGCCAATTTTTACGGCATAAGCGACAATGATTCCCTGAAGTTCCGCATGCGTCCGCCTGTATCAGACTGTATCGTAGATGAATAGCTTGCGTGCTCGGTTTCGAGTTCATTTTTGTTGGTTACACGAAGGGATTGAAGGGACATCCAAACGCAACTGTTTTTAACAAAAACTCAAACTTCAGTCGAATCAATCCTCACGACGATTGTCGTTGCTTCCTCTGAAGACGACGTGGCATCGACATGTATAGGTGTGGCGTGCCAGCTCCTTCCGCAGGAAGTAAGTGAAGACGCCAGAGAAGAAAGAAGAACCGCCAGGCCGCGACTTACATGCGAAAAGACTCGCGAAAAGGTCTTCCGCCACGGGAAGTGAGCGTGTAAACTGCATCCGCTTCCCTGTGTCAGGCCTTTCCACGAGCACGCAAGCGCTCGCGCCTGAGAGCCGCGCCGTTACGGCTGGAGTACGCGGTCTTTCTTAGCCCGAGTGGAATGAACCGTATCGAGCAACACCGCGCGCGCGCAGGCACGGACGCGCACGCGAGCACTCGAGGCGAGTTGTTAAATAGTGTGGTGGCGCGCGAAGGACCAGTCAATGGCTGACACCCGCTGGTGGACCAGGTCGCCGTCGTCCTCACCGAGACGCTCTACTTAAAGCTGACGCTGCCGCGCGCCCGCGTTTCGCATAGGGCGCGGGGACAGCCACCCCGATATCTCGAGGAATCGGGGCGCGAAGCGCACGAGACGAACATGTCCGGAAGACGTGGCGGCAAGAACCACTGGCGCACCTGCGCGCTGCTTCTGCAGGTGAGTGTTCGGACGACAACGTGCCCGGCTGACGATTACATAACCACGTGGGATCCAGTAGGACGTGATCGCGCGGTGTCTCGAAATGCGTCTCACAGAAGCAACGGCGAAAAGATACAATCGTGCTATTGAACGCGTACACCCTCGCGTTATAATTAACAAACACGCGACAGCTTTATAACAAACGTCTGACAAAGCTGATGGAAGCCTGAAAAGTACGAGCTATAATTCACGGTGATGCGTAGAAAACTTGCCATGGATTACGAGGGAGAAAACTTGCCATGGATTAACGAGCGCAATTTCATGTACGCGTTAATGGCAGTTTTATTTTCGTAATAAAGATTGAGAGAGGAACACCGACCACTAAAGAATAAGAAAATGGCATTTCGGCTCCCTTCAGGGAAGCCGAAACGTCTTTTTTTTAAATTCTTTTGTGGTCGGCGTTCCTCTTTTAATTTTTATTGCGTTACTTCCCGACCAGACGGGCTTCCGTCAACTCCTCAGCTCCAGTTCTATTATTTGTAATGTGTTCACGGGCTACCATTGAGCTAATTTTTAAAAACGGGTATAGAGCTGTGAAGTAATTTGATACTCATTATGGTCTTACGGTACAAATGTGTTCCAAAAAATGACAGCTCTATTCCACCGACCGGAAAGTCGCGCTCTAAAAGAAAAATAAGTTTTTTTCGCATTACGCGTAAGCGCTTTGTGAAGCCACCTTTACAGGCAACATAAGCGCTGCGCGAATATATATGAGGCGCGTCGCCGTAAAAGCGATAAAACATATTTGCGACTCGAAGAGTGGTTTGCCTATGGTAATAAACAAGAGCTTTGTTTCTATGAAAGCAATATATATGGACCACTTCACAAAAGAGAAGCTAGCTACGTAAGCTGAAGACGAGAATGCAAGGTATAGAGTAAGAAAGCTGATGAACAGTTGGCAGGGCTGATTTCACGAAAAATAGTCCAGGAGGAAACATTTCAGTTTGTAGTGCATGCATCTGCAAGAGCAGCATTGGATTTTGATTGCATGGAGAGGCTGTCGCGGTTACTACAGCGCATAGTCTTAATTCGCCAACATCGGCAGACATTAACCATCGGCAGCCATCACTTTGCCAACATACAGAGTTCACTAGCTGAATTTCGCCATTAGTAGGCAGGAGCTAGCCAATATAAGTCGTGAATTAGCCAAAATTAGGCAACACTAGCCGGCATTCGCCGTCACAAATCGTGGGTGGCGAGTACTTGAGGGTATGCCAATATATGCTTTTCCATTTATTTATTATTTTTTTTTTTTGAGAAACTCATCAGGTGCAGCTGTTCTGTGTGGGATTAGACACAACCGGCCTGTTTCACGCACAGGTCCTAGCCGCTGCGGCTGTAGACGCCGAGTCCACCGTGAGGTCACTGACCAACGAGGCCAGCCAGCGAGGAGGTTCCAGCGAAGTGTCCGGAGGCCCACATCGTCAAGCTTTCGAGGCCCTAAGACTTCAAGACACGGTTGCAGCGCTTCCGTCGGGCTTCCAATTCGCAGAGGCTGTGACCTACGATGCGATGAACGCGCCCCAAGCTGCTGGAGGCGAAGGCAGGCACGCAATTGTCGCCCCGTCACAGAAGCTACACCAAACACAGAATGGCGGCTCTTTTTCGAACCCCAGCGGTGAACGGTACCACGCCTCGGCTACGGACCACTACGGCGGTCTCGGAGGTTCCGGCGGTTCAGGTGGATACGGCTTTCCAGATGCCATGAGGTCAGTGCAAGCACACGTACTGTTGAGGCGAAAGCCTTAGATGCCTCATCAAACGCGAAAAGTGACCGTCAGCGTCGGCACGAGTAATGAAAAAGAAATCATCGTGTGATGACGGCACCATATGACGTAATCATGACGTGACAGGTCGCAAAATTTGGTGACGTCATCACATGACTGTCGCTTTGTCAAAGATGGGCCGATCACGGAGGCACTGCAAAGCCACGTGAGCTGCATAGAGCTTCCCAGGCACTTCGAAACCACGTTGGGTGGGAAAGCTTTCAGATGGGATCAATACAATCGACTGAAAATAAAAAAATGGCGGCTTTCGCCGTCCAGTTGTCTTAAGCAAATGCATAAGCGACCCTGTGACTTTTTTTTAAAATTTAGGTCGCGAAATAACTTGGTACGACGTATACACGATCAGGAACTGTACGCTTTATAGCTTCGGTGCAATGTACTTTCCTTGCAGATACTACCACTACGGCTCGGGTCCGAAGGCGTACAACACCGAACATGCGTACGCCTACGAGAAAGTTTACCCGGAGCGCAGCTACAGCACCAACCATGCCACGTCTTACGAGAAACGCTACGACGATAACGACAACAAGGGTGGGCCTTGGGGTGGCGGCTACGAATCGCGTTTCAGCAGCAGCTATCCCATCAGAGGTGGTCATGGTGGCGGTGGTGGCGGTGGCTACGGCTACCGACACGGCGACAGTTACGGAAAAGGCAGCGGGAGCGGCTACACCGGCGGCTACGGACCGAAAGGCTACGAATCGCGCTTCGACTCACGGCCTGCGGTCGCTTCGTCCGAGGGGAACCGAAGAAGAGGCGGTGCAAGAGCTCGTCCCAAGATCAAGCGCTACGTTTACAAGAACCCTTACGACAAGAGCACCACGCGGGTTGTGGAGATGCACTCGAGCCGCGGGCACCCCAGCTGGGCTGCGTCCAACGAAAATCGGCAGATCTGGAAGCCGGACGACATGGAACAGTTCGTGTTAGGACTGATGCGCAATGGCTGATGGGAACGCGCTGCTTACCTTGTTTGTTTCTTTTCATTTGAATTGGAAACGCCATACCAGGGTGTCTTTTTATTTCGTACTTAAACTAAGTAGAAGGCAAGACAAAGACAAGAGAGTGCACGAGACAAGGTCTGACCAGCCACTGCATATTTTATTCAGATATACTTTATTTTATTAAGTTTTTTTTTCTTCTTTAGAATTTGATTGCTGTAATAGAAGGCAATTGGTTGGGAATCACTCACTTTCGAATAACAGTTTATCGAATACCACTTTTAATCTGGTACATGCCCTCAGTAGCTCACACGATGCGTTCGCGTGCTTCGTTTTGTAAAAAGAGAAGTTTAATATTTTATTGCACACCAATCAAGACCTGCAATTTTCATCTACAGTGCATACGTAATGAGTTTATACAGGTATATATGCAGGTGTAAGAGAATGTTCAGTTCTCCCTTCTGTGTGATTCTTTTTTATTAGGGGGGGGGGGGGGGGGTATGTCATATGAATGGGTATAAAGAAGACGATGACGTGCACATAATGCGTACATGTTCTGTGCCGACTGTATGCAATCGTGTATCACAAGGAACACACACGTTAGCGGATATTGGTCGACTAGAAGCCTTGGGAGAGTCTTTGTGGGTCGGTCTAATTTTTGCGCGGCTGTCCACGCCACGTATGCTCGCACTTTCAAATTACAGGCGTGTATGCTGCAAGCAAGAACACTGTTAGTAGAGTCGCTTATTCCACAGCGGACCGCTGCGAGCGTGGGTAATTGATATACCGCCATGACGAGACATTTCGTGGAAATAAACTGACAACAACGTTAAGATTTTGGATGTTCAGTGGAAGCATATGTATGAATTCCAAAGAAAATTGAATCTGCATAAGAATGTGAAACTTCAATAAAATTTCACTATGTATAAGAAGAGCGCGTGTTCACTGATATCATGGGCATGCTTTTCGGTAGTTTTTAGTCGGTATGTTCTTTTTTCTTTTCTAAAACGTGGTGCATCATTTCCATGTATCCCCTAAGCGTGACACATAGGCATATATACTTATTGTATACTGTTAGTTGCGACACATTTGAGTTGTACCTGTAAGAAATGTGCGTTTAATTGAGCAGATGCAAGGTCGTCCCAATTTTTTTTAACGAAGTGGACGGTTTATATTAAGTCACTCTGAACAAAAGAGATATGTAAATAAAGAAAAAAAAGAAAGAGTTCCTACTGCAGTGCCTGGAAATAATTCAAATGTGTTTTTTTTTTCTCGTTGACCGCCCAATTGTGAGAATGTTGCAAGTAGCATGTGGTTGCTCAGACTTCTTCCATCACAGCCAAAGGCGTGCACGAACTTCTCCATCAAGAGGAATCAAGTTTTACCGCTGCGCTCCCTCCCCTTGGTCGAGTTTTTCAAAAGTAAGCAAACTTCGCAATGGATGCCAAAATGAAAATAAAGCGATGACGTGTTCCGCACAACGGCCTGCTTCTGGTCTCCAACTTTCTTGGCGGTAGTGGGGGAATAAACACTTCGTGTAATGCAACATCAAGGGAACTTGGCTGCCATTATCGTAGAATATCTGCGTGGCCATATGACCTTGCATTTTAAAGAACGACGGGATAGGTACGTCTGACTGAGTAAAGATCAGTGGCGGATCCAGAGGGGGGAAGGGGGGGGGGGTAGGGGTGATCCCTTCCCCCCCCTAAAGCCTGTGTCAGCACCCCAGCCCCTCCCTTCAGTGCGTGTCTTCCACCTCCTATCACCGATTAGGTCAAATGAGTGGGGCCACTGTGAGCACAAATTAACAGTATATTTATGCTGTGATGGGGTTCTTGTGATCATAGTAATTACTGAGAACAAAGCAGTCAGGACTGCCCCCCCTCCTCCGGTTTTACTTCAAGTGACCGCCCCCCCCCCCCCCCTAAAATGAATGGCTAGATCCGCCCCTGGTAAAGATATGGAGCTGCATATTAGAGCAAGTAGCGCAAAATTACGAAGACACAAGCCAGGAACATATACACGAGTTAGCGCTCGTCTGGTGTATATTCCTGGCTTGTCCCTTCGTATTTTTCCGCTCGCCCACATTTTCGTTCTCGTAAGCATATGGAGCTGACTTGGCGCTCACCTCAGATGCAAAGGGGGGGGGGGGGGGGGCTGTCCCATTCCCCCTCCCGCCATGCATGCGCCTATGATCACAGCCTCAATGATGCGAAATGGTGCTAGCTTATTTAAAAAAAAATTTATTGCGATAGCAATTACAGCGAAACAACGGTGATACGAATCTCACGGGACCACCAAAAATATTCGCATCATCCAAAATTCGTATCATCAGAAAGCATGGAAGGTTAGCATGCGACAAAAGATAGCTGGCGTAAATTTTCATTTATTGTTTTTCAGGGTCGCAGCAACGTCAAGAAGAACTCTGAATGATTGACAGTTAAGTTTTTAGATGTCGGCAATCATACCAGCACTCGTAAATATACGGCCCGTACGCGCGTGTTTAATTAATGAACCAGGTGCGTTGTGACCCGCGACAGCAGTAGCCCCTTCCAAATTTTAGTATGCTTTTTCGCACGACACCGGAGTACTGCGGCGAAAGTAACGGGGGGGCTACGTCGTTCGAAGAAGACGGCTCGTAAACTTGTGCTTTCACCGTTTATTTCGCGTTGAGAGAACAGACAGTACGAAAACCGCATCGTTCCTCGTAGTGGCCGTATTCCTTTAAACCAGTGCTTTGTTGAGTTACGCGAGGTTGTATCCAAGAGAGTTAGCTGCTAGCCTTACTTCGTATATAACACTACAATTTGTTGCTATCGCATTCGTTGCTTTTCCCTTGCGGCGAAACTGTGATTTTCTAAGAGCGGAGCTCTCTAAGCTCACTTAATTACTTTGTTCCTCACTTGTCATGCGCGGTTTTTCCCTTATAAGCTCATGTTTCCTGTGAATAAACTTTCAGTTGTGAGTGCAGCGCTGTGTGCGTTCCCTCTCTTCTTTGTATTCGTTTTTTCAGTGCGCTGTTTTTCTTCAAAGTATCTCTAAGAGAGAGAGAGAGTAATAATTTATTAGAAGGCAGAGAGGTCGGCCTGAGCTAATGCGCTCTAGCCTGCTACTCTACCCCTCTACACAGGGGATAAGGGAAGGGGGAAAAAAGAGGGATGAAGGGTGATGATGGGGACAGCAAGAGGTGGTGCGTATGTACAGTAGCCACATATCACAGTACCCTACAGTTTGGTATCCAGTCCAGTGCTTTTGATAAAATCTAGAACCGCCCTTGTAGCAGTTTTTATATGGGCTAAACTTTTCGCTACGCTGGGTAGGGTGAACAGAAATTATCTTCATCATGAACTGGTACGCTCTAGCTTCGTCCTCTTCAACTTCTGCTTCGCTCCCACAACACGTGAGACGATTTGCTCGGCGTGGAATGGAACAGCTATGATGGGCTGGTCTGCTACGTGTCTAAAAATTCACGCAACATCACGTAACAACTAGTCACGGGACTAAAATCACGTAACATCACGTAGCAACTAGTCACGGTGCTAAAAATCACGTAACATCATGCAACATCTAGTCACGTGACTAAAAATCACGTTAGGTCACATGACTACACTTACGTAACAGCACGTGACTATGACTAAAAGAAATGTAACATTACGAACAACCATTCACGTGGCTAAAAATCACGTAGCATCACGTAACAACTAGTCGCGTGACTACAATCACGCAGCGTCGCGTAACAGCTAGTCCCGTGGCATGTTCCCGCCATAAACCACACAACTAGCCATGTGGCTAAAGTCATGTAACATCATGGAATAGCTAGTCACGTGGACATGTTCCCGCCAAAACCCAGAGCAGTCACGTGACATGACCCCCCCCCCAAACTACGTAATAGCTAGACATGTGACTAAAATCACGTAACATCTGGTGATGTGACTGAAATATGTTACGTAACATCACGTAACTAGTCACGCGACATGTTCCTGCCAAAATAACGTCCCACGTTCGTAGTGTGGGGAACCGACCGGAACCGACCGACTAGGAAAAACTTAGCTAGGTCGAACATAGCTCCGCTGATGGTCCGCTTGTGCCGCTAGTGCAAGCTTCGCACTTTTTTTTTCTTTCTTTTTTTTTTCTGGGCCTCTCACCTAAGGCTGGTCATATGCAGCAGGTTCCAAAAGTAAGACGGAGAGAGACAGAGAGAGAAACATAAAAAAAAAAGAAACAACGCTTATTTAACTTTTAAATAAAGACATAAAAGGCAACCAAACCAATGTGTGCACACATTGGTTTGGTTGTCAAGTATATTACCGGAAGCAGCTTCCGGTAATATACTTGACATCAGCGTAATGTGCGGCACAGGTGAAGCCTGCTTCGCACATGAAGATTACATTGGCAACTTATGTCATTAAGGTTTAGTGACACACGCAGTTGCGAAAGTAGTTTTTTTTTTTCTCGTTTTCGAATATTTTTAGCAATACGATTGGATTCTAGGAATCAATCCACTACATAGAGGTATTTGTATACGTATATGCATAAGTAGAGGTTGCTTGGATTAGGGATTAATAAGTAACAGAGAGTACAAACGCCGCGGTACAAAAAAAAAATGCATTTATTAATAAATGTATTTGTTGCACACACATACGCACTCAGAGTAGGCGGCAGTTTTCAGAAACCAAAGCAACAATATCTTACATGGTGACATTACGCTTCATTGTAATAGTAAAAATTAAAACCACAAGGCGGCATTACAAGCAGAAAAAAAAAAAGGAAATATATTGAAAAAAAAAACGGAAACCGCAAAAAGCGGGCCATAATAATGCCCGAAGAGTGTAATTGTAAGCCCTACTAAAATCTACCGCTTTGCTTTGGAGTTTTAGTAGATTAAAATGCTTTCAATATTTACTAAGTATCGCCGCATGCCACTACTAAAACGCTAATTGGTTGCCAAAAATATCGATGCCAGGAGAATTTCTGACGTCCGCGCAGCGGTTAATTTGTTACTAATTAAAATGGCTTCATGATTATTACAGCTGTACGTTGCTTTAATAATTAAATATTGTTGGTTGTCCTTACGGCATATCTTCGTGGTTTTTCTGAAATGTTCAGTGTTTTATGCATTTCAGGTCATGTATAAGACAATCTCTGCAACTCACATCGTACTTGAGTTTCAACATATAAGAACGAGCGACAATTAATTATACGAGGACAACGTAGAAAAGCTCGAACAATTAAGCGCCCTTAACGTTGGTGCAGATGCTGGACTCCTGACCTTGCCCATCGAAACAACGCAAAGGCAGTGAACTTCTTGTCTTCTAGTGTTGAATCCATAGATTTTCTCTCCGGTCTGTGACTTTTCCATACAGAAAGTGTGTGCGTGTGCGTGAATGCCTGCCCCCCCCCCCCTATTTTTTGTTTACATCAACTTCCGAGACTATACTTACCTTCTTCACCTAGGAAATTGTCACAGGGACCTGCATCTTCCTTAATTTACATATTCCTTCTGCCCACATTCTTACAGCACATAGGGCTTTTTTTCCCCTTCGATCGTTCCATGAAGGGTAACGAGCGATATTATACACGGCTTTTGAATAAAGTCTAAAGAACTCTCACTCTCTTCCAAGAGACATTTTTGCGTCGGTGTATTGTATACCTTAAAGATTGCAGAGCACGATGTCGAGTAGAAAGAAGCAAAATTTCGCAACGGTCACAACCACCGGCGAATTGGGTATTTCCGCGCACGACAACTCAGGGCCTAAGTTCCAGGTTGTGTGGTGAAGTCGCGAGGAAAGTTACCACTGCCCTCTCCACCCTCCCCCCCCCCCCCCCTTTTTTTTTTTTCGAATGTCGTGCTCCAGCCTCCAAGAGCTTCTGCGGACGACTGTGCACATATTTGCAAACACCTAAAATTTAGTGAAACCAAAACTACCGCTGCTTGGCGACGCGAAGCCAGAATACATGCTAGCTCGTCTCCACAAAATGTACTAAGCAATTTCTCCTTATTCATTTTATTTGCGTGCATGATTATTAAGTTCTAATTGAACCAGTGTAAAACTAAGGAAAAATGTAAGCGCACTTGTTTAACTAAAAACGGCGCGGACTGACAAAAGTGCGCTTTGTTGTAAACCACATTGGGCCAAATCGTGTGTATTCGTCCGACCCGATTGTCAATTTGTTGCGTTGAATACCTAATCACTTAGCTTAAGCACTGCATCTGTACCTGTCACAGACTATAGAAGTGACCTTGATGTGTTAAACTAATTCGTACTGCTCGTCTTTCACGTAAACTTCCGCACTACATTTCATGTCGGAACGTCGTTCGTCCATGCGTGTAGTGTAGTTCCGTATCCGCACATACGCACGAATCACGCACGCACGCCATCGCACGCTACTGCGCCGGGCTCTGCGTGTGCCGACCTTCGACCGGAGCGCTTAATTCGTGTGTAAAAATAGCGCCAATAAAAAGAGACACCCGTGCCAAATGGTAGTAGGAGTACTCCTCTCTCTATTCGCATCCATGTCGTCCGCGGTGCAGGCTTTCCGCGAGCGCACGTTCGTTATCGTCAAGCCGGACGGCGTGCAGAGGGGCCTGATCGGCCGAGTAGTCAGCCGGTTTGAGAAGAATGGCTTCAAATTAGTGGCTATGAAGTTTCTTCAGGTTAGTAGAGCTGTTGGTACTTGGATACCAGTTAGGTACCGGTAAATTGATCCAGCCAATTCCTCTCCGTATGAACGCATGCCCGGCAAATGCGATACATGGTTTTGGATTGATGTTGCGTTTCCGTTCGGTGATTTTATCGTCCCTAAACTTTTTGTTCTGTTCGTTGTACACTAAACCAATTAGTCGGAAAACAAGCAATGCAGTAGAAATGCTTTGCTAGTTTAGGATGTTGATGAGTACAGTCTTACACCGTTTTTTTTTAACGTGAACACAAGCTTGGCGTTGCTCACGTGAAACGAAAGAAGCTTTCCCTTGACGCTTGGACCGCATTGAAATCCGAGGTGTTGAAGCTAATGGCGGCTACGGGATTCTCTGCGACTTGTGTGGGACGGAAAAATGAATTAGGGCTCTGTGCTGCTATTCGATTAGCTGCCGTCCCCCCTTAATCCTCATAATTTAGCACTGTCTTAGCAACAATGTAGCTGAACTCTGCTTGTTTCGCCTTTTAATAATTCACTTGCTTTCACATTTGCAGGCAACCGAAGAAACGTTGAAAAAGCACTATGAGGAGCTCGCTCAACGTCCGTTTTTTCCCGCCCTCATACAGTACATGCAGATGGGCCCTATTGTGATCATGGTAAGATGTACAAGGATACTCATAGAACAATGAAAGTCCGCGAACTTGTTCCTAAAATTCTCACCGAGGTGTGGCATCCGTAGACATTAAATATGTGCCCCCCTTTATTAAATGTTAAATAGTGCTCAATAAATTATGATTAATGAAAGGGAAAATTTTCATCTGCCCATGTGCGGCACGTTTCCTTTCACAAAGGAAACTTCACTGGAAAGGGTCCTGAGTTGAAATCCCTGACCAAGCTGAAAATGTCATCCATTGTGAATGCGGACTTCCGTTGTAGCTCCATGCTACAAATGGGTGGAGGAGATTTTTTTCCTTTCACGAACCTTATTCCACCTTGCAGGATCTTGCAACCGATTGCAAGATTAATATTCATATCAATAAACTGGGACACTGTAATGCTAAAATAATTCGTCATAAAGTGGGGTCATAAGGAAGAAAAACGGGAGGAGAGGCAGGGATGTTAACCAGCTTGGCATAACCGGTATGCTACCTTGTATGCTTTCCCCTGTGCAGGGTATGCTACCCTGCACAGGGGAAAGGGATGGGGGGTTTAAAAGAAGAGTAGAGAAAGAGAGGGGGAGCACACACATAACGTCACAGAGCAGAGCGGCAGTCTTGTGCAGTATACTGCTTCATTACGAGTCTACAGCCACTGGTGCAAGTTTGTTGTCCTTAGGAATTTTACCAATGCCTTGGTTGCTGGAATTCTTGAGGACATTTTGGGATGACATTAGAGAGTAGTGTCTAGCGACATCGGTCTGTTGTCAAGGCGAGGGAGAGTGATTTAGAGGGATCGTCTCTGCACAGCGTAGCGAGGACAGTCTCAGAAGATATGCTGCAAAGTCTCCTCGGTACCGCAGGTGTCGCAAAGAGCATTGTCGGCCATCCCTATGCGAAACAAAAATGACTTTGTGAAAGCCACTCTTAGCAATAAGTGGCATAGCTGAGCGGCCTCTCTTCGGCGCAGTCCAGTTGGTATTTCAAATCATAGCAATGCATTTAGGTGGTGTTGCTGATAGTTTTGGCTGCTTGATGTATTCAGTGTTGAATGCAAAATATCCTTTGCTATTATTCGAAGCATGGCAGCAGCATCAGACCTTGAAAGGGGTATAGACTCTTCCTTGTCGCCTTGAGAAGCTGTCAGAGCAGTGTTATCAGCATGTTCGTTGCCATTCACGCCGCAGTGACGTGGTAAGCATTGAAGTGTCACTTGGTGCCCCTTCTCAGATGACGTATGAGGGAGGTGTCTGATTTCGAATACCAGTTTTTCGTACAGTCCATGCTGCAGGGCTGACAACAGAGATTGTAGGGCTGCTTTCGAGTCACTGAATATCAACGATCGCTGTGGTTGTTCGCGATTGACAACACAAAGTGCAGTGCGAAGAGCCGTGAGCTCCGCAGCCGTCGATGTTGTTGGGTGGTCTGTCATAAAGCTAACAGTTACACCTCTCGCTGGGACAATCACTGCTCCGGACGAACTTTGGTGGGTCGTTGAGCCGTCGGTGTAAATATGTATGTGGTCAGTGTACTTCTCATGCAGCAAAATCAGAGATGGCTGTTTCAGGACAGGTGATGACAACTCAGATTTTTTCTTGATTCCTGGTACACTGAGGTGCACTGCAGGACGAATCAAACACCAAGGTGGAATCGATGGTTTTGGATGCCGGGCTGAAGCCTGACGGTAGGTTGGTGGAATAGCTCGAAATAGTTGCGCAGTATGATGCTTGTGGTCATAAAGTTTGTATAGAAGTTATGTTTTGGCAGCAAAGATTAGAAGGGAGTGTTATGACTAGCTTGGGCCTTCAATAGCATGCCGTTCATGTACTGCTGATCAAATGTGAGAGTCCTCATTCTCTGCTTCACTTCACCCATAGGGTGAAGAAAAACAAAACTTTGCCTGCCACTGCCACTGGAATTTGAACTCATATCCCTGCAGCAATGCGTAGTTTAGAGCTGGACACGCTGACCACTGAGTTACCGTGCAGATTTTGGTGCTCCTGTGCCACACAGACCAAATGTAGTGGCATTTGTGCATAGTACGTTTTATAGGCTACATGAGGCAATACTGTACAATCACAGACTTTCTGACAGTAACCATGGGAGTGTGTGTAGCACGCAGAACACTCCAGTGAGTGGCTGGTGCTCCTTCGTGGCTTGTACATTGACAAACATGTTAGCAGTTGAACTGCAAGGATTCATGTGGTGAAGGCAGCATTTGGCGTGAACTTCCTTGGCCTTGGTATCCAGTTTGTGTAATCTGCTGAACAGTGTAGTGCCACAGCTGGTAGCCACTCTTCTGCTAATGTGAATGATGCTAGTAGCAAAACCTGTGCAGTGCCTTCGGTACCATGTAATGAAACTTATACGTTTTGCTGGTAACAGTGCACATTAAGAAGTTCTGGTTCAATGGTTGGTGTGGATGGGAAAGTAAACTGTCCTCATATGCTTCTTCAGGTATGGGAAGGCAAGGACATTGTCAAAAGGGCACGAGATATTATTGGCGCCACTGATCCACTGAAGTCAAGCCCTGGTACCATACGAGGCGACTATGGAATTGCAACTGGAAGGTAAGATGATTGTTATGCCTTGCAAGATTCAACAACAGATGATATGAGTGCCAGCTCGCAGTTACACATGCTGACTGTATCACTTGCTGGTGTGAGGCATTTATTGTCTCAGATGCCACCACAGTGGCTTTCACCACCACTTATTTTAGTAACTGGTGGCTCATTTCAGCTGCCACACTTTTGTTACCACTCACTGGGCAAGACAGCTTGAATTGTTCCTTTTTGGGCTTTCCTGGGCATACGCCACATAGTACATACCACCGCTTACCACCCATCTGAAAATAGCATTGAAGAGAGCTGCAGCTGACGGCCGGGGTTCCCACGTGTTTTGAAAGCACTAAGCGGCACTTGAAACATTAAGGACCTCGGTAGAATCATTATCTTCAGTCCACAAACATGTCACCTGGCATTCCACACCGACACATTCTTTAAGAAGCTGAGGACTATTTTGACCAGCATGTGGAAGAGGTCTCTGCTGACATTCAATTTCACCACCACCTCAGCCCTCATAGCAAGGAGGAAAGGGACAGCATGGAGTCTCATGCACAAATGATGAATGAAACAGCTTGAATTCAGAACGCTTCAAACATCATATCATTCTGTTCAGGTCCCTGCACATGCAAGCATACAATGTTGGACTATGTTTGTTTGAGTTTAACATTGTACTAACAGTGGAGCAGATGCCACAAAGCAAGCCATGTGGCGCAAAGTTGATAGTGCCTTTGTTGTCTGCATAGCTTTGTTCGATTTCGTGCAATGCTATTACACTGTTGGAGAAGTATTTGAACTTCCCTAAATGTTGAGCTTGTTCGCTTGGCTGTTGTCCATGACCTTACTCTTGCTTTCTTTAGCACACATACAGCAGCAGGCATCCAGCAGCTCTTCAGTTCTGCTTCATACGTTCTCCTAAGGCACATACTGGGCCTTTGGGATGATAATTATAGAGGCATGCTGGTATTTAACGCTATAACTTTGTTGTAGGGCTTAAATCATGCACTAAATCTTGATATGTTTTTCTTAGTGTAATGAGGACCTGGTGGACTACAGTGCACTCGTTATATCATGACATTCCAATTGCAGTATGCGCTTGCGAGTTCTGTCACATTTTTCTACATAAAGGTCTCACACTTTCATCTGATAGTGCATTCCTTTCTTGCTTGCTTCTTCACTGTACTATGGACTTCACGTATATCACTATGAAGATGTTCGAACTTGTTTAACTTCCCATATTACTGCAGTGGTGCTGTATTTAGTGATAGACATAAGAAAGAACCGTCTCTCTGCTAATTTCTTTTTTTTTTATAAAAACCATTAAAATGTAATAAAATGAATTTGGATAACTTTTCTTGAACAGTTTTGGTTGTTGTAAAAGTAGAAACTATATTGTTATTTTCTGTTGTGTTATTGGCAATTTTTGTCGTTCTTAAGTGCGGAGCACTTCAGGGGCCCGGCTTGTCGTCCATCCATACATTTCATGTGGGTGTGATCACGCTCACCATAAAGTGGTCATTACAGGCCATAACAAGGCTAGAAATGCTCAAAATCGGGTTGAAATAAACGAACAAGGTTTAAAGCAATATAATTAACAGAAATGAGCAAGAAGTAATTGCAATAATTAACTTAATGTCGCTAAAAACGTTTCGAACACATGGGGCTGACTCCAGCGGGGCGCAAGAGAGGGCGCTACCACCTTACTGAGTGAGCGAATGCCCCTCCCCCCTGTGCCTCGCCGCCACGGCAAGGCGCAGCATCGCTATGTCTGATGGGGTCAGGGGCTTTATATAAAGATGGGGCAAAAGAGCCGGACGGAACTCGTTGCAGGCGACGCCTATCTTAACTGCGGTAACAAGCAGGAAGTTGATAAAGCGCAGAAAGGGTAGCGCAATGTTGCACACCGAGTTTGCGAATCTCCCTAACAAGATTCTACTCGTGCCGGGGAAGCCCTGCCATGCTTACCTCAAGCATTGGCGTCATTGACGCTTTGGTAAACAGAGCAGTGGGAACTCTGCGAATGGGAATTGCTGGGTGCCCGTGCTACCCACTTCCTCAGGTTTCACAGCAGTGAAGCTTCCATATGTTTTTTTTTTAGTTGCAGATATGCATGGCAGAGATAGGCTGTATGAAGTTTAAAGCTCTTAAGAATAAACAATAAGGCTCTTGTTGCCTTTCATGGGACGTCTTATTCCTGATTCTATGAGGAAAGAAAGTCACAGACGTGCTAGCACCCAAGCATCTTTGCAGAGTCACGTCTGAATGAAAGAGGCCACAAGAGGCTCGTACTCTTGTATATTGCTACTACTAAGTTGAAGCTCTGGACACGATGCTCAAGTGTTTTTCAACTGTGGTTGTTTACTCAGCCTAAAGAAACATCCGAAAACACCACAATCACGACATTGATGGGGGGTCATTGCCACTGCAGTAAACTAAGTGTTCGCTGCCATTCTTAAAACCTAAGGGAAAAATTTTCTTGCATTTCCACCAACTTTACTCAGAAAAAGAACTTGTTTGCCGGGAAGCTGGTGACTTCCCAGTAGAACAGAATTTGTACCGAAAACAAGTGAATCCTATGCATACGGGCTGCTCAATATTTCAAAGGAAATTCTGGAGTGAAGGAGACTCGTCCTTGACTCAAGAAGACTAACCCAAAATATATTGGTAGACTTCACTTCTTAAATGGCGGATTGACAATATTTGTTGGCAACAGGACTTTGGGTGCACCAGGAGACAACCTAAGCAGCTCCCTCTTATACATTAGAATCCACGCTTTTTTTGCTTATGTTGCAATAATGCGCCTTGAAGATCAGCTCGTGCAAGACGAACACTTCGGGTGCATTGGGCTGGTCGTTTTCGAGCACTTCGGCAACATGCATCACATTTATTAACTGGTCAAGATAGATCATTCTGCACTCATCGACTAGTTCTTCAAGAGCACCACACTCCAGCTAGGGGTGTTCTGGAGTGTTCTTACCTTTGACCTCTGAGCGGGATCGAGATCTGGGAGAGCTCTGGTTGTGTGGATCTGTGCAGAACGGCGGATACATAGTTTGTTTACATTACATTCTGAATGTCTTCTAGCCTAAAATTAAAGCAAGAATAAAGTAGTAAATGTTGGCCTAAGCTTCTTCGTCTACTTATTATGCAGTTAATTTGTACTGTTCATTTCAGGAATGTTGTTCATGGCAGTGACTCCTTGGACAGCTCGAAGAGGGAAATCAACTTGTGGTTCAGCAGTGCTGAGGTCATTCCTTGGCGGCAAGAGTTGGATGACTGGCTGAACAAGGAGAACTGAGGCATATCTGCTGTGGCACTAACCCTTTCCCTCCCACACACGAGCTCTGACTCTAAGGTCGCGGGATTCGAATCCTGGCCACCGCAGCCGCTTTTTGATGGGGGCAAAGTGCTAGAGGCCCGTGTACTTAGATTTAGGCGCACGTTAAAGAACACCAGGTGGTGGAAAATTTCTGGAGCCCTTCACTGCGGCGTCGCTCATAATCATATTGTGGTTTTGGGATGTACTACTCGAACAATTATTATTATTGTTATTATTATTAACCCATACACGATCTCAGCACGTCCCATGCATTTCATACGCACTTGAAGCAAGACACATTTAGAAGTTGAAACTCCACTATTTGGGGCAATCAAATTAAATCACGCTCCGGTGGGTTAGATATCATGCTAGCAGCTGACAAAGGAAATGCAGCTGTTTTGGATGCAAAGGAGGCTTGTCACGTGTGGTGGTCTCGTTTGGCTGCATGGCAATGTGGAATCTTGCTGTTCCCATTTCTTTTCTTTGTTTGGGTACATCTGCCGGAAGGCGCCGCCACTTAATGTGCCTCCGTTGGCATGTAACTTATTTGTCACATTATCTGGTCAGCCGCGCACATGTGTGATGATGGGAGTTTCACCTCCTATATAGTCTCGCTCTGTGACCGTGGACTAGCTGAGCTCGTCCATGGCGAAACTGGTCTAATTTCGCTTACTTAAGATGATCGGAGCAAGTCCATGCGTATTTTTCATGCACAGATGGTGCTGCATTACCGTAATACCATTTTACACTACAATAATACAAGGAAATCTGAGTGAAAGCTGTGCTGGGAAGCCAACTTACTCTTATACTTAACTATAAAATTCTTGCTACGTGTTCTTTAAGAAATATTGTTTGTCTTGAATGCATTTATTAAATGCGTTTATTTGTTGTGCCAGTTACCTAGAGCATATAAAGAAAAATCTGTAATTAGTGAAGGTTTCTCCAGAAATAACCCGGGAGGTAAAGGTTTCTAGTATGGTATGATAAACTTTATTAAGGTCCTGCAGTGCGTTTCTCCAACACGCAGCGGGCCGCTCCCACGTTGGGACTGTATGAGTAATTTTATACTTATGTTTCCGGTATTTAACATATTTAATTGTGTGTTAGGGCACTGTGGCTTATTATCACTTTTATCGTATTTTACATATTTTCATGCTTTTTTTTGTTATTCAGTTGTTGGAACCAATATCGTATTTTTTTTCTTCTATCTGAAAATTGTGCTCCTTTTAAATGTGATTGATAAAAAGAATTGCGTGCAAACGTGTCTTTGCAGTGTGTTCTATTTGGCAAAGCTGCTTACTCTTGACCGGTGATGTGATAGCTGTGCCAATTGTGCCAAAAATGCGCCAAGTAGTGAAACCTGCTACATCCTGCTACATCTCGACAAAATTCTCATAATTTGCGCCAAGCATTGGCGTGCCATGCCGTCATTTTAGCAGCCTTTCAGGGGGAATATCATCATTTTGGCAGCCTTTCTGGCACTCCATGGAACAAATTGATGGATTAAACTTTAAGTTTATGTGAGCAAGGTTTTTTTTCAGCAGTCTACTACGTGTCTCTCGTCGGCTACAACTTAGGAAAACGGGGAGAGGCGCAGCCCAGGCGACCAAAGCGTGGGAGCTGATTTCCTCCACGAATTAGGAAATAGTCCCGCTCATGTTCTCGACCGTGCTTTCTGATGTCAGGGTCACTGTCAGTCCGGCTTATGGCGTCAATGTAGAGCGCGCGCTCATTGGTGCAGGCTTGTGTGCATCGGCTTTTGACATGGCCACTGTTTATTAAGGTTGTACAGGACTATAGAATCAATTCAGCGGTAATTCTGGATGGAGGGCTGGGTGCATTCCTGTCCAACAATGCCAACTACCCCATACTGCGTAAACAGTTTTCTGTGGCTGCTACTATCTTATACTGCAGCTAAACATTATTGAATCAAGTAAATATAGCTTCTAACTCTCGTGAAGTTAGAGAGAAGCAATAATTGGTGCTGTTACAGGTTTTGTAGGAAGGAAGCCTTTTTACTTGAATTGAGCGCATTAATTAGAGTGAGCTTGAACCGACCGCTATGTTTTTTTTTTCGTCAAAATTGGTAGTGCCGTTGGTTCTAATTACGTTAACCCTTGAGGGATAATTGGACGAAAGTGTGCCACTTCTTCTTCAGTAAAAGCTCTCCCCCCCCCCTTGCACGTCGCCTTCAGCATCATGCTTTTCTGCTGCCATGTGTCAGAAACAATTAGGAAACTAAGAAAAAATATTTCACACATTTGCAATACATATTATCAGCGATATGTTGAGTTGATATTCGTTTGGTTCTGTTGAATTTTCTTAAAACTGATGCTCCATTGCATGCAAGATAGCTAAAATTCTAGATTTATGGTATCTTTCTCCATTCTGGATTTTCAGAGAAGCAATTCTTAGCATGCAACTGTGCATTTTGTTTCAAAATTAGGTGCAGTATATCGGCCGAAAATCATGTCAAAGTGCACTTGAACGCAAAATAAAGCACTGCTTTGCTAAGCCTTACTACATAACAGGCACGTATAAATGTCTTTATGCGTGCCTGTGAACGTCTTAGCCAAAAGCCGTGGCTAAGACGTTCCTGAAATTGATGTCTGAAGGAAAAGAATGACAAGATTGATGCTCTAGACCAGTGGTCGGCAACCTTTTGAGGTGGAGGGCCAAGTTACATGAAGCTGACAAGGCCGGGGGCCGCACAGCAAATCAGGGGGGGGGGGGGGGCTTTGCAGGCTAAGAGAAAAAATTCGGTGAACGGACAATAATGTACAAAACTGCCGAAGTTTTGGCTTAATTCTGACTAAATTTTAGCTAAGTCTGAAGGTGGGGCACAATGCCAAAGGAAGCGGTGTCTAACCCCATTTGAGGTCCAAAATGTCATGTCAGCCTTAAGATAGGAGCGACAAGGGGCAAGGGGGAGTTCTGACATGAGGCCAGGGGCCGCATATGCGGCAGGTTGCCGACCCCTGCTCTAGACGGTCAGGGCGCTAAAGAGAGTACGAATATACAAGATCTAAGAGAAAAGCTAATACTGCAGACCTGACTAGTATTCATGAAAACTGATGCAGCTGTTATAAATGCACCTACAGGACTGAATGCATTCGGTTACAGTATATTGTTGTGGCTTGCCTTGATTCACGGCCACAATTTTATATATGGGAGGAAATTCAGGCATAATTGAGGTGGTCGTCCTTATCTATACCGACCGAAGAGACACAAAGGAGCTAAAATGATTAATGTATGCAAAAAGGTCAGACTGAGCCACATGGCACAGCACAACAGGCGCTGATTGTGTACCACATCTGGAAATAAGGTCCACCACAAATATTTTTTGTGCAGTTTTTGAAGTGCCCCTCTGTACCACTTGCATAAGGCCTTCTTGTTTGAGGAATTTGGGCAAAACAATTGCAGCTTAGTACCCTCATGAGACAACGGGACAGATATGTCCCACTTTTTTTCTCGTAAGCTACTGAACGTATTTTCGGTTAAAATTGCTTCATACTATTTCTAAGCACGCTATTTAGATATTTCGCTTGCACATTTTTGGTTATCATGTGAAAAATATTGATGAACCCATAAAGGGTTAAGGAAGGGGTCATGCAAAGCGCTTGTTTTAGTACGATACTATTGCCAGGATTTGTTAGCGTTTCCAACCGCAGCAGATGCCTGTGAAATTTTACTAAGACACGGAGTCATAGCATATGTATACTGGTGGCTCCGTCCTGCTTCGCGACTGCGGTGAAAGTTCATGTTGAATAAGTTGTCACATGACATACCAAGCCTTCCATTACAACAAAGTTTGTTAAACACAGTGACTATTTCAGGCACAAAGGACCATTTAATTACTAAACCCTGTACTTTGTGCACAAAACCGTCCACAGAACAGCAGCATTCTTCTCATTAATCACGGCAGCATTTACTTTACTATACAACGTAAGCCTAGGTTGTACTGAAAGCACAAATGCCGTCATATTAGTTTTAATTTTTTTCTATAGTATAAAATGAGTGGAATAATGGCTCAACTTGCACCTCTATACTGCAACTAAAACTTGGAGAAAGTCTTGTATAAACGCAAATATGAACAGTATTGCGGGCAAATCTGAGGTCACCGACGGTCATGGGACTGAACAAACTGAGGGTTGGGGGGCAAGGAAACCTGAGCAGCAAGTTAATTTCATTTTCAGGATTTTTTAGTATTGAACATGCATTCATGTGCACGTAATGCATTATATTAAACATGGTACAAGAGCACCATATTAGAGACAAAAATATTTGCGTTCGAAAATATGGGACTGGTAGCTGCTCCAAAAGGCTGATGTGCTGTTCCAAAGCGGGCTTTTATTCGCTCCACAAGCTGCGCCAAAATGCCTTCAATCAATCGCTTCACTGCTTGACTTTTTAATTTAATTAATTTATTTATTTTGCTGCCGTAAAGCTTACAGAATATACCATGCTACAGTATATAGCATGCTCGTGTGTTTTCCGAGTTATCGATACTGCTGCCACAAACTCCACAAACAGGCAAGGAAAAAAAAAAAAAAAAAAAAGCAGTACAAGACTAAGGCAATACAACATACACAAATAAACGGTGATAGTCTCGGAGCCCACGTATGTAAGTTACTTAAACCAGCAGCGGACCCACAGATGGCGCCACGGATACAACCTTGTTGGCGTGGCGCACGGAAGCGGGAAAACCAAGAGTCGGCCCGTCGAAAGTGAAAGAAGTAGGTGTGGGTGCTTGGTTTGACATTGGCATTAAGCAGTCCAAATCGACTTTAAGGTTTTGTCGAGACTCAATGCGGTGTGTGCGACTTGAGGCATCTTATCACCGGCAACGTAACGTGCGCCTGATATGGGTTGAACAAATTGGTAATAGCTAGATGAAACGACATTTTGTTGTAGTGGGCGACGTTTCCAGCTGGCAGGTTGGCGCCATATCGGAATATCGCGGTAGTCGGTCTTTTCACGATTGTTGAGCTTTGTGGGCAAAACAACTTCCGACAGGAAGCCTAGAAAGTCCGAGAACAGTGCGCGTGACGGTGCCGACTGAGCGGTACCCGTAACTGAAGTATTTGCATTGCGAGTATTGCTCAGTCTGGAACCCGTACAGGCTTGTCTCAACGGTAACTCGTGATTCGGTGCTTCCGTTAGCGGCCGTGCATGATTGTTCTGCAGCGGTTAAAAAAATGCGATGAAGGGACTCTGACGTGTGTGTTGATAGAACAGCGCAAACGCGACGAAACTGGTGAAACTGAAGCATTGCGGAAAATTTTGAAGAATGTTCGGAGTTCCTGCACGAGGAATTTTCGGTGTATGTCGGAAAGCCGCAGCACGCTTGAGGGACGCTCGAGAGTTGCAATCTCGGAGCATCCCTCTTTTCAATTAGTGTTGGTCGCTAGCGCCACATGTGGCGGACGCTGCAGCAATTCGGCATCTTGCATAGCCACCGAAAATGGCCGCGTACAGTTGCTGATCTCGAAGAACTAGATTGGCGCGTCCCCATGAGCCGTGATGGCAATAGTGTCTGTCGCGAGCGCAAACTCGCGCCGTCTGTTCGAAAACTTGAGCAGGCTGGTTCCGCTGAGAGCTCGAGTCGCTCCTCGTAAAGGAGGCAATGCTCGGAGGCAAATTTGTTTCAGACAACAGGATCTAGATGGCGTGAGCTTACTGAGACTTCACTATTGGCGGTTTCGCGCCGTTCTCGGAGGTCAACAGTGTTCTGTCGTGTGGTCCGAGTCCTTAGGTTTCTCGCTCTTTTACTATGAAAAAAGAAAGCTATAGACAATAGTGTCAGGGTGAGCTCGTAGGTGAAGTGAAATTCGCGTGATATTCTGGGGCTTGTGCTACGCACTTGGGGATCTAACACTCGCCACTTGATTTTCCCAGAATTCATTAGTATACGATGAGCATTGAAAAATAAAATAAAGTATAGCGTATGTCGCTCGCCCAGGCTGACGAAAAAAAGGAAAAAAAAAAAAAAAAAAGCGGATATAAAAAATTACATGCGTGCATATTCGAACTTGCTGAATCAGCAAGCAAGAACCCTCTGTGTGTCGTCTTCTTGTTCCCGTCTTCGTGCGCTTACCAGTTTCATAATGTCGCCGTATCAACTAGCTCGGACCCAGCCTCTGATTCGAACTTGCTGTTGGGCTATAGTTGGTAAGTCGTCATAATGAAGTAACCAGGCTCAACTTGGCACACCCTCACGCTGTTTTCGGGGTGTGGCCTTGAGTAAATGTTTGTGTGGATGACATGCGTGAATGACGGAAGTGGCAAACTGCGCTTAGTTCATTATACGTACGTGCGGTAGACTTCTGTTTAGGACGAACCCGCTTAATGCAATTTTTATCGGATATTGCGAACATTTGGTTGTATTGTCATAAACCAGCAATAAAGAAATCCGTTCAACAAAAGCATTTAATTAATGTCCTGCAGGTATACTGTCCAATGACGCCTATAGCTGCATGAGGAACACGTTGTGTTTATGCAACGACATTGGCCAGGTCACGGCCGCTCGATGCGTGGCCAGGTATATGCGCGGATAGTGTTGAGGATGGACGGCTTTTGCCTTGCACACCCTGAATGCGCGCCGCTCGTCTCCTGAACAACGCGCTGTGCGCGCGTGTCGTCCCCTTTAATCTAATGCAATTTGATTACAATGCGGACATTCCTGGAACGCAGTGTTATATGGTGCGAATGTTACAGGGATAGCCGGGTCCAGCCTCATAGTTGCTGAGCGAAAGAAGATTACGAATGTAACATATGCCGTGGGAAGTCGTCGAAAATTACTTACTGGGAGCTTATACCAATACGGCCACCAAATGGTTAGTGGTGGTAGTTTCCACTCATTCGTCGGGTCACTTTCGAGCGCTCTCGCGCGTTGCAGTTTGCATTCAGCAGGTCGGAATCTAGCGCTCGGAACATGTTCTCCCGTTTCATTCTAAGCGCTCGGAGCCACTTTCGTCATGGGCGATCGGAGAGGGGTGAAAGGGGGCTGGCCCCCCTCTTCCTGGAATTTCGGATAACATTTTTCTATGCTGTAGCAAAAGCTACGCAGCTTGATTAGCACACTCAGGGTCCCGGCCTTCAGCATCGCCAGCCGATTTCGCACGTTACACACTACTGATTAATGTTGCCGGTCGTGTCACGGCAGAAAGGCTAGCGCTAGCGGTCAGTGCTGGATGCCACCCTTTGTGGATGCACCCCCCCTGCCATAAGTTCTGCGGACGCCACTGACTCTCACATACGACCTGAAAGAGGCTACCGAGATTCGACGGAATTTCCATCTCGCGTCTTTTTCGATTTCTCTGGGAGCAATTGAACGTTCGACTTGGGCATGCTTTCTCCAACTCTGCACATCGGGGCCCGGTAGGAACGTGTCGAATGCAGTGCTCTGTCGCGGATGTCTATGTAGCTGCGTAGCGAGAAATTTTATTCGAGGGGAGTAAGGGGGGGGGGGGGTTCGACCGAGTATGTTCGTGCTTGCGTTTGCATGTGTGCGTGTACATATACGCATGCATATATACGCATGCAAAATTGAAAATTTTCAGTGGGGGGGGGGGGGGGGGGGGTGTTTGAACTCTCCCTAACACCTCCCCTAGTTACGCCAGTTGTAGCTGCCCCGCCCTAGGCGAACACCTAAACTATTACCCGACATGGAAAGTTAGCAATAGGCAGACATGCTCGCTGCTGGGGAGGGAAAGAAAAGGGCGGAGGGAGGCAGTCGAAAGCTAGGTAGGATGCAGGAGAACTCGTGAAGAGCTGCGCTAATGAAGGATCGGAGGCGCGGAATAGACTTTATTTCCACCGGAAGATTGTCAGTAGCATATATACATGGCCAAAGGACTCAAACTCTTGCAAACCAATCTCGTGATAATCTGCTGGTACCTGTACTTCTAAAAAGATAAGTGTAGGCTGAGTAGGCTCTCTCTCTCTCTCCTGGTGCTTCGAGAGCGCAGAGATTGCAAGCACCGGCAAAAAGCGTACGTTCGCCGCTTCGCGATGACGCTCGTCCAAAGTCGGGGAAGAAGGGACGGTGGCGCGAAACGCAATTGGGCAACCTGATAAGTTCGTCCGGATTATCCGCGATCGATGATCGCATGCGCGCAAGCTGCCACGTCTCTGCCTTCCTCGATCTCCTCAATCTCCATCTTGCCGTTGCACCGGGAGAAACGGAAGGAGTGGAGTTATAGGTGAAAGGCGAGAGAGCAGAGGTCCCCACACATAAGAACCGTCGCCCGCTGCCAAGGTGGCCCTAATCCACTTAGCCCCAAATCCACAGACAGGATTCGTAGTGTCTGGGCGCGGATTTCTCGGGCCTCTTCGGAGTACGCGGGCAGGATTGCCTGCTGCGTTAATCTGGTTTCCGCGCCTGCGCTCACTTGGAGTAGTTAGGAGCACGTACAGGCTCTATATGTTTTCTTGTCGCGTTCAGCAGCCCTGTGATCTACACTGTTGCATATGACGCGAATCAGAAGCCTGGCCTTTCCTATAAATGGCTTGTATTGGCGTCACCGAAACCGCCGTGTCGTAGCAACAGCATGGGGGGCGCGCGACTTTTGGGCTGTGTGACATTAACGTTATGAAAACATCACATGCAGGTCCTCTCGTTATTCATCCACAAAAGCGTTCCTGCCACGTCATTATCAAATTGAAGCAGGTGAACCGCGACTTGTTTGTCAACAAAGCCGCCTTCGTGGAGTGCCAGTACGTTCAGAAACGGCGTCACGTGCAAGCTATCTATAAGCACGCAAAAAGCGCGATACTACGAATTTCCTATACAGGAAAAGGCAAGGCACACATAGAACGCCGGCTCGATACGCGTAGAAGTTGATGCAGCACCATCGAACAGTCGAACCTTCGACCACACGATCGATACTAGCAATATCATCAAGGTGATGACAGAGCACGAGTGCACACTATGAAGTTGAAAGGTGTTCTTAAAAAAAAGTAAATAAGTGATTGCTATAGGGAGATAAACGAACTGTGCGAAGACACAGATGAGCGTGAAAGATGCGAAGCATATCCATGCCCTAAACCTGTCATCATTTGTAACATTCAGCGCCGGCAAAAGGTCAGTTTTGTTTTGTCTGTCTATACGCTTCGTTTCTGTTCCCCGATTTGTATTTTATCTGTTCAGCTCAAGTACGAGGTCGCGTCGGCGTGGTGACGCAGACGTCGACGGAGCTATCGACAACCGAGGTGGTATTTCTGCACTGGGAGAGTGAGAGTAATCAGTGGGGACAAATAACAGACATTTGCGAAGCCACTTCGTCAAAGGAGGTGACAGTTACCAATTTTCTTCGCCCGTCCGGTTCATTTGCGTCGGTCGGGCGCGCGGACACGATCGGCGCTGTGTGTGAGGTCGCTCGAGCCTCCGTCGCCGACACACGTACGGATCCCGGACTTCGATTTTGTCTTGTCCGAACAGCAGCGCCCTGCTTGCGACCGTCGATCGCAGGCGGCGCAGCCTCGTGTGTCGCACGCGGTTAACGTCTTGCGAGAAATTTCTCGTCTCCTGCGTCTAGCGGGTGCTGACCTTTCTCAGCGTGGAGTGCCCCAAAAGACTGCAGCTTGCTTAGCGTAACAACTTAATTTACGCCAGACGAACAGGTTACTTGAACCAGTTGTTCAATTTGTGGCAATCATTTTGTGACCACTTTGTTGCTGCGGTCGGTGGCAGTCGACCGCAGCGGACGAGAGGAGGCAAATTGCTAACGCTTATATCCAGAAGCCTTTGGAACTGCGTGACCTCGTCTGCTGCAAAATGAACGAATGAGAAATGGATGAAATGAGAGGAGCCAGATCGAGACCATGGTGAGCATAAGCGTGTGCAGAGTACCCCTTCGGGGGGGGGGGGGGGGGGGGCGAAGGTTCATCGTGCCCCCCCCCCCTCCCCCCCCTATTAAGTCATAGTATGGAGCAGGCTTTGAACCCCTCCCTCGGTGCGCACGTCTATGCTGGTGAGATGGCCTGACTATCAGCCGCCCGTGTCACGCTGAATACACCAGTTCTCGCCAGATCACCGAATCTGCGTAACGCTGTGCTTCGTCATCAGTTGAGAGAGATAGCCTTGGAGTGCGGCGCGATATGGTATAGCGGTCACAATGCTCGGCTGCTGATCCGAAAGTCGCAGGTTCGATCCCGGCCGTGGCGGTCGCATTTCGATGGAGGCGAAATGTTAGAGGCCCGTGTACTGTGCGATGTCAGTGCACGTTAAACAACACTATATGGTCTAAATTTCCGGAGCCCTTCTCTACGGCGTGCCTCATAATCATAGCGTGGTTTTGGGACTTAAAATCCAAATAATTTTTATTATGAGACAGCCTTGAAGCCTTGGTGATGCTTTGCTTCCCTTTTGCCACCGAGTAGTTCATTTGTACACGTCGAGTGAGGCGGTTACCACGGGTCTGCGAAAGGATATGTATTTTGGTCGCTGTATATTGTTACTTGAGGAGGATATGTTTGTCACTCGACATTCCTCGCATGAACACAAAATTTTGCGGCCGCAAAATACAACGAAGATACCCTGGTCGTTGTCTTCGCCTACTGACGAGAACACCAACGTAATGCGCGTAAAGAGTGCGGTGGCGCTGTACACTATGTAACAAAAATGACTACAGTGAAAGTTGCGAAAGAGAGATAGAGAGAAAAAAGTAAGTTTAGGCAGCTGCGCACTAGTGGTGCCAAGTGTGAAGAAAGTGGGTGGCCTTCTTTGTTTCTCTTTAGTTTTCTCTTTCTTCCTTCCTTTCTTTCTTTAAGTGCGGGGCACTTTAGGGGCTCGGCTGGTCGTCCATCTACTAGTGATGCAGAACTATCGGAAAATTGACTATCGATAACATCTATAGTTTCTTTTCAACTATCGATAGTGTAAAGAAACTATCGATAGTGAAACTATCGATACTATTATGGGTAGCGCAATCGATAGTACTGCCAGTAGTAGTAATGTCGCTAGTATTTCTATTTACATTACTATCAGTAGTATCAATAGTGCTTTGAATAACTGCTGTTGGCGGCCGGGGCGAAATTTTTTGGCGAAGTAAGTATTCCAGCAGTGGAAATGCGGCAATAGGTTCATCAATAAATTAATATTCAAAAGTAAGCACTTGGACCTTACAATTAACACGCCTATTTCTTGATATTCTGACCTCAAGGTTACAAGATGCGATACAAATTTGAAGCCGCACAGTACCGTCAATTGTAACTGTCTCGTTTCATGTACACCTAAATAATTCCACTTAATTGTTTTGTGTCAGCCAAAAATCATGGTGAAGGAGCGCAAGCATGTCAACATTCGTGCCCTTCAGCCTGCTCCTCCTGCTCCACACACTCGGGGAATCAATTTAATGCTGCAATGAGTTCGCGTGGTTGATTTTATACTAACGGTCGTAGTATAAAACTATCGATAGTATAAACTATCGATAGCGCTATTGATAGTTTCTTTTACCATCGATAGTTCGATAGTAAAGAACTATCGATAGTATCGATAGTGCCATCGATACCATCGATAGTGCTGCATCACTACCATCTACGCACCTCATGTCGCGTGATCACGCTCACAGTGAAGCGCTCTACAGGCCTCAACAAAGCCAGTAATGCTCAAAACCGGGTTAAAATGATCGAACAAGGTCTAAAATAATATAATTAACCGAAGTAACCAAGAAGTAATCGCAATAATTAACTTAAAATCGCTGATAACGTTTCGGAAACATGCGCCTGACTCCCGTGCCGCACAAGAGATGGCGCCACCGTCTCGCCAAAAGCATGATAGCTCCTCTCACGTGCAGTTCGCCGGCGCTTGGTCGTTACTCTGGGTTGTTACATCTGAAGGGGGAAACAATCGGACGGAACTCGCTGCAGACGACATGTATCTCAACATCCATAATAAGCAGGAAGTCGATAAAGCGCATCAAAAAGCAGTGCGCATGTTGCACACCGACTGTGCGAATTTCCCTAACAAGATTCTACTCCTGCCGGTGAAAACCTGTTACCTCAAACTTAACGTCATCGTCGGTGTGGTAAACGGAGCAGTGGGAACTTTCACGAACAGTAATCGCTGCGTGACCGTGCTACGCACTTCCTCAAATTTAGCAGTACTGGAGCTGCATTTTTTTATCAAGCGGCCGTGGGCTCATACAGTTAGATCAGCTGGCAACTGCTGCTACTCGTGTACTTGAGCATCGCCTCAGGTTCGCACGTATGCGGCTTCATTATAACTTATGATTTTGCCTTAATTGGACCACAAAGGGTGCCTTTAGAAATCCTGCATAATGTGTTTAGAAAAAGTTTATTTCATCGTAAGACGCTACGAACGCATCGAAGCAGTGTCTATACCACAAGGACAATAACATACACAAATGACAGCATATTATACATGAAACGTTTTTACAAAAATGTCCAAGTCCAAGTTGTGCAACCATCATAATAGTGTTGCGCATAAAGCCCAATGTATTGACCACACCTAGACAAAATCATCTTGAACAGCCTCTGTGCTAGCTCTGGTTATACATCAGAGTTCGGGTGGCTATCCAAAATAGCTGTAATTGTTAGCTGCACAATGAATATGCAGCAAAAAGTAAATTAAACTTCCATTTATCCTTTAAGCAAACTACTACAAAATAAAGAAAATGCGCGTAATGGTGCCATTTAAATACCTGCTACGAAATCAGCAAACTAGGGACAGGATCTACCTGAATAAGCGCCGATAGTCATGCATTGAATGAATGAATGAGAAAAAAGAAAAAAATCGACGCATATCCACGAAGGGAATCACGACAAGTGGGCGAAGCTCTGGGTATCGTATGGGTGAGTAACCGTACGTTACCCGAACGTTTCCCCATATAATGTACACTGAGTGACATAAAGTGACATAAAGAGTCGACGACAAAGCTAGGTCCTAAGGTCCATAATGTTTACGTTGAAGTCGCCGACTAGTATAAAGGGTTTGTGCTTGTAGGTGTTTTATATTGTTCTGTCAATTATGATTGACATTAGTCTATTGTTAAACCTCCTTTTGTGTCTCACATATGTTTCGACTATACCGTACGTTACCCGAGCGTTGCCCCATATAATGTACATTGAGTGACTTAAAGTGACATAAAGAGTCGACGACAAAGCTAGGTCCTAAGGTCCATAATGTTGAAGTCGCCTAAGGTCCATACGCACCGTTGAAGTCGCCGACTAGTATAAAGGGTTTGTGCTTGTAGGTGTTTTATATTGTTCTGTCACAATTATGATTGATATCAGTCTATTTTTAAATTTTTTTTGTGTCTCACATATCGTACGTTACCCGAGCGTTCCCGAGCGTTGCCCCATATAATCTAGCCGTGACAACGGATACCGGACAAGCCTCACGCTCCGCCTCTAAAATCCACGCAGTATGTATTGTCCTTATGGTATAGACGCTGTTGCCGTGTGTTCAAAGCGTCCTACGATGGAAAAAATCGCAGCATATCCACGGGGTGAATGATGAGGAGTTGGGGCGAAGCTCGTGAAGCAATCATGGTTACACCGTGAATTCTTCAGTGGTTTCGCCCAGCAGTAATCAAAGCGATAGTGTGTGTGAGATCCGCCTGGCGCCGCGCTCGCGTCGCGGCGGCCTCTCGAGCTCGCACCTCGGGATCCTGCCGACGAGCACGAGCAGCAGCGGCCTTCCGCACCCGGCGCTCCTCGTCGTCCATGGTCCGCCATGCAGCATGATCCGACAAGCGCACTCGTACGGCGACGATCCGGGGAATGAGAGATAGCGGGCGCTCGCCGCCCGGCGCAACCCCGCGCAGCCCGCGCAGCAGCCAATCGGAGAGCAGCTGCACCGCCAACGCCATCTAGCGTACCTTCACCCAACCGCCATATTGTACGCATGTCTATGGGACAGCGCCCTCTCGGAAACGAGACGAGAAATGGAGATGACGACACAATGCGTGCAGCGCCATCTAGTATATCGTCACCCAACTGCAGTTTGCATGCATCTCTATGGGACAACGCCCTCTATTGTACGATAAGGGAACACTACGGGGTACAGAGGATGGATCGACGATCGACAACCGACAACCGCTCAATGTTGTGGTTACTCAGTGTACGTCAATTTGGCCACTTTTCGCGCTTCGTAGTTCCGACCTCACAAAAATAATGCAACATATATTTACAGATTAAGTTAGAACACGTGCTTGGCTTTAATTCTGGACAGTTTAAAGAAAATCGAAGATGGTGTTTTTTTTTTAAATGATCTTCAAAATATTGCATTTTGAGAGGCATGTCCTCAGTTGAACATTTCTGGTTAACGTTTGAAGCCACTCTCAGGTATTTCGTTCAGCACACTTGTTCACCAAACATATGGCAACCTTTTTAAAAACTTTGGGAAGTTTGGCGTTTATACTCGCGGAGGAAAAAAATCTTAAATTTGAGCATTATTGAGCTTTGTGCCGATTTTGCGATTTTTTTCTTAACAGAACAACATCAAAACTGCAAAGTAATAATTTTTTATCAACTCAAACTATCCGTAGTATGTGGAGAAAATTTTTCAGACCTACAGCTACAATAGTGTTTTTGTAGCGTCTTATTGAAATCCCATTTTCGCGAAATTTTAAAGAGGCGGTGGCGGCTCAGTGGAGACTTGTGAATTTTTTTTTAAGAAGGTGAATTTTTTTTTTAGCGAAACCAAAAGTGGTTTCGTGGTCCTGGGGACTCGGAAAACAAAATATATTTTTTTTCGGTGAAATTAAAAGGGGTCGGCGGACATGCACCGACGTTCTTATCTGAACACACCCAACTACAACCTTTGCAGCAAGATCCCTTAACTTTATACTTTACGGACCACAAGGCCGTTATACTCAAGGGGAAACGTTCGCTTAAAGTAATTTACGATGATGAATAAAAAGGAACTTTAAAGAACTCCCATGGCTGCTTCGCATGCTACTCAGGGTACCCTTACGGGGAGATGTGCGCGATTTTTTTTCTGTCTTTTTTGTCTGCGTTTATTTCTCTTTCTTTCTTTCCTTCTCACCCAATTTCTATCTATCTTTCTTTCTTTCATTTCTTTCCCTCTCTCTCTTTTTCTCATTCTTTATATGCCTTGCTTTACTCTCTCTCCTCCTCCTTTCCCTTCTCTTCACCCTCACTTCCCTTCCCCACCTCCGTGCTATACCATTATGTACAATGCAATGCTGTGATCCGCTGTGCTGGCGTGCCGGGATAGCCAAGTAGTTAAGACGCGCGCCTTCGATTCGTGGGTACGGTGGTTCGAATCTCGCCTGGAAAAAATTTTTTCTTGCCGACAATTTTTCTGTTTCTCTTTCTTTCTTTGTGTACTCGTGCTCTCGCCCATCGCAGCTATTGCATTACACGCTGGACAAATCGGCGCACGTGTTCTGGGAGCGAAGCAGATGCTGAAGAAAAGGACGAACAGAGCACGCGCCGGTTCATGATGATGATCATTTCTGTTCACTAGTCACGGACCAATGCTCGGCATAAACAGCTCCGCTGCTGTTTAGAATATCTAAATAAGGATCATGTAGTACTTTTAAGAAACGATAAAAGAGAAAGATCTCGTAGAGGTGTGAAATTAAAGTCGGAAAAGAAGGAAGAAATCGGGAGTGTAGGTATCCTCCTTCCACTTTTTTGTTAGCGTGGTCGATAAACGCGCGCGTGCACAGACACACGCACGCAATCTCTTTCTCTCTCTAACACACACACACACACACACACACACACACACACACACACACACACACACACACACACACACACACACACACACACACACACACACACACACACACACACACACACACACACACACACACACACACACACACACACACACACACACACACACACACACACACACACACACACACACACACACACACACACACAGAGAGAGAGAGAGAGAGAGAGAGAGAGAGAGAGAGAGAGCGAATATACACTAAATCGGTTTAGTGCCAAATCTCTGCCAAAACACGTCGACTCATTGACAGTCGCAGCGGAGTTTGAGCAGAACAGGCTTCAAACGAAAGCACTCGGCGAAATCGCATATAAGAAGCGCGCCCGTTCTGCGCACCTTGCACACAGTGTGCGCAAACGAGGGGCTTGCAAGAGGCGCCGGGAAGGCCACTCAAAGGCGCGGCTAACGAAAAAAAAAAAAAAATACAGCCGCGGCAGCGAGCTAACGAATCTTGCTGCTCACGAGTGCCAAACTCGCCGCTGCTTTTGTGAAGACAGAAGAGCGGAGAACCTTACGGAACACTTCTGTTGAATTCCTCATTCGCAGTCGTGGCTGTCTCTTGACAATATTCGTGTATCGAAAGCTGGCCGGAAGAGAGAGAAAAAAAGCGAAAGAAAAGAAAGAAGGAAAAAAAAAACAGAGAAATCAAGAAAGGACATTCGAAATAGTGGAAGCAGCAGATAGCCAAAGATAAGCCACAAAAGGGCACACGCGGGCTGTGGGTGTTAAGATATTCTGCGTGCTTAGATGACACCGCTGGAGTATACGGTGGTGAGAAAAAAAAGACCTAATGAGATACAAACCTTCGCATAAACTTTAGAAGCCGCTTCTTCAGCTTATTCTCGGTCATATAACGGAAATCGTTACTTTAAAACCCCAAATTCACCTCTTCAACTCTTTTTTTTCTTTTCTTTTTTGTCGTCGGCTGTTCTTTCTTCTTTCTCGCTTTTATATTTATCATTTTGCTTCGCTTCCTAGAGGACAATGGCGCTCTAATGCCTACACCGGCTGACTCGAACGACTCGGGTTTGTTCGTTTGTCGAGCGTAGAAACTGCTTACACTCGCATATATATCGCGATGCTTCTTTTTACTACGTTAAAGTGAAGACTAAACTGGACATTGCTTTTCTTTTTATCGCGATGAAGCTATTCAAGTGGTTATGGGGGGTGACGAAGCATGAATTTACTCCGCTGACCTGGCTTCCTTCTTTATTAATTTAACAATACTATCATATACTAGATTCTCCCGTAGAAAGTACACAATACTCGAATTGTTATAAAAATTGTATTGTCCGCCTCGGTGCAGTGGTTACGGTGCTCGGCTGCTGATCCAAATGTCGCGGATTCAATCCTTGTCTAGGCGGTCGCATTTTTATGGAGACGAAATGCTGTCGAGGCCTTCGCACTGCGCGATATCAGTGCACCTTAAAGAACCCTTAAAGGAGCCCTGACATCAAATTTACGCATATGGATTTTTTTGCATCCGCGAGTAGCTATCGACCCCCAAGTAACGATTCTCGACTCAAAATGCAGCGGAGGGACGAATAAGTACCAGTAATGTTGATAAATATATCCGGTATCGAACGCGATTCAAAACGGGAGGAAAACCCGCCAAATTGTAGTGCTGGTAGCGCTACCTCGCGGCCACGTCGGGGCCGCTCCCCAGCTGATCCCGCTGCCACAAAAAAAGGTGACGTCACGTCCAGCTGACATCGCTGACATTTCGTCTGCTAGGAGCGGCAGGCTCGCGATCCTGCGTTAAAAGCAATGTATTTATCAACCTCGGCCGTACTGCCGGAGCACAGGAACACCAACTACGCACCTCATGTCGCGGACGTTTGGCGAGTGAATCACTGCTTTCAGCTGCAGTAGGGCACACAATAATAGCCCCGGCCTGGAGACTGGGCCTCGTATCAAACGAGAAACCGAACTGCTTCGCCAACACAGGATTCATCGTGTAGCAGCCCGCGTCAAAGTGAAGCGAGCAAATGCGGCTGCTGTTCACAGGCGTCCAGTCCTTCGGTCTTTTTAGGTGAAAACTTTAGCGCAAACAAGACGGACCACAAAGGAAGAAGAGACGAGCACAGGGTCTCTTCTTCCTTTGTGGTCCGTCTTGTTTGCGCTAAAGTTTTCACCTAAAATGCGATGTACCAACTAGGCCCAACCGAAGTTTTATTGAAGTCCTTCGGTCCAACGGCGCGCCGAACGAAGTCAACCCACTGGCTGCGTTGAGGTTCGAGGCTCGGAAATGCAGGAAAGGACACGCACTTTCCGCTTTTTCCGCGCCTCGACGGGCAGGTTCGCACTACGCAGCGGCTCCCCGACATCCTGGCACGTACTGTGTCGCTCCGAGTGATCGCACTCGCGCACGACAAATCAGTCGATGCGACACGATGTACCGCACGCACAGATCAACACAGCAAGAGCCACTACTGAGACCACGCCGGGCGTCGGCGCCACAGTAAACACACTCAGACCGTCGACGTCATTGTTACTAGCGTATCACTAGCGTACGTCATAGGTGTGATTCTATCACGTGTTCTATCACACCTCACACGTTGCACTAGTGTCTATGTCGCAGGGCATCCAGTTTTCCGTTGAGCGTTCATACGCTGTTTGCCTGGTTTGCCCTCGAAATAAAATAACTTCCACGCGACGGACGGCATTCAAATTTGGCCAAGACGACCTATGCATACCGAGCAATCGAATGAAGGACACATCTCGACTTTGAAATTTGATGTCAGTGCTCCTTTAAACCAACTCCGTTATCTTTTTTTAGCATTTCAAATAAACACGCGCATCGAGTTCAAAATGCCGTCACGACCAAAAATGCCAAACACGGCAGTGGTACGAGCCGCGGACGTGTCACAAGAATAGAAAAATCAATCACGTACTTCTCTGCGGGTCTTTCGGTTTCCCCAGCGTTGTTCGTGACGTCAGCACCCGTATATCGTTATGGCAGCACCAACAAGAACCTGTTTGTCTGCAACAGATATAGGCGTACGCGCTCCATGCTCATCCTCCTCTCACAGCGAGGAGGATAGACGAACCGACGAACGGAGCGTAGCGAAGGAAAGAGCGAAACGAGAGAGGGCCGTGTTTTCATTATCAAACGCGTGTAACTCCGCAACTACGGCACCATTTCTGAAAAAGAAAAATTGCGCATTTTGCGCTATGTCGCACAAGAATGGGTCACAGTATAGAGCTGGCGGGCACGTTCCAGCTCCTCATGTTAATCATCTATGCAGAATGCTCGGGCATTGATTGAGTGCGTGCCGGTCCACGATAACGATAATTTTCTATCTACGACACCGGCAAACCTCGGCCATAACAGCTCTGCTGTAAATTTTTCACGACTGCATGTTCGTTGAAGACTCGTGCTCAAATGCAACACCAAAAACGTGGAGGGCGCTTGAGCTTCGCCTTCAAGAGTAGAACGCGATGACGTAATCGGGCCCCGTGCGCATCGCCTTTTCAATTGCTAGCCTGGCTTCGGTTCTCGGTGGATGCTTCAACCGTGCCGCAAGGAAACGAACGTCTGTGCGCGTAACACTGGCCGTATCAAACTGTCCCAAAATGCCCGCTGCAAGTACAGTTGCGCAGTGCCCTTTACGCCATAACTCTTCTTTTTGCAAATCAGTGAAGGGCCCACTACGCGTCCGTAAGGCAACACGCGAACCTGTGCAGCTGCTCGCTTTGTTGATGATTTTGCTGATGGTGATTATTAAATATGTCTGAGCGCTTTGTGATGGGTGGACCTTTAAAGCACCCACTCAATGCCCTATTCACATGTTTTGCCGTCTGTCGCGACTCTACGCTTCTGCCACGCATTATTATGTGCGTCAAGGAGACTGCTCACCCTACGTGGTATTCATATAGTTTTTTTTTTTGCCGAAGCAGTTTCAAGCAGTAGCGTGTCTGAGTGGTAGACGCCTGCCTGCCATGCAGACAGCCCATGGGTTCGATTCTAACTCGAACTGAAGATTTTTATTATTTATTATTGCGATAGCAATTATATGGACACTCGCGGCTGGTTTTCGCCGTCGGCGTCGGCGTCATTTGCCGTATATGTATAAGTATATATATAACCGGCCCCGCCCGTCGTTCGTGAGCGTGAAAAGACGCGAGGGGGGGGGGGGGGGTCCCTCGAGCGACCTTCGATTTTACGAGCGGGGGGCGCGCGCGTTATCTCCCCTTCTCGGCGGCCGACAGCGGGCGGGGAGGGGGGGGGGGACACGTTCGATTTTACGAGCGCGGGCGCGCGCGTTATCTCCCCTTCTCGGCGGCCGACAGCGGGGGGCCGGTGTACCCTACTACGTGCTGCGCTCTCAACGCGAAGAGAATTCTCTTAAACAAGCGTTTTCTAGAGTTGCGTGAGATCGGATCCAAAAAGAGTTAGCTGCCAGCCTCACTTCGTATAACATTACAATTTTTTGCTATCGCATTCATTGCTTCACCCTTGCGGTGAAACTGTGACTTTTTTATTTGCTTCTTTCTCTATTTTTCGGTCACGGACAAGATGATGATTTTTCGCTCACAACCAACACGCCGACGCCGACACCAGAATTTCTGCGAAACAAGCTATTTAACGCTTCCGCGTTAAAACTGAATTTCGACCACTGCGTGGTTTAGGGGCCCTTTAAAGAACAACAGATCGGCGAAATTTCCAGAGCCCACCACTACGGCATGCCTCATAATCATATCGTGTTTTAGGTGCGTAATAGCCGAGACATTCTTCTTCTTCTTCTTATTATTATTATTACTGCTGTTTTGCCTCTCTACAGGTGTTTGTCGACTATATATTGAATAAAAATTGATCGACAAAACAAATTTTGAAGCGACAGTTCCATGCGAGGCATGTGGGTGACCTCGCATGCGGCAAACTCAAGCGAAACCTGAAGTAAGAAAAAGAACGGGCGCAAAACAACGAAGGAAGCGAACTGTTTGCGGGATTTTCGCAGAATTTACCTAAAATACAGTTCCTGCTCTTAACTTTTGACAAAATTGTCTTCACTCTACCACGTGATGCGAGTGTTTCGGGTAGTAGAGCCGGAAGGGCAGTGATGCCTAGGTTTCATGAGCGGAGTAGCGAAACAGTTTCTATTCTTAACTTAAATTTCGAGACGGATTGAAATGGCTGCTTTTGTAGTGCTGTGACACAGTTCTGCGGATGACACGGTGTGCATTGGTTTAGAACAGGGGTCGGCAACCTTTTGAAGCAGAGGGCCTAATTCCTTCAAGCCGACATGGCGGGGGCACCACAGCAGAGCGGGGGGGGGGGGGGGCAAAAGGAGAAAGAAGCGCGTTCGTAAAGATGTGAGTGTCTGTCCATGGCGCAGTGGATAGCGTGCTCGGCATCTGTTGCTACGGACCGAGAGTTCGCCGGCTCGATGCCTCTTGACGGAAGATTTTTTTTACATCTGATCGTGTACATTTTAATTACGTCATTTCCGTGACGGAAATACGTCAGTGAAGTCTTGGTGGACCCCGACATAAAACACATTCGTGTTAAAATTCGGCGAATTGAAACCAGTGTAAAAAAGCGGAATATAAATATACAAATAACGTTTATTTTCTGTACACATGTCACAAAGTTGCAATTGACAAACAAAACTTACCAGCAGACCCCATTTGAGGTCAAAACTTCAACGTTGGGCTTCGGATAAAAGGTGACTAGGGGAGGGGGGGGGGGAGGGGGGGAGTTCGGATGTCGTGGAGGGGGGCCGCAGGTTGCCGACCCCCGGTTTAGAAGATCGCTAAAACCAGAAAGCCTCGCAGAATGTCACTGTAAGATTGATGAAAAGCGCGCATGCTGTCAAACATATCTCCAAAGTTCCCATAAAGGGAACTTTGGAGTGTTCCTATAAAGGGAACACTTTGCCCCCTTTCGCTCGCCCTAATGTAATAAGTGACGGCCTATGTCCGTTTGTACGAAAAGCCTTAACGCATATCGAAAAGCCTTGAAAGCTGGCTTTACAGCAGTAAGATTGTACGTGCGGCGCAGCCCGCTTTAGGGCGTCTGTTTCATGCATGTATGCCGAGACGTTACCCACGGAAATAGTAATGATAATAATATCTTTATTATTATCATTACTATTTTGGTTGGTAACGTCTCGATATAGTAACGATAATTATGTATGTATAAGTAAATGAATAAATACATGGATGCCTAGATAAGAGATCAATTCAGTTGCCACTTTCCGGAGAACCTCGCTTCAAGTTGTGCCCCCCAACGAGTGTGACTGCCACGAAATTGCATTGCTGTTTGACAACGCTCGTCTGCTGATTCGCCGATATCTTCTAAAGCAGCACCCCGACCAGTGTGTTAAGCGATTTTTCCCTCCCGTAGACGTGGTCGTGGATTACCTCGTCGTGACAGAGCCCTCTTATACAGGGTGTCCCAACTATCACGCAGCACGATTTAAAAAAAGAGGAACGGCGTTACGCGAGCCAGACCTAGTGCATATTATTCCCAGTATACTGTAGTAGCCGCTACTGATTTTATCGTTAATGAGAATCAATTAATTAGCATAATTATATTCGTGACTCGAAAAGCGCTCTCCTAATTATCAAAATGTCATTGAGGCAAATGTGGGCATGTTTAAATGACATCTGTCTGTGCTACTTTCAACGACATACTAATTGCGTGCTCATTTTTTCCTGTTAATAAAAAAAAAGCCCGCGAAATATGAAAAATAACACGTGGCTGCGCTCTCACCCACAAAAGAAAGCAGCGCCCTCAAGTAAGCTTACTGCAAGCAACCGCTTTGCCTCTTTTTCGTTGCCAGAGACAGCGTTCCGCACATTGGCAAGGGTACAAGTCAGGCACCAACAACATACGTCGCAATTTCGCAGGGATTCCTTCCGCTCAATTGTACGTCACTATCATTATCCATATCTCACGGCCAACTGATCTCATTGGTAACGCGGTCGGCGCACTGTTCCGATTACAGCCTGACTGTGCGAGATCAAAGCGGCGCGTTTCTTCGGAAGGGAAGTGGCAGAGAGCGAGATGTGTTTTTTTTTTCTGCATCTTTTTTGTTCATTGATACTGGCTACCTCTCAGTGAGCCTGTTTGAAGGCGCTGCTTCCTGATGCGCGCCGCAGTACAGTGACGTGTCACTTTTCAGATTTCGCGGGCTTTCTTTATTAACAGGAAAAAAAATTCGGCAGATTCCACGTACCTTGGGAATCGATGTTATGCGAAGCATGCGGAGGGAAGGTGACTGTGTTGTAATGTTTTATTGAGCGAAACGTTACGAAATTACGCTAAAGATATGTACCAATGTTGTACGCACAGACATATGTTCCACAGTCGCATATGTTTTGCATAACAAGGTGTTTACAGTTGCGTAACGATGCCAACAGCAACATGGGCAGTAGCAACACCAGAAGTGGTAAACTGATATGTAGCGCTTGTGCTCGCCAGGATGGTAGCCCTGGACACTGCAACATATATCAACTTCAGTTGATGGCGCTTTACTATAATTGATGTTAACCCGGCGTGACGGCTGTATCATCGGAGTATATATGTAATGTTTATAAAATTGGATAGCCAGCACTGCAACGACAATTGACGTTTCACGAACATTAGGGTCTATTCGAAAAGCAGTTCCGAGACCTGGCGTGGCTCTGTGGTAGAATGCTTGATTGCCACGCAGAATGCTTGGGTTCGATTCCTGTTGGGACCCTGACATTTATTATTTGCATTCGTCCGGTCAACGCTGCTGATGACGTCAGCTTTTTAACGCTCTGGCGTTAGAAGTACCAATGTTTGTCTCGCCGTTCCTGGGTAGTTTAAACTGTCAATCACCTGTGGCACATACCCGCATACCTGTGGCACATACCCGCCCCGTGGTATGTGCGGCAGGGTTTGCCCGAAAGAGTTTGACGACGTACGCGCCGGGATTGTCATTATTCATGTCACGACCAGCGAGTAAAATTCGTCAAACCATCTTATTCTCACATACTAATTTTGGTCTACCCCAAGTTAAAGGGGTAATCACGAGATCACCCAGACGTAGGCGGCTAGATAGATAGATAGATAGATACGCACATAGAAACGCTAAAAGTGCCTGCAGTACGCAAAGAAATGCTTCGCATTTAAAATGAGCACGCAGTTAGTACGTTGTTGAAAGTAGCACAGACAGATATCATTTCAACGTGCCCACATCTGCCTCACTGACATTTTGATAATTAGGTGAGTACTTTTGGAGTTGCGATTATAATTGCGACTAATTAATTATTTCTCATTAACAAAACATTAGTAGCGGCTTCTACAGTATACTGGGAAACAATATGCATTAGGTCTGCTTCGCGTAACGCCGTTCCTCTTTTTTAAAATCGTGCTACATGATAGCTGGGACACCCTGTTTACTCTGTGTTGGTGCGTGAACGATTACATCGTCAAGGACGTGTGGACGGTCCCTTATGTACGTCGTGTGGCTCCTGTGAGACTCTAGAACACCTAATTTGCGTTCCCCGCATTCGTTATGCAGCGAGCACTGCTCATCAAGGAATATGAACTTACTGGAATTAATTGCACGACCCTTGATGATTGCCTCTTCCCGGTAGGATGCGCTGCTCGGAGTGATCAGGCCCACTAACTTTCTTAAACAAAACCAATTTGGCCCCGCGTTTATAGACATTTTTTTATGTTACTACTTACTTGTGTTTACGTCTGTGTTTTTCTTTCCTCCTTCTCTCCTCCTATCTTCCTTTCCTCTGTGTTTCCCCTTCCCAAAGAAGAGTTTGTACGCGTTGTGCCTCTCTAGGTGGCAGTTGTCAGACCGCTTCATTCCCTGTGTATCCAGGTCAAATAATAATAATAATAATAATAATAATAATAATAATAATAATAATAATAATAATAATAATAATAATAATAATAATAATAATAATAATAATGATAATAATAATAATAATAATAATAAGTCACAGTTTCACCGCAAGGGTGAAGCAATGAATGCGATAGCAAAAATTGTAATGTTATACGAAGTGAGGCTGGCAGCTAACTCTTTTTGGATCCGATCTCACGCAACTCTAGAAAACGCTTGTTTAAGAGAATTCTCTTCGCGTTGAGAGCGCAGCACGTAGAAGGGTACGCCGGCCCGGCCGCCGAGAAGGGGAGATGTGAAGGGGAGATAAAACGCGCGCCCGCGCCCGCGCTCGTAAAATCGAACGTCCCCCCCCCCCCCCCCCCTCCCGCCCGCTGTCGGCCGCCGAGAAGGGGAGATAACGCGCGCGTCCCCGCTCGTAAAATCGAAGGTCGCTCGAGGGACCCCCCCCCCCCACCGCTCGCGTCTTTTCACGCTCACGAATGACGGGCGGGCCCGGTTATATATATACATATACATATACGGCAAATGACGCCGACGCCGACGCCGACGCCGACGGCGAAAACCAGCCGCGAGTGTCCATATAATTGCTATCGCAATAATAATAATAATAATAATAATAATAATAATAATAATAATAATAATAATAATAATAATAATAATAATAATAATAATAATAATAATAATAATAATGTTAAATAACATCAGATGGTCCAAAATTTCTGGAGCCCTTCACTACGGCGTTCCTCATAATCATATCGTGGTTCTGGCACGTAAATCCCCATATATTCTAATCATCAGCAGCGCCTTAGTATAGCCAACTAGTAAAATCTTTTTCTGTGTTCTAGATTATACGGCGGTTCTTGTTCAGTCGTTGTCCGTGTTTGTACGCGTCATGCAGCTGTTGTAAGGCGCTGAGCGAGCGTTTTGGTCGACTACACTTTGCTCTTTTTTACTTATGCTCTCCGAGACAGCTTGCTGCAAGCTTTCAGCGCGGTCAGCGAACGTGCCTGGCGAGACAAAGATCGCGGGAAGGGTGAGACGACGCCAGACGTGACCGTCGGTTGCGCTCAACGAGCGTTTAATATAGCTAACGACATCGCGTCGTAGCTGTCGTAGAGAAACCTGCGCACGAAAACTATTCATCACATTGCAACCAGTGCAGAACCAAATAAATAAGAAAATGATGTTATGTCGAGCAAGCACATTGCGAACCTTTGGGAGACACGTCTTTTGGAAACCAGATGGAAGAGAAAATAAAAAGAATGTCAACAACACGTGACTGCAACTAAAAAAGCACTGAAAGTGATAAGCGGTACAAAAAAGAAAAAAAGAAAAAAAAAAGGAGCTGTTATGGATAGTGTTGTTGCGAAAGTGCAAAACTCAGGGGATGTAACGTTAGGGCGGGTTGAGTTTGTTGAACGCGTGTTTGTTCACTGGAACATGTTAGAGAAACCGGCAGCTTTAGTTAAATGCGCTGGTTTTGGCGTTGAGTTATGCTACCATGACGTCGACACGTATTCAGGAACAGCTTCGCGGGCGTTGGCACCTTGTAGCGCAGTGTTCAACAAGAAGTCGTAGGAAACGTTGGTTAAAGCGCTTTACGAGTATACCTTGTGGTGTCAAAAAAAAAAATGGATTTGGACAGGTGAGCAGTGGTTGAAGCTCTTCTGATACAAGTTGAACGATGCTTGCCTAAGAAATGAGCTAAAAATGCGCCAGCAGGAGGGCTTGATGACGGCCGTATTAGTAACGTGACTATCTGCATCTCCTTTCTCTCCTTATTTTTTTTATCCCGTAATCTCCATCCACATGTGTAGGATAGCAAATCAAACGCGTGACTCTTTGATCTCCCTGCCTTTCCTTTCATCTCTCTCTCTCTCGGAGGTTCGTTTTTGAATTGTTCTGTTCATGTTCCACTTATCCATAATAACGGGAACATTATCCTTATTAACAACAAATAATTGTGGAGCGCCTGCCCTTAGGAAAGTACGGACTTCTACGGACGTACCTTCTTTCTTTCGTGCATATTCTTAGTCCTTCGAAACGCAAACTACATCCGATGCGCCCCAGAGATAGTCTGCATCTCTGGTCGGGTTCTCAATCAGGGTGTCCATTCTGCCGGAAAATAAAGCGACGAGCGCAGCGAGCACTGGAGATAAACATCTGCAAACAAGAAAAGAAGCAAAAAACAAGGGAGGTAAGCCGTGAAAGTAACGAAGAACAAAAAAGAGGCACTGCAAAAGCAGCAAGAGGGCAACGATGCCGGAGGGTTTGAGAACGAAAGGATTGTGGGAGAGGGACTTTCTGCTTCGCTCACTGAGACTTTTCCTTCTAATCCAGTGTTTCGGCTGCTGGCAGTGGCGTACTGCGTGACGAGTGCTGCGTGGCAGCGGCTGGTGATCTGTTTTCACTGCCGAGCTTTAATTAATTGCGGACGCGTATAATTAACGCTGGTCGAAGCAGCTCCTTTCTACGCTTGCTGCATGCAGTATCTGCATGCGAGTTACCAGGAAGTGCTAGCGAATGCGCGTTCTTCCGGCTCAAGGGCGTCCACCAAAACTTCATTTGGATAGCGCAAAGAAAGTTTGTGGCGCACTTTACAGGAAGTATGCGGAGTGGCTGAACAGCGCAGGCCCATACGTAGTATGTTGGCTACTAGCCACACAACTTGGCTGATTAGTGCGGCCGGCTCCCCTTAGTGGGTACTAGTGATCATAGGCATGTGCAAAGGAGGGGGGGGGGGGAGCAGCGGAGGGCGGCCGCCCCCCCTAATCATCTAAGGGGGGGCGACATGTGTGCCCCATACCTTTGCTCAGTCTGTCCTGCCCGTCATTGTTTACAGTGCAGGATTACGGCCAGGTTGGTTTTCGACGACAATGGCGACCGAGGACCGCTGATGTTGCATCTCAAGAACTGTTTACTTCCTACCTTTACCTCCTTGAAGCCGGGGAGCAACGGCAAGCAGTTGTGAGAAGCACGTCATCGCTTTATTATTTTCATTTGTGCATCCATTGCGAAGCTTGCTTTCATTCGGACTCGACCAACGGAGAGGGGGGGGGGGGCGCTGTGGTACAACTTCCACCCCCCTGTGGAGAGCTCTGCGCACTCCTATATTAGTGATGTCGATGTTAAGAGGAATATGTTGGTATTGTAGTCCTTGAGCCGGTTAGGGACTTTGCTTTGGATGCCCCAACACTTCTGGAGCGAAGCGCTAACACTTGCGCCACCAAACGATGCTGCCCAACGCCACGTCGAGAAAAGACGTGGCGAACGAGAGTGTCAGACACGTGGCGAGTATCCCAATGCACATCATACATTCCAATGCGCCAGCACTCTCTCTTCTTCGACTTTAATAAACAAACATAGCCTCGAGAATTAATGGGTATTAGTGGCGGAAGGGCCAGCTGTGGCCAAAGAATGCTCTGACTGATGGTGTGATGTTAGCGTGGAAAAGATACAAAACCTGCCACCCTCACTTCCTTACACCTGGGAGAGGTGGAGCAGCTCCAGCAGTCGTTTCTCTCCGATATTTGCATAAAATTGGAGGAGGATGATTAAAAACTCACAGGGTCGCTTATTTATTCACTTAAGACGACTCGAAGGCGATTGCCATCGTCTTTTTCTTCTCAGCCAATGTGTTGATCCTGCCCCGCCACCCACTCTGAAAGCTTTCTGCAGCCTAGCGTGGTTTCGCACTGCCTCCAAAATCGGAGGCACCTCGGCAGGTTTTGCATTGACTCCGTCATCGGCCCATCTTTGACCAAGCGAGAATGTCTTGTGATGACGTCACACATTTTGGCTGTCTGTGACGTCATCATGGGATGATGATTTTTGCATCACTCGTGTTGACGTGGCCGATGGGGGGACGCCGGTCAACTTTTGCGTTTGATGAGGCTTTTGCCTTAAAAAAATATATTGTTGCGACTAGTCCGTGGGTGAGTAAAGCATTCATATGCCAGAAAACCAGGGCTCTCTGCTGACATCATGTCTCGGTCCGGAATTTTGCTATTCGAACACACCTACACACACACACACACACACACACACACACACACACACACACACACACACACACACACACACACACGCGCACACAAACACACACACGCACACACGCACGCACGCACGCACGCACAAAAAAAAGTTTATTCGATCCGACGTGTCTCAGGACAAGAACAGGATAGTTGCAAGCAGTAACCCCTGATAATAAAACCATACACGCTTCAAAAATTGTCGAGGTATGAGAAATGAAAACAAGTAGGCAAGTCGTACTTTGTAATACTTGACGCATATACAGCGCCACGACAATCTTGAATAAGAACGCTTGGCGAGGGTAAACGGCAGCCTGAGACCGCCAGTCCTGGATGATCGACAGCCACAGGGTGTCGGAAGGAGGTAATTTGATTCATGGGGGGCTGGAAAATAGCATTGCCATGTCTTGCATTGTTCAATGACCTTTCAACGCATCTCTGTCTCTCTCTTTCCATTTCAGGTATTGTATTCTTGACATTCGGCTTGGCACCGCATTGGGAATTCATCTGAGGTTCACGCAGATAAATGTGAACACTTTGCTGTGGTCGCCGCAGCGACATCACTGGCTACTTATGGTTTCAATGAGCACTCAATAATGAAGCGGCGATCATCGTGTTATCCGTTTTATGAAGGCAAAAGCCGTAAATGCCTCGTGAAACGCGAAAAGTGACCGTCGGCTCTGGCGGCGCCAACACGTCATCGCGTGATGATCTTCGGATTGTGATGGTGATGTCACAGGGTGACGTCACCGCCACAATCCGAAGATCATCATGCGATATTCTGCGATCACGTTCACGATCATCATGCGATCGCGTCACAGGATGACGTCATCATCACGATCACCACCACGACGTCTCAAGTCGCCAAAATTTGTGACGTCATCGGGACGTCACATATTGACGTCATCACATCGTCGCTTGGTCAAAGGTGTGTCGATCCCGGAGCTTTGCAAAACCACGTTGAGTGCAGAAAGCTTTCGGGTGGGGGGGAATCAATACAGGCTACTCAGAAGAAAAAGGCTTTCACCTTTCGAGTCGTCTTAGACAATTGCATGAGAAACCATGAGACTTATTTTACTTATTTTTATCACTTTAATTCGTTTTCCCCTACGTAGGGTAGTCAACCGGACGCGCGTCTTGTTGACCTACCAGCCTTGCCTTCTTCTCGTCTCCATCTCTCTCGTATAGAGTCGTTAATTGGTTAGCGTAGTTATTGCATTAACTAGAGCACGTGCCGGTTCCTTCAAGCACTGAGCACACCTTACCAAAGCTTTTATACTGGTGACACACGCCGAAAAACAAAGAAATAAAAGAAGAACAAGCAACTGCTGACAAATACGGCTAAAGGAAGCTGTATCTGAAGCACGGACTATGCATCGTTAAACAATCTTTCTTCGCGCGCCCTGTAGAAATACACTGTGTCGAAGCTGCGGGTTAAGATTTCACGCGGAATCGCGTATAGCGTTCGCGAACAGTGCCCGGATCAATTAAGCGCGTTATACTCGCCTCATTAGAGCGCTTTGCGGCCTCTATTCAGCTTCTCGCTATAGTCACTAACGAGGCGAACGCAACGGGGGACGCGCAGCGCTCGCAGTTTGTGTTTGGGGGGCGTCGAGATGTTGCCATAGAGCTCTCTGTCGCGTTATATAAACCGACACCGTCGTTTCGACCGGATACGAGGGTGGTGTGCGACGCGTGCTTCGAGTAACGTGACGAATCAGATAGCAACGCTGCAGCCACCGCGGCGGCGCGTTCGCCTTTTATATCTACCGTGTCGTATTATTGAGTGTGGGTGTGCGGGAGACCGATACCGCCGATTCGACTACAAGACAGCTCGCTGGCAGGAGGAAATGTCAAGGCGGGTATATACTGTGACCTGATATACGCGAGCGACCATTTGCGGAGGCGATCTGAAAGCGTCTCTAATTGAAGACGTGTTTGCGAAGCGCTCGACAACGGTGGCTGTCGGACAGGATTCATGCATGCGTGGTGGTCCTCTCGAATTTGGCGCTTGGGACACGGATAAACGGGTGAATCAGTGGGAGAAACAGGCTTCGCGTGCGTCTGTTTTCAATTGTCCTGGCGGGTGCTTTTATCAACGTGCAAGGAGCCTCAGCTATTCAATTTTTAAATAAAAACAGCGCATAATAAGACGAAGTCAAGAAATAGGGGGAAGGCACACAGCGCTGCACTCACAACTGGAAGTTCATCGGAAGGGAACATGAACTTACAAGCACGAACTGAGCGTGTCAAGTGAGGTCAACTTCATGAAAAAATTGAGTCATACGTTCATCAATGAACGCCTTTTCTATCTTTCCTATCTTCGTTTTTTTTTTTGTGTGTGATGCTTTTCTTAAAAAAACGAATTCGCGCTGGCTTGCCCAACTTGCCATTGAGCTTCAGGTATACAGTTCAACTTGCTCTATGACACGCGCGAAGGAACACAGCCGTTTTCCTTTTCCGCTGCATACCATATCAAGTTCACATACAGTGTTCTAGGCGCTTGCACCAGAGCTGTCCTGTTTTTATGTCTTGATAAATCACGTTGTTTTAGTTACATACACAATTTTAGGTCTCCCCTCTACGATCTTGGGCACCGATATTCTTATTTCAGTATGTGATCACTTACGTAAAGTGGGCGTACTTTTAAAAGCACAGATCACGTGTATGTATTCCTGTTTGGACGGCTGCTAATGCGGCTGCGATGCCGCGACAACGTGTGGCACTTTTTCGAGCCGGGAGCCACTCACCAATCTTTCCAAGGTCTCTTAGGCTCTCGGGAGCGCTTCCTTACGTCGCTTTCAAGATTGCCAACACCTTGTCCTTTCATACTCGCGATTCTGTAGTTACGTTTGTTTGCGCTCACGCCGGATTCCGCGACGAGCTCTTGCCGTAAAGTCACGTTGCGACACAGAGCTAAATCTAAACCGCGAGCAGTGTCTTATGCCGGATATCGTTAACGCGGCGAAGAAACGTGCGTACAAGCCCACGATTCTGCGCACTCAAGCGCTTCCTTGAAATCATTTACAACCACATCACCGTGCAGCTTGTGCACTGGCATGGTGTGCCAACGCAGCTGGCGAGGCTCGCTCTCTTGTTCACGCTTGAGCAGCCCAAGTTTACACACCACGCGTATGCATAAGCGCACCACTCTCCAGCAGGCGGGCCATTAGAGACCTTAAGGATTTTTCTCAAATTAACGACGGTACTGGTAAAAGGGGGGACGAGGGGAGGGGGGGCTGCGTTGCGTGCTGCAGCAGCGGCGATACGTCAAACACACAAGTTGTGCTGGCGTTGGCTCGCATTCGAAGACGTCTGTATCAACAGAGTGTCCTACAGGCCCATGCGCCCCTTTAGCGCTTCAGCTCGCCTATACATGCATCGCGAGCACCCTGGTAGTTTTGGGTGGCGATCAACCGACAGATAAAACGTGCCATTCGCCGCCTGCTCCTTCTGCGTGTGCACTCAGCCGCGCCCTTCTAGCTTGAGCCGCAGAGCGGGGAAAGGACCGGCTGAGGGTGCGCTGGCCATTACGTACGAGCAGTTAAGCCATGAGTTAGTGGCCTGTGCGGCAGTGAAACACGGGGGGCGTCCGCGGCATTCTACATAGAGAACGAGGCACGTTCTCACGCATATAACGACCGGAATATAAGTTCGGCCTACACAATGCTCTGTCCCTTGCGCAAACGAGCAGCTTTGTAGCAAATGTCTGCATTTAGAGCGTGGTATATAGGCCAGGTTTTTTGCCTGAGGGAGAAACGACTTTTCACGCGCTTCTAAAAATATGTGAGACTTGCAATGACCCTGAGCTTATCAGCGAAATTGTCTTATTCTTTTTTTTTTTTTTTTTTTTTTTTTTTTTTTTTTTTTTTTTTTTTTTGAAACGGCGATTTTACAGCTGAATCGTTTGAACGGCTCACGAATGTTGCGATGAGCAATGATCTATTCAAGCAAGTGCAATATCCACTTAATTTATTATTATGATACTTTTGCGACACTCTTATGTAAATTCACCGTGTCGTCGGCGTCGCCGTGATGCTCGGTATGAAAGTCCAAGAGCTGTACGCGCTGCACGCTGTGAGTGCCACGGGAAGGATGCTAGAGTGTGTCGAGAAGGAAGGCCGCTTGATTCTTGCCTATTGTATGTCACATGATCAAGCGCGAGAGGAGGAGTGGGTGTTGCGTGGGCAACCCCACGTAATGGCTACCCAGCGACGTGTTATGTTGGCCAAATATTAAATAATGCCTAATAAAAGATTGGAATGCCATATGTTGCTTAAGTGATGCAATTACAGATTATACTTGCGTATTATAAGACAGCACCCAAGCAGAGAGTTTCCCCCATATTTTTCATTTCGTGCGACGAACGGTAGCTCACTATCACATTCTTTGTCATTTGCTTCCATATTTTGGCGTTCACTGGTTCATTCTTGTCTTTGTTTTCAAAACCGCAGTTAGCCGGTTAATGTGGGAAGTTCCTATTGCTGGTTCTCCGAAAAACCGAGACGTTTCTGTCATTGAGCGATTTTCCTCTAATGCATTGGTCAGTGTTTCACGATTTCAAGCATCGCCGGGACTTGAAACACTTGGAAAAAAAAAAAAGAACACCGCTTGCACTATAGTGGCAAAATGCTGGAACCAACAGCAGAGCTGGGCGGCCTTCCTTGTTTTTGTTTATTTTTCTATTTCTTTGTTCCTCTCTTTTTTAAATATTTTTTTTTCATCTCTGTTTCTATTTGTTTTTTTTCTCTATCTTGCTTTTTCTACCTTTTTTTTTCTATGTCTTCCCTTTCTTTCTCTCTATTTCTCTCTATTTCTTTCTAACTCTTTCTTTCTCTCCTTTTGTACTCGTTCTCTCACCCATTCGAGTTATTGCATCCAACGCCGGACAAATCGGAGCAGCCGGAGAGCGCGCGCCGGGCGCACGTGTTCGGGGAGCGAAGCAGAAGAGGACGAAGAGTGCGCGCAGTTTATGATGATAGTTCCTGGTCGAGGCGAACCGGAGGTTCTGCTGTTAAAATTTCCCCAGTGCGGCCGACGCCTGACATGAACTGACGTCGCATAAGCCCCATCACCACTGAAGGTATTAGCGGATCTTACTGGTACAAGGTCGGGCGATTCTTTGCAAACCACGGTCGGCGGAAAAAACAAAACTAAAGGACAAAGGCCACCACGCCTTTGTGCTAGCCCGCATCTCCCCCCCAGCCCATCTAACTTAACTATTACCGACTACACCTAGGGTGCCACCCAGAAAACCTGTTTTCCACTTGCTCCTTGATTAATGGAAACGATATTGTGAATACCGAAGTACTGCCGGTGATACGCTAACACATAGCCAAAGTTGCACTGCAGTTGGCAACGAAAGAACAAAGAAATGTGACATACCTCTGACGCTTCATGTACCGTACATTAACCCTAGCAGCAGTAGCTCGCTTTGTATACAGAGCACACGCAACACGGTTAGCACGCGCGTTGTTTCTATGAACGGGCTTCATTTGTCATTCTTGCGCGCGCCATCTGTGCACGAAAAGCGGGCCATAGCTCAAAGCGGTCGGTCGTGCAGCTGACGGCGTTGCCACTGCGGAAGGGCCCGCATCGAGCACGTCTGGCGCAAACGACGAGACTCGGGAGGTATTTCATCACTGCTGCACCCGCCATCATTATCCGATTAAACACCGCGCGCAGCGCGCCCGTGTTCCCGTCGACAAATTGCTTGCTCCTTCCGTGGCGCCATTCCTCTCCGTCGAGCGTTTGAGCGCTCCGCTACGAAGCCGCGGGTACAGTGTACCGCGGGCTTTCAGCACGGGCCACTAGCATCGTTTCGCTGTCCCGCGATATTTATAGTTTCGTTTTTGCCTCCTCACACGCTCTTCCATCCACAATCCTCGTCTCTCCCTCCCCCCACTTCTCCCGCATCCGTCGCGTATAGACTCCAAGCGACGCGTGTTGCGACAGCACAGGATTTGAGTGATAACAGAAGGTTTGCGATTTGACGAATTACGTGGTTAATGACGAGCACCTCTTCCCCCCCCCCCCCCCCCCTCTCTCTCTCTCTCTCTTTGTGCCCTCCTCTCCTTCACCTTCTGACTTATCCATTTGTATATTTCGGTGAGAGAGAGAGAGAGAACAACTTCATTAAAAATTAAACGAGCCCCAGTCCGGGTCAGTGTGAAGGCGGCCTAGTGATGGCGCCACATTTTCGCCAATAGGCAGTTTACACTGAAGGATTCCCGGCCGGCAACGAGGACTTTTTCTGTCGCTCGGCCTGTCGCCGTTCTTGTCACCGAAAGTTTGCAGTGAGAACGGGGCTTTAAAGTTTTCTTTAGAGAGTGTTGACTACCACTTTCCCAGAAAAGTGGCATAGGCGAGGTGGTGTAGGTGGCGTCATAAAAACGTCACTATGACGCCACCAATTCTGGCGATCTACGTCACACGGTGACGTCACTGACGTCTTGATGTTGCGTTTAGGTCACGTGACTTTTGGTACGCGACTGCACACACACATTCACTTGAGTGTCACGTGACTTTTGACTGACTTTTGTTACTAAGTTGTTTTTTTGCATAACTGCCAACGCCAGTCTTGCGAAATCTCAGAAGATATCGTGAAGTACCAGTCAAGGTCTCGCCATATCTCGAAGACGCCGAGGGTCAATTTTCGCGTTTGATGAGACAGCTTTCCACTTAACAAGTCTGGTATTAAAAAAAAAATTGGGGGACCCTTAATCTTCGCCTTTAAGAGTTGAACGCGCGATAGCGATATCCTGTCCCGAGTGCCTACTTCAACCGCTTAGTGCATACTTGCTATGCACCCACTACGTGGTGTTAAGGGAATACGCGCAGTAAGGTGTGTGCCGTTTGTAATTGGTGGCCGGCTTTAAACTACGAAATCGTTATGATAGTCACATATTCTGACGCCCGATGGCAATGTACGCTTGTACCACGCAATATTTCTGGGATATTACCCGCTATATTGCGACGCCTATATAAAGGACGCTTGCGTTTGCGAAGCATGAAAGTTATTTTCACTGCACTTCCAAGCAGATGAAGTTATTTTCACTGTATTTCCAAGCAGAGGTGTGACTGTGTGGTAGAACACCTGCTTTCCACGCAGACAGCCCGGGTTCGATCCTCACTCGGACCCGGAAATTTTTATTATTTATTTTATTTGCATCTTTCTCGATTTTTCGGTCACGGACAAGATGATGAGTTTTCGCTCACAACCAACGACGCCGGAATTTCTGCGAAACGAGCTCTTTAACGCTATCGCGTTAATAGGCTACATCTCACTCTAAGGCTTGCTCCTAACCATTTAATCCACACGAAAGCTGACCATGTGTGAAAGCATTAGATCCGGGAAGACGATATTCAGTTCTACCAGGTGCGTGGGCCCCGGATCTAGAAGAACTGAATATCGTCTTCCCGGGTTCACACCAGATATAGCCAGTTTTCGTAAATCATGAGCTGGCATTGCGTAACCATTCCGTGTATAAGCGAAAACTGCATGCAAGACAGTTTTCCTATTTGTTAATATTGCCTAACGAGGAATACCTATTTTATTTTAGCATCATATACCATACCTCGCTGTGATTACTTCTGGCATTGAGAGTAGAAATAGCTAGGCAATGAAAAATGGCGCTTAATTCAAACGCCTACGGCGAGGAAACGAGCGCCCCGAGCGTATACGTAATTTTGCCCGCTTACAAAAGCTCTTCCCTCGTTTATGTAACTAGTGAAATTTTTTAGCGCCGCTCCATCGCTTTTATCCTTAATTCTTGTTGCCATTCCTTATTGTGCTCCCAAAGAAGGGACTTCCGATATGTGTTCGGGAGGAAGCCTCCAGATGATTTGCACAACGTACGCATATACGCCACGTGTGCATCTCATTAGGACATTTTCCTTCATAAGGCCTCTGTGGACTTAGGGACCTAACCATTCACGCGTACACCTTCATCTCTCCGGCCATTCTTATGAGCCTTACTTTATGATGGTACGTTGCCCGTCCTTTCAAAGTGCTTCTGTTTCTGTTTGTATTGCAGGAAAAAAAATATCCGCCTTCAAGGCAGAAAGGGAGCGGATATAAGCTTTGTGCGTGTAGTGCCTGTCGCTATTTTATTAGTCTTCTTTTTCTTTTTCTCTCGTTTACATCTTGATTGCTTCTTTGGTAGTTTCTTTAGATAGCGTGTCCTAAACTGGTCTAACACCCAGTTTTTTTTGACATAACTTTAAATACAGAAATAAAAGCGATGTGAGATAGATAGATAGATAGATAGATAGATAGATATAAATAGATAGATAGATAGATAGATAGATAGATAGATAGATAGATAGATAGATAGATAGATAGATAGATAGATAGATAGATAGATAGATAGATCAGTCGGCTTATCTATGCCTTTTATATCGCTCATATTTTTCTCCCGGCTCAAACTGCGTTACCACGTCGACGCCTATCACCATGGAAGCACGTGAAGGAACACCTCCGCAAATGCACTTCCGATGTACGGCGGCACCGTTTACCCATGATTCCACTCAACATCGCTTGACACGCACATTTAGTGGCACGAGCACCTAGTGAGGCTCCTGTTTCTCTTAGAAGCATACCCGGTCGAGCGGTTACTTCGGTTTTCCGAATACTCAACAAAAAGTCGTGTAAAAAAATAAAACAGGCACGAAATCGACGGTTCTGCTTCATGTTAAGAGTTATATCGGAGATAGATATTATTTCGGAGCATAAGTTTACTTAAGGTAAGGGCCAATTGACTGCCAGGATAATTATTGAAAATTAATTGAATGAGTTTATTGAAAGAGCAGACGGTTTTCTTATGAGCACCTTGTGATCGTTGCGGCACATGGTGGAGCAGAGCTCAACCACAAGCTTATTTTTACGTCGCCTCCGAGATCGCTTCAGGCAGTTAACCCGTGTGCACAGGAACGCCGACGTGCGAGTGCCACTACCAGACACCTCCAATTCTTGAATGTCTCTCTTGCGCTTGCATTTTCCCTTCTTCAAGACGTTGTGCACTGGGCTATCACAGAGTGAGTGAGTGAGTGAGTGAGTGAGTGAGTGAGTGAGTGAGTGAGTGAGTGACGGAGGGAGGGAGGGAGGGAGGGAGGGAGGGAGGGAGGGAGTGAGTGAGTGAGTGCAAACTATTGTCCGAGAATGTGAGCGAAGGTAATTGAATGTATTGTGTGTGTGCAGGTACGGTACACCTTGGGACCTGAAACAGCTCCGGCTTCGAAGAGCGCGGAGGCAAAAACCTAAACGAAGAAAAAAAGAACGCACCAATTTCTTTTACGGGCCGGGAAACGCAGGCGGCAAACCTTACGAATTCAAACGGAGCGAAGGTCGTAGTCCCTCTCACAGGTTTCAGCTGACAGCCCGAACGGCTTTGCTGGGATGGTTTCAAAGCTGCCCAGTCAGCTCAAATGACCCGAAAGTACTGACCGCCTTTGATAACTGACGCGTTCTTTTGATGGAGGGCCTCTCCAAATGTTCGCGATTTCTTTCCTGCATTCGCTGTGTTTCCACCTGCGTGGAGCCAGTTTTTATGTTCTTTTCCGATACAGGTTGTTTCATATTTCCTTACAAGTCGCTTGTGTGAGCGTGTCAGTGTACTTGTCTGCCGTAGTGCTTTGAAAAAATACGCATAATAATGGTTTATAAAAAATTAAGGCAGCTTCGCATTAGTGATGCGAAGCCTGGAGGAATTGCGGAGCTTGACGGCCTGCCTTGTTTCTCTTTATTTTCTGTTTCTTTCTTCCTCTATTTCTCTTTTTCTCTCTATCTCTCGCTTCCTCTTTCTTTCGATATCTTTCTTTCTCTATCTTTATTTGATTATATTTCTTTCTTTCTTTCTTTCTTTCTTTCTTTCTTTCTTTCTTTCTTTCTTTCTTTCTTTCTTTCTTTCTTTCTTTCTTTCTTTCTTTCTTTCTTTCTTTCTTTCTTTCTTTCTTTCTTTCTTTCTTTCTTTCTCCTTCTGTCTTGTTCTCTGTTTTTACTCTCTCTTTCTCTCTCTGTCTTTATTCCGTTGCTCACTTAGAGTACTTCCCTTTCTTACTAAGCACTAAGAGGAGGTGGCTGGGTTGGAGAGGGCTGCAGCCGCACGAAGTGTTCACGTCATCGGTAATGTGTAGTCCCAGAGAAGTTTTGGCTGGGACATGTTACGTGACCAGTTTACTTGGACATTGCGGGAACAAGTCACTTGACTTGCTTTTCGTGGTTTTCACGGGAACATGTCACGTAGCTACCTTTACCCGATTTTGGGCCGGAACATGTCACGTAAGCAGCTTCACGTGGTTTTGCCTCTCGCTATAAGGAGCTGCTTGATGCATTCCCGCTTTCTGTGGGCTCTGCACAGTATAATGAAAGGCGTAGCAGCTCCGCTGCAAAATCTTGGAATAAAGGGAATCCGTAGTGACACCTTCTTTTTATTCATTTATTTATGGTACCCTCAAGGCCCGAGGGCATCGCAGAGGATAGTGGTAAATAAGAAATGGGGTACAATAGTGTGGTAGAAATGCAGTAAAGGTAAGATTACAGCAGCGTAGATCGATGACAATGCGCCCCTGTTCTTGTACCGTTCCCAGCTGGTTGATTCCATTGATAACGCCTGAGGTACTTCGCTCAGACCAACGACGAAGCGCGGGAAAAAATGTCAAATAAAAGTTTTTACTAAACTATAAGGCTTCTCGCATCAAAATTATGGCACGAGTATGAGGAAAGCCGTATTAAAGTCCTCCTGAATAATTTTACTCTTCTACGGTTCCTTAACGTGCACCTAGATCTAAGTACACGGGCGTTTGTACGTACATTTCGGCCTCATCGAAAGGCATGTTGGTGCGGCCGGAAATCGAAGCACCACAACGACATAGTCGTCAATCCACGACGGTGGGGGTACCAGGAAATTGCGTAGGTACAAAATTGTAGCTCAGTGATACTAATGCAAGCGAACACGCTGAATATATCGTTCAAGTAGACCTGCGTACAAACTTACAGGGTGAACCGAGTTGGCGGTGGGTAAACGCGAACAAAAGGGAAATAATTCACTGAGCTTTTCGTACAACTAACTTAGCTACCTTGTTGATGCATGTGTACTGCCATGCAGGACGACTGATCTGTATTTTTTTTCCCGCGTTTTATCCTGTCGATGAGATATTTACAAAAGTAACCCCCCGTCCAGTTAGGTTCAGTTCCGATGAGAGAGAGAAAGAGAGAGACAACTTTAATAAACATAAGACTCCCTGGTTACTGTGGGTGGAGCCCCTCGTTAAGGGCTGCACTGTCTATTGTGGCTGGCCGAGTCCTGGTCAAGGGTCGCCAGCCTACACACACGCCCATGGATGAAGTGGGGATCATCAACTTCATAACGGTGTAGAAACGTTGATATATATCTTGCACTACGCAACGATGTATCACACACTCCCCAAGGCACTGCCTCGTTCCTGCGTTATACTTTCTTCCCACGATCCAAACTCATATTTTTTTTCCTCGCACAGTTTCGTCAACAGTCCTCTGGGAAACGTCATTGGTGCAGAGTGGCTACGACGGAAATGTTATCAAGCGGTGGATTAATAAAAGTATTCGTGCATACTTACGAGATAAATTAAGATAAATCCGAGCCGGGGACGGAATATTAAATTGACGAGCGCTGACACGAGAGAAAAGGAAGAGCTTCGAGAAGAAAGCGTGTTATAGGTTTCACGTGCTGCGCGTCATCTATACACGTTTCTAAGGAACGAGGACGTAGTGAATGAAGAGGATGGGGAGCTCTCTCAATAAATATTATGCCGGCCGAGTTAAGAGTGAATGCGTGTGCGAGCGAGCGAGCGCGTGCGTGCGCGCCCTACGGTATACGCATAAGGGAATGTTCCAAGGACAATTACTCGAGGCGAGTACAACGTGCACAAAAAGAAGGGGCTGTCGACCCTTGTCCCAGGGGTACTCCATCTTCGTCAGATCGCTTGTCCTCGATCGTATACGTGTACGTACGGTGGTGAAGCGTGATTTTGGTGGACGTACTTGGCACGAAAGGGCGAACGCTATGGTGGTGTCGGTTATTCCTTAAGTGATGTATAGCCTTGTGTTTTCTTTCTTTCTTTCTTTCTTCTTTTTTTTTTGTTCTGATGAACGTAAGTGATGTGTAGCCTTTATGGGAGTGAATGACTGAAGATGTGCTCAACAGTAGATGTAGTGGGGGGGAGGTGGTGTAGGGTGGAGGGGGCTGCTTTTCACTCCCCGCCTCCCCCTTTTTCGATTGGTGCACGTGGGGGGGGTTTTATTTTTGTTGTGGGTGGCATACATATATTTGTTGGGGCGAGATATTTCAGTATCCTATCACTGTCGTCGAATTTCATTCTACTTGTTGCTTTTCAAGCACCGTTAGTTCAGACATTTCTTTTTTTTTAACACGAAAGTGTTTTATGCCGGGGTCCACCACGGCTCCTCTGACGTATTTCCGTCACGGATATGACGTTGTAAAGTATAAACTAACATAATGAGATCAAAGAAAAATTAGAAGAAAAAATTCCGTCGCCGGGCGTCGAACCTACGACCTCTCGCTCCGCAGCGCGCGGCGCGAAACCACTCGGCTACGGGAGCGTACGTTCCTCAGCTTGCTAACGGCAAGCTATTTATACACACCATATACCGTTGGCGGTCCTCAGAGCTCCTCGACTTCAGCGCGTTTTCGTCATCACTAGCGAGATGGCGCGAAGGTGTCACGGAGCGCGCGCTCTAAAGGTCGTCGCGCCTCTCGCTGGGATGAGCGTGCGCCTCCACGGGGCGTGGTCGCTGGTGCGCGCGCGCTTATCTCCTGACCGGGGTATTCGGGCGCTTCGCACGCCTTGTGTTTCCACCGCAAGTTTGCTTCGAAGTTACAGTGGTTAAAGAGTGCACGAAGGTCGCTTCGTTCGCCGCAGCGGCCGCGTTTACGAATGGAGCGCACCGCTTACACACGAAGTAATAATTGTGGCAGTTGTTCGCGCTCGTCCTGTGTATGCTTGTGCGTTCGTTTCGTGCGTCTTTGTGTTAGAGCAGCGCTCTTTAAATGTCGAGCTGTGACAGTTAGTCCGTGCTCGTCTTGTGTACGCTCATTTCGTGCGTCCTTTATGCTTGAGGTGCGCGCTGCATGTTTCGAGCTGCTTGCCGTTCTTCACGTCACATTACAATATGTTGCTGCAGCATTCATTCCTTCTCCCTTGCGGTGAAACAATGCTCAATAAACGCTCAACTACTTATGTGAATACTCGTTTCACTTTCGTGTTATACCGATTCCTTTGACAGAGGGATAAGCCATGTTTTTTTTTCTCTCGCTTCGTGGAAGAGTACATCGAATGTGTCGAGTGATTGCTACGTTATAGCCACGTGGCGGTTTAAATTACCTCGCGGTACATTACAACAATTTATATGCTACCCACTTGAGCCGACAATACAGCAGCTAATCCGGAAAAAAGTTAAGGAGATGACTATAGCAGGATTTTTTTTTCACATTTAAGATCTAGCTTTGAACCATGTCCGCCGAAGTGGTGTAGCGGTTACGGTGCTCGGCTGTGGCGGTTGCATTTCGATGGAGGCGAAATGCTAAAGGCGCGTGTGCTTTGCGATGTCAGTGCACGTTACAGAACACCGGATGGTCAAATTTTCGGAGCCCTCCACTACGGCGTCTCTCATAATCATATCGGGGTTTTGGGACGTAAAACGCCAGATATTATTATATATTTGAACCTTCTCATAGGATTGAAATCCTTGCTAATTTGTTGTGATGACATGTGCGCTATTTCAGCATGCTAGCTTTTCTCTAAACTTTCCATTGTGTATTTCACGTCCAGGCTGTGTCTGAAAACAGCTGGCAGTGTTGTATGTATTGTATAAATGAAATAAAAGTACTAGTCTACGCAAAACTCTTCTGTCTGCAAGATTTCTGTTTATCTAGCGACATTAAGGCTAACGTAGCTTTCACGCGTAATGTTCTTGTTCTGTTCTGAGTGATACTATGGTGTACTGGAATACGGTAGTATGTCGTCTGGCGCCGAAAACGTGGCTCTTTTTGCGATGACGGCCAGCAGTGCCAGGGCACACCGTACTACTGTGCCGTAACCTGTCGACACATCTTCCTTAACGCTATCGAGTTAAAATTTCCAAAGTCTATTGTCGTTGTGCCGGGTTTCATTAATATAGACTCTGCACCACCTGTGGCGCGTACCCGTATACCATGGGCCGTGTTATGCGGGTATGCGCAACACGTGACTCGTGGAAAGGATTTCATGACATACGCGACAGGCAAGCCCCGTTATTCATGTAATGACTTGTGTGTCGCGTTCGTCATACACTTATGTCCTCCTGTACCAATTATAGTATGTACGAAGACGACCACGAGAGTGCCCAGACGTATGCGAATAGATAGATAGATAGGTACAAACGGTCGAAGTGCCTTTGGTTTGCTAAGAAATACTTCGCATTTAAAAACTGCACCGCTACACAGTGACTCCATAAAATAGACACACCAGAAAAAAAAAGTTATAAAAGAAGAATAACGAAACTGCAGGTGAATGATCTAACTTAAGTATCGTTCGTGCTTTGCTTAGAGGCGGTCGAGCGAAACGAAGTGATGCGCTGCCTTTCATCAAAGTCCTCTCTGTGACGATATCGATAAGGATTAGTTAGGAAAAGTGTGACCATAGAGACGCTTTAGACGAGCGTGCCGGGACATGCTCTCTCTCTCTCTCTCTATATATATATATATATATATATATATATATATATATATATATATATATATATATATATATATATATATATATATATAGCTAGATAGATAGATAGATAGATAGATAAAAAAACAATTCCGCTGACGTCTCCAATTTTTAGGGGCGAAGAACCTTAGGGTGTAGGCTTGTCCGTTGTCTGTCCGTGCGTCCGTCACGGCACAGCACATGCAAGGTATGCAAGGTGCCCACTATACGCCCACCATAACTTTCATGAAGTAGGGAAGCACCCACTATGCCATTATTCGTCATTCTGCTGATAAGCGAGGTAACCGCTACACATCTGTAAGGCATTATGTGCACTTTGTTCGTGCTGTGGCTGATGACGATGAAGAATAAGCGCGTTCCAGACCACACATTCTCTTTCTGCCATGTATGAAAACGAACGTGAACGCGCTCTTGCCCGCGAAAGGTAACGCCGACGCAGACAACAAGCTAACCCGGAGGCGAGAGCTCACGAAGCAATGACAAAGTGGCAACGCCGACAACAAGTTGCTACTCCGAAGGCGAGAGCTCGGGAAGCAGCGGCAAAACGGCAACGCCGACAACAAGCTGCTACCCGGTGTTGAGGGCGCGGGAAGCAGCGGCTCAACGGTAAAAACATATTACATATACTGCACACACGCGTTGTCTCTCATTTGCATGCGCGAGTGGGCAATGTCACGGATGATTTACGGTAAGAACGATCCCCAGTGCTTCGCCCACTCGTCATGATTCACTTCGTGGAGATGCGTGGATTTTTTTTTGTTGCCCACTTCTTGATTTAATGTCCATATCCACTTAAATTTTCTTCGCACATTGACCTAGCTAAGAAAACTCACAGGGTCCCTTATGCAATCGCCGAAGACGACTCGAAGGCGAAAGCCATCTTCTTTTTCTTCCCAGTCAATGTATTGATCCTGCCCCTTCCGCCTGCGAAAACTTTTTGAACGTAACGTGGTTTTACACTGCCTCCGAAATCGAAGGAATTAGAAGCTTTCTGTACCTCACACGATTTTACGCAGCCTCCGTGATCGGCACACCTGTGACCAAGCAACGATATCCTGTGATGACGTCATCATATTGATGACGTCAGCGTTCGGAGTTTTAAGGCTAGAAAAATAAATTTATGGCGGTTAATGTTTCCACGCCGACTTTGCTGCACTGGCACGAATGGAGATTCGTGCAGAACGTTTCGTATCGTGCCAATAGGGAACTAGACACTCTTAGTGCCCTGTTTTCTATGTATTCGTGCCCCGAAGTTATTGCACTTACATATGGCATTGCGGAACTGACAAATTAACGTAACACCAATTTAATAAGTGCGCCTAAAGCGAATTTAAGGTGACAGTGGTACGCCAGAGGTGTTACCAAAGTTCAGCTGAAGATAAATTCATATTTGTATTGGTTGTTGCGTGACTTAACAGCTTATGAACATTCAGGAATTGCAACGTAGGCTCTGCGACATCAATTAGTAGTTTTATTTTGAAGCCTGACAGCCAGCGGATACTGTTTTAAATGTTTAAATATTCCAACGTGCTGAAAATACGACTAATACACCTTGTTGAATTCACTGTTTGCGTGGTTTAAGTGTCGTTCTAACAAACACGACAAAAGATGGACGTTAAAAGAAGAATAGCTTCTGGATGCTATAGCATCCAGAAGCTATTCTTCTTTTAACGTCCATCTTTCGTCCTGTTTGTTTGAATGACACAAGCTTCCGCGCATAGTGCCGTTACTATTAGCTTATTGATTCGAATTTTCATTGATATTTATGTGCAACTGCAGACCTCGTGTTCCCCACGTATCTTAAGTATTTGCGAAGACGGTTTGTGCCGTAAGCTGCTGTAAGAGCCCACGTTCGCAGTGTTTCCCCGTCGACAACGGTCATGTAACGAACTCAGCTAGATACGCAAGCTTGCGAAACATCTCAAAACTATTTTGCGCAAGCGACCTTGGCAAGCGTCGGTGGGCCAACGCAATACACGTATACAATGTGAGACTCGAGGCTTTAAAGTGGCCAGGCACAGAGACTTGCCGAGGCGAACCAAAGGTGAGCCGAGGATTAGCTCGGTTGCAACAACCCCGGGGGTGTTATTCTCCCGATTACCCAATTAGCTCGAAAGCAAACCCCGAAATGCCATGCCAGCTGCGATTTCATCACGAAATGCTAAAACTTTCGTGTTATCTCTGTGGCCAAGTAGTTCGAGTACATAACGTCGGCTGGATGGAGGTTCAGCGTCCAGTAAAACGCTTTCAAAGGCGTTGCTCAAGTGTCTTAAAAGACCCCTAAACAACCTCTTAAAATACAAAGAACGAGCGCATCATTCTCTCCTGGCGTTTCTCGTATTTTCGGCACAATTCATGACGCCAGCAGCCTGTTCGCGTGACCTCGTGAGGAAATAAACGCTTGATTGGTCCATACACGAAGGATTTAAGTTGTGGATTGTCTCCTAGCCTGCTTTGCCATGCATTCGGACGCCTGCTCTGCCTTGTCTCGCATGGCTATCGTGCGCCATCGAACTGATTTGACTTTCTTTTGCGTGTTTTCGACTGCGCAAAGCGGAAATAACAGCGTGTATCCGAAAAGCGCAAAATCCTGATATGCTCAACGCTTAGTGCTGTCATTGTCCACTCGCTTCATAAAGAAATAAGTGGCAAGGAGGAGATAGCGCCGAAGGGCAGTGAAGGCGAGATAGAAACCACTCTCTCGTCTTTTGAACGTTTAGGGACCCTTTAATGACGGCGTACACGTGCTGTGGCCGTTAGCAACAGCAGCACCGTGCTATGCAGCGTTGATTTCGTCTGTGGAGACTGGCGTAATTTCCTTTGATGAGGTTGTTGTGCGTCTAGGTTTACCGCGCAGGCGAGCTTATTGTCCAGCCATTCACTGGTGATGAGCCCATTGTCCTGACATTACAGGCTTGTTGGACTTGGGCAAGACCCATCGTGCTTCGGCTAATGAAGGCCTTTTCTGGCTCCTAATCTTAATAATATAACGCAGACAATGACACGTACAGTACTAACAGGTTCAAACGCGACATTCGTTTTTCTCTTGTATAACGACAATTGTCAGTGATTTGCTCGTGACAACCGCGTCATGTCGCTGCGAAGCTGGCCGCTAAATGTAACGTTTTCTCTGATGTAAGTGTTCGAGTCAAAGCTACGCCGATATGGCACGAACTGCAGACTTTTTGAAAACGATAGGCGTACGCATGTGCATTACTTAGCCTTAAGTTTTCGCGTTTCAATCCGTGAGTACTGTACAGTGAAAGTCCTTGCGAAGCGCAGTTGTTCTCGCTGCAAGACAGTCCAGATAGCTTTGTAATGTTTTCATAACCAAGTACTTTTCTGGCCGCTTCCTTAGTTAACGTATGATGGTTAAGACACACCGTCGGCTTCAGTGTTTGAAAACGTAGCCAGTACCTTCTTAATGATAATTGCCTCATAAGTGTACTGAGGTCTATAGTCCCCAAACGAGTACAGGTTTCACTGTAGAAATGCTGCGCCCAGCCTAGAGTTTTGTTTATTGCCCACTCTTGATCACTGGCAAGTTCTCAGTATGATTTATAGGCACGAGTTATTACAGCAGAGCTGTTATGGTCGAGGTTCGCTGTGTGTCGTAGATAGAAAATTATCATCATCATGAATCGGCACGCGCTCAGTCATCGCCCGAGAATTCTGCACAAATGGTTCACAAGAGAAGCTGAAACGGGCCCAGCATGCGCTCCGCTGTGACCGGGATCGGGCGACTTAGTGTGAGCAGCGCTAATTTTTAGGGGCGAAGCTCCTTAAAGCGGCACCCGTTCGTCCCTCGTCGTAGTCGTAGTGCGTAACCAGTCTTACGCTTTGACCTCCAAGGTGGTGCCGGTGGGAGATTTCTCCTGTGCGTTGTTGAACAATAAAAAATTCGCAGCGTGCGCGTTAACTAAAAGCCAAATTCTTCTGTCTCTCATTCCCCATTAGCAGCCATTGGCATGTTCCAGTAGGAAACGTTAGTAGAAGTAGAAGTGTTAAAAGCCGACTTCTGCTGTCTCTCATTCCCAGTAGCAGCCATTGTTTAGCTCCAAGGTAGTGCCTGGTGAGATTTCTCCTGTGCGTGATTAAACAATAAAAATTTTGTTCAAAACGCCGTTGATTGATGAAATAAACCAACGAAAGACGCCAGATGTATTCTAAAAGCAAAACGAAAAGACGCCAGATGTTTCTAAAGCAAAACGAAAAGACGCCAGCTGCTTAACGAAAGACGCCAGGTGTTTTCTAAAGCAATGGTTTTATAATCAAAACCATATCGCGATACAGGTTTGTAGTTGACGATGCTCGTTGCCGTCGGTGTGTGCTCGTATGCAAGAACCACTTAGCTTACATTTCACCGACCACAAAGCGGTCATAATGAAAGGACAACGGAAACCAGCAATAAAAGTTTGATAAAACATTTAATCAATCGTTTCACGTCAATTTTATCGGGCGAATTAACGGAAGAAATTTCACGGTTTAACCGATGATTACTTCCAGGAGCTTCGCCCAATCTCATCATCATTCACCTCGTGGATCTGCCGTCAATTTTTTTCGTTACTACGGTTACTAGAGAGCATGCTATTTCGCCTCATTTCGTGGTCGAAAACCCTTGAGGTGTCAGCTTTATGGAATGGCTCTCAAAATTATTATGGTTTAAAAATGGGACAAGAAGAAAAGAAAAGGAAATAGTGTTCGGATTAAAACCTTGTACTTTTAATAAAGTTTTACTCTCTCTCTCTGACGTGGTCAAGTGAGACAATTAAAAAGTAGCACGGAGCCAGTGTTCACGTTCTAGTGCACATTGTGTGGTTCTGTTTTGTCAGTTGTCTTTTCTGCAGTTACTCGAAGTGACTTTTCAGTGCCCTGACGTGAGATGATCTTCCAGTGCGTTTTGAGTGGATTTCATTATTGGGCTGCTCTTGAAGTATTTTAATGTATTGAGACACCTAAGTTATTGTCACCTTTCTTATGTTCTTTGTCCGCTTGTATAATTCTTCTTGTTGCACATATTTGTTCTATGTGAAAATCTGTTCTATGTGAAAAAAGGTTGGCGGTGCTTCCTAAAACCGCACACCTACTGATGTATTCATGCACACACACACAAAAAAAAAATCGTGATATGAACGCTAACTTTCAATTCCGGTGTGGTACTACACCCGAAAGCCGTCAAGCTCTTAGAGCAATTTTGTATAGGTTATACACATGGAATGAAACGAGACAAAATGAGAAAGAGTAAATTATAATCACGCCGAGAAAAAAAAGAAATGGGGACAGAAGAAGGAAGAGATGTGTTAACGGGGCTTGGTGCCATGATTTCCGACACAAAACGCAGCGTCTTACAATATTAATCTTCCCATTGTCCCGACGAGGCTTCGAACAAAGGCTTCAGAGCCGACGCTGCTCCTCTCAGTGAAAAAGACCTCGTTATAGAATTTGCCGCCTCGCTTCTCCGGTTTTATCCGCGTCATTTCCCAGCCCCCCTCCGTGTTCTTCATATTCGTTAAGTAACCCGTAAACGAGGTCACAATGACGCAACACGAAAGGTTACAAAAAAAAAAAAAAAAAAGGAGACTCCGCCCATTCGCTTTTGTTGCACGCATCGGTCACACTTCATGAAACGTGAGCGACGTACACCTTTCACTCATAGCTGCTCTGCGGACTATGCTGCTTTCTTCTAATTTGTTGGATTTTTTTTTTCTCTCTTACGGATGAGCGAGTGTCGGTGCACGTGATCTTGCGGGCATTTGCTAGTCGTAGTTCACGTTTGCTGTCCCCATATACTATATAAGTGAGATGGAGTGGTCGGAAGTAAGATTTTTCGGACACTTCCGTCCTAACCCCTGGGTAGTTCTCAGGTATATTCCGTCATTAGAAAGTAAGCTAACCTAAAAGTAAGCTAACCTAAATAAGATAACCTCAAAGCGGGGGAGGAGATGGCGAGGAACGCCGAAAATTGTTGCTCCACGCATCTTTTTGTCTATGGATGCGATCCGCCAGAACCTATAGCCATATACAGCTTGATTTGATACACTAAACGCTTAGTGCTGACATTGTCCAGTCGCTTTATGAAGAAATAAGTGGCGAGTAAGAAGGAAGGAAGGAAGGAAGGAAGCAAACAGAAAGGGAGAAGGCAGGGAGGTTAACCAGAAAAACTTCCGGTTGGCTACTCTACACTGGGGGGATTAGGGAAGGGGAATAGAAAGATGAGAGAGAGGAGGGAAGAGAAGGAAGAGAGAGAGAGGCAGTGAATTCACTGCAGCGTGTGGAACTGCACCGCAAGTTATAGGCGTTCACACAAGCCCGTCGTCCTCAAAAAGCACAAGAGGGCTTTCACTGCCTTGTGGGCTGTCGAGAGATGTGGACGGTGCTGTAATAGCACCTGCACAGAAAGTGGACGATCATCCAGTCGCCGCAATGCGTTGGCAAGTACTTGTCTCTCTGAGGCAAAACGAGGACAGTGGCACAGCAGGTGTTCGATATTTTCGTCGGTGCCGCAAACATCGCATGCCGTATACTGTCAGTGCCTATAAGAAGGGCAGTGAAGGCGAGATAGAAACCACTCTCTCGCATTCATTCCTTCGCCCTTGTGGCGAAACAGTGTACAATAAACGCTCAACGATCTCTGTGAAGACACGTTTCACTTTCGTGTTATACCGGTTCCTATGACAGAGGGATCAGCCATGTTTTTTTTTTTTAGGGCCGAAGCTCCTAAGGGTGTGGGTCTGTCCCTCCTCTGTAGTTGTCGTAGTAGTAGTAGGTAGGTAGATAGCCACGTATAGTGGAATGTACCCACCCCACGTGATAAAGATGACGATGACGCAGTATAGTGGAATGTACCCACTACACGTGATAACGATGAAGTATAAGCGCGTTCCAGTATAGTGGAATGTACCCAACTACACGTGATAACGATGACGATGACATCATTCACTTCGTGGATATGGCATGATTTTAGGGGCGAAGCTCCTTGGGGTGTGGGTCTGTCCCTCCTCTGTAGTAGTAGTAGTAGGTAGGTAGGTAGCTAGCCACGTGTAGTGGAATGTACCCACTCCACGTGATAAAGATGAGGATGACGCAGTATAGTGGAATGTACCCACTACGCGTGTGGCACTTCTCATTGGAGGAAGGCGATCGTTCGATTTAGCGCTCGGTCTCGGTGCGCTTTCACTTTCACTCGGAGTCGCCGGATGGATCCTGCGGAGCGACGAGCGCGCAAGGTGGCGGCAGCGCGCGCTCGCAGTAGTTGGGGACTTTAACGTGGACATCATTGACAATAATTGGCTTATCCAACATATGGCTTCTAGATATGCACTCAGATGTATATCGTTTGACCATATGAAACCTACCACGATCCGAGGAACATTGCATAGACGTAGTATTTGCAAATTGTCCACTGCAACCCATACAGGAACCGCTCTCCCATCATTTCACGGATCATAAAGTCATCATAATGAAGGGACACCGCAAGCCATCCATCGCCTAAGAACAAATAAAAGTTGATTTGTGTATATACACACAGTGTTTCTCACGTCTTTACATGATGATCGACTGGGCGAATTACACGGAAGATTCACGGTTTACCGATGATTCCCTCCGGAGCTTCGCCCACTCATCATCATTCACCCCGTGGATATGCTGTGATTTTTTTTGCTATATACTGCGCTATGCAATATAGAGAATTTATACCGATTTTATACCAATTTCATACCGTGCTGTGCGAACTGCGCTCACAGTGCGAGCGAGGCGGAATCCTCCATCACATGGCATGGGCATGCGTAAGCGCACCACTGATCACACCTATTCCGCATTCCATAATACGAAAACAGGATGACGCCGAGCGCGTGTTCGCGTTGGAGATCATGTTTGCGCTTTACATAGTCCATCTCTAGGCGCCCCGGGTTTGCGTTACATACGTTGCTGGATTTGAACCGCGTCCGGTACCCATCACTTGTTCAAAGACAGCTCGTTACACACACACACTAATTCGTTCAGATAATGACTGGCAAATAGGCGGATAGCGTCCAGCAACAGCCACGCCAAAGGCTTCTTAAGCCCACACATGTTCTTGGCCCTTGGACAAACACTGCATACGCATTTCTAGCAACATAGGCACTTGTAACCTTCCTGAGACACACTGGCTCATTGAGATACTTTGTTGAGTTTCGGGGTGTGTACCTTGTGTATCTGTCAAGCACTGAGCGTTTTTTGATGATTTCGATTTAATTTGAAAGATTTTGTATCTTGTCATACAGTCTGAAATAAATGCGTCGCAAAAAAAAAAAGAAAAAAGAAAAGCTGTCCACCCCTGTCCGCTCTCTCTTGGAACCTCTCTCTTTAGAAGAAAATTTCGAACTGACATGAACAAAATTCGTGTCAGAAGTACATCTTTTATTCAAAAGTTGCGAAAGTGGTGACAGAGTAATATTCAAGAAATTAAACATTGAGAAAAGAATGCCTGGCTTACATTAATACGAGCCGTTGTCCTCATACTGCGATGCAAGCAAGTGCTATGCATGATGCCTAAAACTGCGAAACGCAGTTCGCCGTATGGCATCGCTGCGCGATGAAGGCGAGTTGAATCAATTTGTCGGCGCATACGGCAACTTGACTCAGTAACGCATTGCAGTGCTCGGCCTTATTACCTTGCATTTTCCACGCATGCCCACTTCCTTTCTACGCGTACGCGTAGAAACGGTACTTCGGCGTTATTCTTTAGTAAAGTGGGAAGTACTCGCGTGCCAGAAAGCGTCAGGACACTCAAGATCTACGTCGTCAAAATGCGGCGCGTTATCACCAAGGGAGGCTGGCGCCGCAACAACTACAGAAAGAAGAAGAAGAAGAAGAAGAAGAAGAAGCAGAAGAAGAAGAAGAAGAAGAAGAAGAAGAAGAAGAAGAAGAAGAAGAAGAAGAAGAAGAAGAAGAAGAAGAAGAAGAAGAAGAAGAAGAAGAAGAAGAATATTATGTAGAGGAAGTATGAGCCAGTTTCCCTAGGCGACAAAACAAAACAAAACGGACGAGGGACTGAGCAAAGAAGTAGGTGCGATATAGAACACTGCGCACCAGCACATGACTGTGAAGTTCTCTCGATTTTCTTCTTCTGGGAACTTATTTTATTGGTCCCGAGTCACATTCTTCCTGTCGGCATAACTTCAGACCCAAGGTTACGCAGGAAAAAAAATAAGTAGAGCTTAGAAACCGAAACAAGTACAATGGGCGGCTCAAAAAAAAAATAAATAAATAAAGGAAATGGTGCTATATGAGCGAGTCGATAAACGTTTCATCCCATTTAAAAGGCGTCCTGCGGGATGTGGTCGAAATCGCCGGAAAATGTAGATGACGAACATGACAGAAGAGTCGAGCGGCAATTTAAAATTTGCCTAAGAGGGAAAGCCCGGCGATGGAGGCACTCGCCGGTGATAAAATTGTCATCAAAACGTGCTCGAGCTTCCCCGCTTCAGCAGTTTTTTATTTCTTTCATGCAGCCGAACGCTTTTAAAAAATTTTGTGGCCGCCTCGCCTGGCTTCGTTATACGTGTCGTTCTTAGGTCACTTCCTTGTGTTCCTAAATGCCTCATTTCCTCACTTCTCGCACTACCTCGGTTTTTGTTTCCTTCTATGCGCCTTTCTTTTATTTCCTTCGTCGAAGGGTACGGTGGGGTTCTGCACTCTGTCGCATAAGTTCGTGACTTGTCCATAGATATTTTCTGTGGTCTAATGTCTACAATCTTTATTCAGACCCATTTGAAGAGAGAGAGAAAGAGAGTGCAAGGAGGTTAACTCATCTAAAAGTTCGCGGACAACAAGTGGGCCAACGGAAACGGACAAGTTAAGTACTCTTCGTGATAGAGGTGTTATATCTAATAAGCGATCACAACAAGACAGAAAGACAGAAGTGTAGGGGAAGGCGGAGGCTTGAAGTGATGAATAGTCGTTGAGCAACGAATAGCGCTGGAGCCAACGTTAGAAAGACACACTCAAGAAACGAACACATGTGCACTTGACCTCTGAGGTGCATGCGAGCGTGCTTACGCCACGGTTGGAGATTGGGCTAGTCAGTAACACATCTTCAGAAAAAAAAAAAAAAAAACCAGCGCAGGAGTGGACAACGGACAAAGAAAGGAACATCACGACTGATGGCTTCGTATCAAGGACACTGAAGTGCCGGCCGATCATGAATTATAACAACACCACTAAGCCACTTCACCTGGAAAGATCGCCATGATCATTCTGTCTACTGCAACTCACAGTACAACGTGAGCCTATGTTGAATTAGAGGAAATGAGCGTAAGATTAGGTAATGCGACTAAATGAGGCAAACCGTCAATAAAACTCTTCCTTACTGTGTAATTTTATGTTTTCACGTCTTACGCGACGGAACTGCAGCGACGCACGCTCAAGACGCAAAGAAATGGACGTGCTGGTATAAACTATAGCGCGCGAAGCTGTATAAATGTACGCGTGCTCTTGTTCTCATAAGGTTTTCTGGCAGTGTTACTCTACTTTCCGCAGGCTATAGTAGCGGTGAAAGGTACATGTGACCAAAGGTACGCTTGCTGCGAAGAAAAAAAAAAGAAGAAAGAAGATTAGCCCAAGTGACCGTTGGCCGGAACCATTGGCGTAGCAAGTGGGGGGAATGGGGAGGGGGGGGGGGGTCAGCCGCCCCCCGAAATTTTTTTCAATTTTCCATGCGTACACACACACACACACACACACACACACACACACACACACACACACACACACACACACACACACACACACACACACACACACACACACACACGCACACACACACACACACACACACACACACACACACACACACACACACACACACAAACAAACACGCACACACACGCACACGCACACACACACACACACACACACGCACACGCACACGCACACACATACACACACGCACACACACACACACACACACACACACACAAACACACACACACGCACACACACGCACGCACACACACGCACACACACACACACACACACACACATTGGCTACGTCCCTGGCCGGAACGGTTATTTGTGCTAATTTTTAAAGTGAAAGCCTTTAATGTCTCATGCTCACGTCCATCCGTCCGTCCGTGCCCTGGCATGGTGCCAGGTGGCCGCCGGGGCGCGCCAACGGACGCCGGTCACGCCTCGCGTCGGACTCTACAGCGCTCGCGCTTTGCTTGCATAGCATCGCTGTGCCCAGCGTGTCCAATCATGCAAGAAGGGAGACGCGCGCATCGCGTTCCATTCTGACCGACCCCGTCTCAATGGGCAGAGGCGTTCGCCGAACACACTTTGGAATTTACAAAGTGTCCTTCAATTTTTTTCTGCGGGGACTATACACGCGGCAAGCACTGAGAGCACTATAAGAGCGTGGTGGCCCTAAAGTGCGCTCTGATGCTAACAAGTTATGTAGTAGAACTCGCAGAATTGCTTCGAAGGTTCGACAGTACAGGAGCGCTTCGCCAGAGAAGCTCTGCTGGAGGAACGAGCCTGACTGCATTTATTAAGGCGAAAGCCTTTAATGTCTCATACTCGCGGTGACCGATTTACGTCCGGCCCCCTATAACGGTGCCACCTGTGGCGTGTCCCCCCTCACACGGGAGGATAAATGAGCCTTACGAGCGCTGGAACGCGGATGGCGTCTGCACGATGCGCAAAGCGTGAGAGTACGAACGCATGCGAAACGGAGGCCGATTAGTCTCGCGTCTCGCTGCGATTCGCGGTAAAAATTAAAAAAAGAAAACAAGCACACATTCCGTTTGTGTGCCATTCCACAGGGAGTGTAAAAAAAAAAAGACATGGCATAGTCAGTCGTATGTCCACAGGCTTTCGCCGAACACACTTTGGAATTTAGTGTCCTTATGTTTTTTCGTCGTTAGCACAGTGTCCTAGAAGAGGTGACGGCCGTGCCTCACCCGTGAATTTCTATACACGGAAACGTCTTCTAAGGTAACGCATATTGACGACGCGTACGCATCATTATCCCAGCCGTTTCATTAGGAAGAAGAATAAATAGGTAAAGTTTCGGCAGCAGCGCCCCGCTCGCGCACTCTCTGTTGCGCATCATTGGTCCAGGTACGTTCCCAGTGAATGTACCCATATTACTAGCGAACAGTGCCTTACCAGTGAATGTACCTGGATATACGATGCTCGAGTTCGGCTTCAAATCACTGGATGAGCAAAAAAACTAAAACGCATTAACTGACTTTAGAGCGCGCGGTGTCTGTAATGACACCCTAACGACCTCGTCTCTGACGCCCAAATTCGTGCGAAGACTACGCTATGGAATCGAATGAGCCGTGGAAGTGAAACTGGAGGACTTTATGGAAGGAGCGTTCCGGTGATGGTGCGCATCAGCGTTTCTTTATGGCCACGTGTGGAGAGCACAGGCGGATATGGCTTGATCTGAGACAGGCGTGCATTAGACTGTAATTATCCGCTAAGCATATAAGACTTAACTGGAGAACCTCACGGGAACTATCCGCGCATCATGTGCCCAAATTGATACGTCTCAGAGAAGACTTGCTAATAACCTTCTATACGCGCAATATTAAGATTTGAACGGTTTTATGGAGGCTCCTTTTACATTTCGGTGCCAGATGTGCACAAAACGTTTAGTCGTAGGTTCGAACCTCGCCAGGAAGCGAGGAGGTATTGTTTCGATGACAAATAGTCATCTTCCTGCAAATGAAGCCATAAGAATTTATGGCTTCATTTGCGAAAATAAAACAGCACGAAAGACGGGACGAAAGACACAGTACGACAGGACCAGTGCTGACGGCTTCATTTGCAAGCACACGAATTCTCGCCGCAGCCTCTGTTCTTGAGATCGGGATGGTCCTGCTTCTTGGACGCAATCTGCATGCGCAGATCGAGCAAGGTGCATCAGCATATTTATTGCCCAACATGCCACAATGGTTTAGGAGCACTCAGGCTTGACGTCGTGTCCTTGCTCGACGAGGTGATGAAGCGGCTCTATAGTTTGTAGAGTTGTTCGCGGAGGTCGTGGCGTAAGGCGGAAATGAAACAATGGAGTCACTGAACACGGTCCGTTTCACGGGGGAGAAGCAAGCTCACTACGAAGAGACGCGAGCTCCGCGGGAGTCAGTGTTGTCTTGTGGGATGCCTTAATCATCGCGGTGGTGACTTTCGCAGGAAAGATACTGATTCGGTAGGCCCGTTCACACTTAGTGATGCATCAGTATATATAAGTGGGTACTTTCATTGTATGTTTCGCGCCGTAAAAAGCAGAGAAAGTTTCTTGAGAGCTGGAGGTGACAGTTGTGTTTTTGTCGGAATTCTTGTAGCTGAAGTTGAACTTGTGGAAGAGCCAAATGCCGCGGAAAAATCCGAACTATCGTTAAATGCGTATGGCCTGATGGAAGGTAGGAACGCTATGGACAGGATTGTCTGACAAAAAAGAAGGGCACTTGGTTGGTCCTCTGGCTGTTTAGAGAGAGAAATGGGCAGGCGCGAGCAGGCGCGAGCATGACTCCACACGTGTGCTCTGATCGCTTCTACGCGAATGAAAGGGTAGATATAAGATCCTGTAAATGACTACTGGTATGAATAGAAACGTATGAATGCTCATGATTCCGCATCATTTAGTAATGTTCTGAACGATCGCCTAACACTGCACATTGTGATCCAAAATGACACTTGAGGACGCATGGTTCAGTTCGCGTCCTGCTCACATGCGTTAATTATTAGGCTACGCCACAAGTCAGAACAAAGAACCAGAGTCATGCCAGTACCCGTAGAGATTGTAAAAGAAAGCGCGGACACAACAGCAGCTCCAATGCTGCGCTTTCGTGGAAGATACGCCTTTGTGCCTAAGTAGGCGTACTGCCTAACGATGTGCGAAATCGATCCTTGTCTCCCTCTGTGGCTGCCGGCTATCATTTTTTCCTCCCCGGGCAATTGATTTTCCGCACACTTGCCTCCATTCTTCTTCGATAGATTTTTTTTTCTGTCCAAGGCAAGTTACTAATGGATTCCTCACAGGCTGAGGCTGTCACCGTCAGCCAGTGGCGACAGATGGAGTCGTGGTCGCAGAGTCTTGGCTAACTATACACGTTAGGTTTTGCTGACGCCATAAACCAGTTGCTCTCCTATGATAGTTAATCCTTTTTTGGATGACATTGCGGCACATTTGCCGTGCATCGGTCCGTTCGTTCCGTCCGTCCGTCCGTCCGTCCGTCCGTCCGTCCGTCCGTCCGTCCGTCCATCCATCCATCCATCCATCCATTGATACAGCAGCTTGTGGAACCTTTGTCCAGCATCTTCGAAGTGGAGCCGGTTCCACTGGTTCCTGCTATGTCTCCACCTGTCACAGCTTTGGAACGGTGCGCGAGCTTCTTCTAGAATATCATGGTCTTAAAGAAAAAGTTTGTCTTCGAGTGTGAATTAGAATTGAAGATACCACTTTGTATTGCGAGCTGGATCAGAAAGAGAAGGAATAAGCTTTATGAAGAACAGCATGCGAGAGAAGCGAGTGTGTTATTTTTTATATTGTCAGCTTCTGCGCTCTGCACTGCGGTTGTTCCCTCAGTCCAGAAGTCCAGCAACCACAGTGGTTCTTCTCGCTCAGTAGCCCAATTCCAACTGGTCCATCGCGTCGAAGCTGGACAGCGCTGCATGTATGCAGATGCGCTAAAGACGGAAGTTCAAGGTTCAGAAACCGCGGTGAAATTGTTTTCAGGCTTCAGTGGAGATATGTGTGGTTCACTCACTGTCTATTTTATTTTAAGGTATGACTGCTTTTTTTTATATACTTCATACGTCCATAGCTCAGTTTTCGCAGTAGACCATTGTTGGCTTCCAGCCCATCCTTCTTTCACTGAGAATCCAGTTTTCCGGAGAGGGTACATTCATGAGCGGCAATAGCTATACCGCTGTCGTGCCGCACCATCTCTTTTTCTCACTAGCGTCTATATCATTAAACATTACTATCTTCTCTTCTATATCCCTACCCCAAATGATTTCGAAAATTTTCCGTTTACCGTACACTATTTCGTTCCAGAATAGTGCCGTAGACTGGTTCATTCGGACCTACTTACCGAACGCGATATGGCGGTCGCAAATGTCTTCGACGGGTTGGATTGGGTGTAGAGTACAATCTTCACATCAGAGTCTATATAACGCGATGAGTTTGCGATAGGCTGCATGGAAAAGCTATACGTATGCCCTGAGGTCGACGACCACCGAAGCAAAGTGCTCGTCTATCGATAGCGTTGCCCCTAACGCTCCAAAAGATTACGCCGTTCCCGCTTGGTTAGGTCAGTCCCAAATGATGTGATTTGCTGTCGTCGTCTTGTGTCACGTGGTAACTTATAAAGTTATCGTTTAAAGGTGTCGCGTATAGGGAAGATAGTTTTTCGCAGTACTGCAGTGGCTTTGAAGGAGGCTGCAGCGTTTTGAGGGAAGTCGAGAGAGGAGCTGACGTATATCAGTAAATCGGTTTAGACTCGGAAGCATTGCTGCAGTATAAAGGGGCGCTCGAAGCTACCGCGCGTGTGAGTTGTGTGTGTGTGTGTCTCTGCGTATGTGAATGCGTGTGTCTGCGTGTTCGAGTAGAAGCGTTCGGCTTTAAAAAATACTGCCGACAGGTTTAAGAGCGCGAAAGAATAAGATAAAAAAAAGAAAAGAGGGATCCATTCTATCCAACAGATCGAAATAGCAAAAAAAAAAAAAAAGGCTCTCGTTTATGTGTTTCCCATTGCACACAAATCTCCGAGTAACGCGCCAGTCGGACTGCATGTCGGCACTTGTACGGGTTTCGACGAAACAATTTTCGGATCCCGAAACAAGGCGGTGTAAGGGCGATAAAACCGAGACCCCCCGCGGGACGATATTTCACGGGACCGAGCGTGAGGGAAGAAAAGGGGGGGAGAAAGGCATCGGTTTTCCTTTTTCCTTCGAGTCTGCCGATTTCCTTTCTTTATGAGTCCTTCTATCGCTCGTTTTGTCCCGCACCCGATCGTTATTGCTATATGTCTTTTTTTTTTAATTTCTGCCATCCCAGAACTTTACACGCACTTGTGCGCGAGGAGAACTAGCGTGCGCCTGCATTCGACGAGCTCAACGTAAATGTCGTTCGCCATTCCCGAATGTCCTTCTTTAGACCGTGGAGAGCCGTTTTACCAGTGACAGTATAGTTTTGGATTTCGATAGATGTCGCCAGAAGTCTGAGATATAAGTAGAGTTAACATTACAGATTTGTAGCAGAGTTTATGACCTGTTATTGGATAAGGTTTTGCTTTTAGAATATAAAGTTTATATCACTTTTGGGGTGGACATAGCACTGGTGGGTTTCTTAGGGAAACAGCGACAGATTGCCAAGCTTATCGCTTCAACATTACAAAAGCAACTGTTTGTTTCGAACAAAATGTCCTCCATGGCTGCTCCCGCCCACATTCTGCAACGGGTACGATGTGCAGTGTAGTATCTTGACCAAAACAAACATGAATAAAGAACCAAAGAATTAAACAAAACACAAATAACACATAAAAACACCCGCGCTGTTGCTGCTGCGGTTGATAACGCAGTTGACTTCCGGTCGTGCATTCCCTTCCTGTTTCTTCATCTGGTTTTCCAACTTTATTTTTCTGGTTTGCACTACCGATCTCTTGATTCTCATACGGCTTCCACAAGGAACCCCCCCCCCCCAAAAAAAAAAAGCAAAGAAAAACAAGGAAATGAAATTAAAAAAGCAAGAATGAATAAAAAATGAGAAAGACGACACGGCAACTCAAAGAGAACAAAATATGCAACGCTGGCTTCATTCAGAATAAATCTACCGGTTGAGTTGTAAAAGTATCTTTTTAAAGGCATGGCTGAAAATGCCAATGGGATTTTTAAAGCTCATGTGACCTTGCACACAATGAGAAATAAAAATCACGCCATATCCACGAAGTGAATGATGATCAGTGGGCGAAGCTCGATCGTTTTCATCCATGGCAGAAAGAGAATGTGTGGTCTGGAACGCGCTTATACTTCATGGTCATCAGCGTCATCGTCATCGTTATCACGTGTAGTGGGTACATTCCACTATACTGGAACGCGCTTATACTTCATCGTTATCACGTGTAGTGGGTACATTCCACTATACTGCGTCATCGTCATCTTTATCACGTGGAGTGGGTACAGTCCACTATACGTGGCAATCTACCTACTACTGCTACTACTACTACTACTACTACTACTACTACAACAACAACTACTACTACTACTACTACTACTACTACTACTACTACTACTACTACTACTACTACAGAGGAGGGACAGACCCACACCCTTAGGATCTTCGCCCCTAAAAATCAGGGTTCCAACCAGCATCGAAAAGAGGCACACTGGGTGGCAGGCAAGCATTATACCAGAGGGTCATGCCAGCGCTTGAAAGTTGTTCGGAAAACGGTCCTATACATGCCTCATACGTCGTTCAAGAAGTCGCGTTAACAGATGCAATGGCGTGGCAGAAGCGTAGAACCACAAAAGCGTCATTCCATGTGAAGCGCCAAACGAGTGGGTTGTTTAAAGCTACCCACCCACTACCAAGACCTCAGCCATAATTCATCATCATCATCCACAGCGTCAACAAAGTCTGCAGCTATGTGGGTGCGCCGATCGCTTTACAGACGCGTGTGGTGGGTACCTCGCTATTTCCCAAAATGATGAATTTTGGCACAGTGGCTATACTTCCCTACTTCGCAAAACGGTTGATTTACGGCGTAGTGGGTACCTCTCTACTTCGCAAAAGTACGATGAATTTTGGCGCAGTGGGTCATTTGCAACTGCACTCGCAATAGTCGCCCAAACACACGACGGGCTTTATGAATGTCGCTCCTCCAGCTCACGTTGTGACTGTGCTGCGTGTGTGCCGCGCAGGCCTGGCGTTTTTTTGTGCAGCACGCCGTGTTTTTCAAGGCCAGCGTCTGATGGGGCACTTAAAGGGCCACTAAACCACCTCCGATATTTTTCAAACATGTCAAGTAAACACGCGCATCGTGTGCAGAATGCCGTCACGATGAACGATGCCACACGCGGCAGCGCTACAAGCCGCGGGCGCGCCACAAATTCGAAAAGACAATCGCTCCTCCTTTCCGAGCCCTTCCGGCCTCAGCATGACGTCATGGTGTGCATATCTGACGTCAGGGTGTGCATATCTGACGTCCATCTGCGATTGGTCGCACGCGAACTACGACTTCCGGTATGTCAGCAATCAGCTGGCCGCGCTCCTCGTTGTTCGTTGTTGTCACGGGATGCCACTTTTTCGACCCCTCGTCACGCCGATTACGCGCGCGCACCCACCCCGCTGACCGGCGCACCGGCTTGGGCGTGAAAGGTTGTTTCTTAGAGCCGCGAAGAGCAGCAGAAGGGAGTGTTGCTTTCTTTGTTCAGTACCGCGGCGACGGCAGGTATGTGGAAAGCCGCAGTGTGCCCCGAAGTTTTGGCTGCAAACGCTCGGCATGAGAATGGAGGCAAGACGCGTTCCAACGGAAAGAGCTGCACGTGCACGAGCCGCCTACGCAGTCACCGTAAACGGGTTGTCTCGTTTGATTAATGGAGAACCCTCCCCTAATTAAAAAGGGGCGTCGTAAATATTTTGAGGGCAGAGTTTGCGACAATGAAACGCGCATGATTGGACCCATGTTGATGGTCCCTTTTTCCCCGGAAGAGAGTGAGGGGACACGAAGGGGATTTAAGCGCAGGACATCGCCCTGCTAATCAGTCTAGTTGCTTGAGAAACATGGAGTAGAAGTAGATCAACGAGTATCTCTCCTAGAAGTTTTTAGTGTGCGCTTTGTATCGGCTGGCCACCTAAACTTAGCCGTTCGCCTAGTTGAGACACGTCTGCAACGTAGGCATCGGGACTTCAATCTCAGGTTAGCTCAACCTGCCTGAGATCTCCTTCAAGCACTAACTCCCGGAAACATCGGCGTTGCAACTCGGACCCACCGACATCGCAGTCGTGCGAGAAATCTGCGGGACTTCTTCAACTTATTTGATCACTGGCTTTACTCAACAGAAAGATATGGACTTCTCGCATCCGATTGTCGTGGACGCAACGCTGCCGGTCATCACACGTATGACTTTCGCGTTTCTTTGGTTTTATTTCATTCCATTGTTAGTTTTAGCGTTAACTGATTTTGTGTATTTTTTGTAAGCTCATTGTTTGACTCTAGTTGTTGATTGTTAGTTTTTTCTGAAGTGTTATATTTAGTGTGCTCGTGCCACAATAGCTAAATTAAAGCTGTTGTTTTGTCCAAACACTTCTCCGATCTTTTCACTGCTTCTACTTGCGTACGGAACGGACCAACCCGCTGTCATTCCCGTCGCCGACTTCGCACTGGCGACGCTTGAGTGACAGCAAAACCGTAACAGTCGTGTTTCCCGCGTGTGCGCGCATGCGAGTCAGCTACTGCGGCCCGTGACGCAACTGCGCGAACTAAATCCAACTGTGTTTAGCGTGGTGTTTTGCGATGGTTTTCGTGCATCCACGATCCGGGGAAGGCGGTGGCGGCGGCTCCTCATCTCGTGCGGAGGTGGTCTGGCACGGCGTGTCACCGTACGGATCCATCATGTTGGCGATCCTTTGAAGGCGTGCGCGCAACACAGGGTCCATGCCGGCACGATTCGACGGGCCGGCACGGCCGCAGCGGTTAGACAACAATATAGTGAACTAGAATATACTCTAGTGGCGCGACCGGCCGGGCTCCGGCGTCAGCCTTTCACACGGATGCCGCGAGGTGGCGCCGCTGCTACTTTTCCTAGGAGCTTCGGCCGCTTCGGCGGCGTTGTCGAGGGCCGTCGCGTACTCTTGCAGAGCTACACTTGTGGCTACATCGAACGCGCGTGTTTGCTCCATGGTTCATGCAAATGTAAAATTACCAGGTTAGTTACTGCGTGGCTCAGCGGTTTGTAGTTACATATTTCGACCAAGAATATATATATATTGTAGGGAACAATGTGAGACGACGACGAAGCAGCCAAGAAAGCAAGCCACAGCGCTAGTGGTATCAACGCGAACGGAGCTTGTGCTTGCCTGGATTTTGGCTGCTTGACGCCTCCCGTTCTGTGACCTTCGCCTTTGACTTCCCTAGCGCTTCCTTGACGTTATATATATATATACACCATGATCGTAAAGTTAAGCGCGGCACTGAAGTGACGAGCACGGGACAGGGATAACACACACAGGCGTTTGTGTGTGTTCTCCCTGTCCCGTCCTCGTCCCTTCAGTGCCGCGCTAAACTTTATGATCATGTTACACCAACAAGGCCAACAATCTACCCTTGGTATATATATATATATATATATATATATATATATATATATATATATATATATATATATATATATATATATATATATATATATATATATATATAAGGAACAAGAAAGAAAATACGACTTTCGTTGGTTTGGCACTGTATATTCCTACTAACGTTTCGTCTGGTGGACCAGACTTTGACAGTCTGGTCCACCAGACGGAACGTTAGTAAGAATATACAGTGCCAAACCAACGAAAGTCGTATTTTCTTTCTTGTTCCTTATATATATATATATATATATAAACCACTTGCGCTATTAACATTCGCTGCACAACGATTGCTCATCACTTGCACACACTTACGGCGCGTTTCCACTGTTATTGTGGTGCTGGCTTATTATATAGGAGGTCACGGCACAAGACACAGTGCTCAGCATAGAAAATGAAAGGAGGGGCAGCTCTTTATTCGGATGGTTGAAAGATGCCAAAAAGGATTACAAGATAACAAATTCAATCTCTCTAATTTAAAACACTTTATCAAAACTATTCGAAGATTCGGAACGAAGAACACTCGTTAGATGGACATGTGAAGAACTTAACATCTACTGGGCATTAGGTGCTTGGCTGCTTCGCGTTTTTTTTTTTTGCATTATTTTCGTTCACGCTTTTAGTTAGAAAGTGCAGACGAGTAGTCATGTAAAAAACTACGACTCTGGTGCAGCGCTTTCAGATGTTTTTGTTCAGCCTTAACTTCGCTAAGGATGTTCAGTATGCACGTTAATAACGTTAATAACGTGCAGCTGTACGTTAATGCAGCTGCACGTTAATAACGTGCAGCTCTAGAAACACGTTGTGAAGGCTTTTTTTCTAAATCATGAACGAACTTGAACAACAAGCTGGACGGATACAGCAGGCCACCACTGTATTTCATGCGTGTGAACTGTGCACGATAGTTGAGACTTTCTGCCCACTCCTTTTGCATTAGAAGTAGTTTCATGCACTCTTCGCACCCAAACTTCATTATGCACTTCCGCGCTACATAACCTGCTGTATAAAATGTAAGCCGATTATCGCTGGCAGATATGACACACGATGCATGGTCAGGCGCACTCTCTGGGAGCGAGCTCGCGAGCTACATGTTTGTTGGTACGGGATGTCTGACAAACTATAGACAGCTGCTCCACCACGGTCCTTGCGAGAGAATGCAGCAGAGTGCACCGGTTCACGTGCAGTAGAGTAGCTGCAGACAAAGCGATATGCGGGATTCAGGCAGCCGTGCTAGACGCGTCGAACTAACGCGCTGAGTGACTCCCGCGCTCCCGTCGCGCGCTCGCGCCTAGGAAAAGGCGCAGCAGCACCACGAGAAACCCTAGCGGCGGTCCGTGGTGTTTCCGACCGCCAAAAGAGGCGGCGCGGCTTGGCGGTCGTGCCACTAGAATGTTCTAGTTCACTATAGACAACAAGCACGCAGTCGACGGAGCACACGGAGTGCGGAGAGTCGCGGCAACCGGAAGTGACGGTGTTTCGAGCAGCGCGTCGGCGATGACGTATGCCTCGGCGAGAGGGCAAAGCGGCTTTGGGAGAGGATACCAACGGAGGGTAGCGATGGAAAGAGCGAAAGGAGCGATCGCCGCGTTTCGATGATCAAACGCCTATAACTCCGCTATTATGGTACCGTTTCGAAAAATTCTCACGGCTCCGTGTTCGTTGTACACTCGTGCACAACTTCCCCACCAAAACTGAATTTCGACCTCTGGGTGGTTTAGTGGCCCTTTAAGGCTTCCGCCTTAAACTGCGGCCAGTGCCGTTTTGCAGCTCTGCAGAGCCCGCGCATTGATTGTATTGGTGTTGCTGCATAGCTGTGTCAAGCTGCGTTAGTCGGGCACTCCGTATACCGGCGATCTTGTAAACTTATGAGCGTCGCAAACTACCAGAACGTAGGACACGCTCTAATATTCCTGCTCTATGGGCTCAAAGCCGCATTGAAATGCGAACAGGCGCGTGAAACCTAAGTTTTCGTTTTCTTTTGTCTCAATCAAGAATGCCTTAAATACTGTTACAATAAAATTCTAACTAGTTTACAAGTGTATGATTTAAAACAGGGGTCGGCAACCTGCGGCCCTCGAAGCAGTATTATGCGGCCCCCCTTCACAATGTCCGCACCCCTCCCTTCCTTTCCCTTGTCACTTCCTATCTGAAGGCCGACATGGCAGTTTTGACTTCAAATTTTTAAACTATGTTCGTAAATTTCAACCTTGTTACATGCGTGCTAAAAATAAACATGATTTACATTCTAGTTTTGTAAATTGTCCATTCACCAAACTTTTCTCTGTCTGCGAGCCCCCCCCCCCCCCCTCCTTCCGGCCCCACGCTGTGTCGGCTTTATGCAACTTGGCGCTTCACCTAAAAAGGTTGCCGACCTCAGATTTAAAAGATCGCCGCGTGCCTAGTATTTTCTTTTATTGAGCGAAGCTTTCATGACTTAGAGATTTTGGTGGCAATATAGTAAGCGAGAAAGTCGGCGCCGGCGAGCCTACAGAAATGTGGCCCTCGAAGGTGCGTCTGTCACATATGTGTATTTCCATGCGCCGTTTTCCAATAACTGCTGTTCCTAGCAATCGTGGGCTTGTCGGTGATTAGTCGTTTCTGACATGGCAATCTCATTTTTTATTGAGGTGACTTGTAATTTCTCGATGCCACATTTCATTGTAGCCTGGATATGAATGCATGGCCATCGTCATAGGCGTGCGCACGGGAGCCCCCCCCCCCCCCCTAATTACCTAAGAGAGAGGGGGGGGGGGGGGGCGAAGTCAGTCCCATACATTGACACAATAGGGGGGGGGGGGGGCGAAAGTTCGTCGCAGCCCGACGAACTTTCGCCCCCCCCCCCCCCCTGAAGGGGAGCCCTGCGCACGCCTATGGCCGTCGTTGTTGCCTTACGCAAATGAAGCGTTGCGCTGTTAAGCAGGTATATAAAAGTTCAATTCCCGGCATGGAGGAAGAAAACAGTCAGGGAGGAGCATTGCGGAATGCGATAGACATAAAGAAAGAAAGGAAGAAATAAAGAAAGAAAAAAAGAAAAAAGAAAGGAAGAAAGAAAGAAAGAAAGAAAGAAAGGGATGAGAGTAGTACGTCAGGCAAGCATACGCAAAGCTTCACTTGCCCCCCATTTTCCCGTTAGGGCAAGGGCTCCTGAATTTTTTTTCTCGTAGGTTCTAGCGATTCAGTAATGTTGTCCTTCAAATTACTCTGGGCAAGTACACCGAGAAAACACGAAGTCTGCGCGAGACAATAGCATTCACCCGCAAACACAGAAAAAACAAGAAGATGACGCAGTAGTATATACCAACGATGTACACAAAGACAAAAAAAAAATAAAAATAAATTAAGGTATACAGTCTGACTGCTGCCGCAGACAGCGAAATCTCTGCCGTGGCGTCGTCGACGGTACCCCGGAAACTGTCCCAGACACACACCGCGGGTCCCTCCAGGGTCGCCTCGCTAATGAACCGTCGCGGCTAATTCGTTCCCTTTGTGCGTGACAATTCCAAGAGCGGCAACTCTGTTCTACAGAGAAAGCAGGAATGAACAACTTGCACCCTCCTTCCCCTACGGCAGCAATCTGGGGCCATGGAACCTTATAGGCGCTCCTAACTTGCCTTTGTCCTGTGGTCACGGAAGTCTGTTACCGCGGGGGGTAATTTGCTTTCCCTCAACTATACCATGGCCAGACTGTGGAGAGGAAATTTTGTTTGCTTTTCGCGAAGCCTGCCATAGTGATTGCGGAGCTGAAGTTACAGCATTTATTTATTTATTTATTTTTCTTCGCTAAATGTACGTTTAGGGGATGCTGACATCGTACTCGATGCCAGACACGTCTTGAGACGAGCGCAGCACGTGCACAGCCAGATTAAAAACAAACAAACAAACAAACAAACAAACAAACAAACAAACAAACAAACAAACAAACAAACAAACAAACAAACGTGCATGGGCCGTGAAGGGCCTGCAGTATATTCAAATAAAAAAAAAAAAGAGGATAGCATAGACCCTCTTAATGCATGCTTTTCCGTTTGGTTTCTTTTTAAATTGAATGTATACAAGAAGAAGTTGGTGTCAATTTATGGCGCCGGTTAATCCTATTCTCTTGCATAATAGTTGCCGTCGCAAAGTAATGAGCAGGCACAAAACAATACAAAGACACATAGAAAAAAAAGTTCCCCATCTCCCGCTAAAGGGAACCATGTGTGGATGCGGGGAGATAATTAGCTTGAGCGGGAGGAACGTCGCCGCTCTCATTTCACGGCAGTGGTCCGGGCGCTCATCCCGGCGCTGCACAGGAGAGAGAATGAGGCGCGTGCGCTCCGTCATTTTCATACCGCGGAACTACCGTGGAGCCCCCCAGCGGAGTATTCAGCTGTCACACCACCTGTCGTGCGCGCCGCTCCGTAGAGGATTCCTAGAGGAAAAGACGGGGGGGGGGGGGACCGTAGGAGAGGAGAGAGAGGGGCAGGGGACGTGCAATCGCTGTGGGATACGGGAGCAGCTCCGTAGAGTAGAGGATTCCTAGAGGAGAGAGGGCGCGCATGCTCTGTGGGACGCAGCAGCCTCTCCGTAGAGTAGAGGATTCCTAGTGGAGAGAGGGGGAGAGGACGCGCATGCGCTGTGGGGATGTGGGACGAGGGCACCGCTCCGTAGAGTAGATGATTCCTAGAGTAGAGGAAGAGGGTGAGCGTACGAGAGCATAGGGGAGGGGACGCGAATGCGCCGTGGGGGGGTGTGGGACGCGGGGGGCCGCTCCGTAGAGTAGAGGATTCCTAGAGGAGAGAAAGGGGGGTGAGCGTAGGAAAGCGAGGGGGGAGGGGACGCGCATGCGCTGTGGTGGTTTGGGACGGGGGAAGGACTAAGCCCCCCTCCAAACACATGCAAGCAATATTAAGGAATGGGGTCAACCTGGGCGACAGACACCACCTGCCTAGCCATTGCTAAGCAGCCTCTCTGTGCTCTCGGCCATTACTCAAGGAATGGGGTCAACCTGGGCGACAGACACCACCTACCTAGCTATTGCTAAGCAGCCTATCTGTGCTCTCGGCCATGACTCTGATGACTGTGATAGGGTTGACGGTCTTCATATTACTACAGTGTTCTGGTTCGCATAATGGGTGCTTCCCTGCTTCATGAAAGTGGCCGGACGCGGGACGCGGGACACGGGACGGGGGACGCCGGACGGACATAGCCCCGAGCATAAGATGCTTCGCATCTAAAAATTTCCTCATCTCCCGCTAAAGGGAACCATGTGTGGATGCGAAGCAGCGAGAGATAATTAGCTTGAGCGGGAGAAACGTCGCCGCTCTCATTTAACGGCAGTGGTCCGGGCGCTCATCGCGGCGCTGCGCAGGAGAGAGAATGAGGCGCGCGCGCTCCGTCATTTTCATATCATACCGCGGAACTACTGTGGCGCCCCCCAGCGGAGTAAGCAGCTGTCACACCACCTGTCATTCGCGCCGCTCCGTAGAGGATTCCTAGAGGAAAGGACGGGGGGGGGGGACCGTAGGAGAGGAGAGAGAAGGGGAGGGGACGTGCATGCGCTGTGGGAGTGTGGGACGCGTGAGCCGCTCCGTAGAGTAGATGATTCCAAGAGGTGTGAGGGGAGAGGACGCGCATGCGCTGTGGGGATGTGCGACGCCGGAGCCGCTCCGTAGAGTAGAGTATTCCTAGAGGAGAGAGGACGCACATGCGGCGCTCGGTAGAGTAGATGATTCCTAGAGTAGACGAAGGGGGTGAGCTTAGGAGAGCACAGGGGAGGGGACGCGCATGCGCTGTGTGGGACGCGGGGGGCCGCTCCGTAGAGTAGACGATTCCTAGAGGAGAGAAAGGGGGTGAGCTTAGGAGAGAGAGGGGGGAGGGCACGCGCATGCGCTGCGGTGGTGTGGGACGCGGGAAGGAGGGACGGACTAAGCCCCCTCCAAACACATGCAAGCAAGATTAAGGAATGGGGTCAACCTGGGCGACAGACACCACCTGCCTAGCCATTGCTAAGCAGCCTCTCTGTGCTCTCGGCCATTACTCAAGGAATGGGGTCAACCTGGGCGACAGACACCACCTACCTAGCTATTGCTAAGCAGCCTATCTGTGCTCTCGGCCATGACTCTGATGACTGTGATAGGGTTGACGGTCTTCATATTACTACAGTGTTCTGGTTCGCATAATGGGTGCTTCCCTGCTTCATGAAAGTGGCCGGACGCGGGACGCGGGACACGGGACGGGGGACGCCGGACGGACATAGCCCCGAGCATAAGATGCTTCGCATCTAAAAATTTCCTCATCTCCCGCTAAAGGGGAACCATGTGTGGATGCGAAGCAGCGAGAGATAATTAGCTTGAGCGGGAGAAACGTCGCCGCTCTCATTTAACGGCAGTGGTCCGGGCGCTCATCGCGGCGCTGCGCAGGAGAGAGAATGAGGCGCGCGCGCTCCGTCATTTTCATATCATACCGCGGAACTACTGTGGCGCCCCCCAGCGGAGTAAGCAGCTGTCACACCACCTGTCATTCGCGCCGCTCCGTAGAGGATTCCTAGAGGAAAGGACGGGGGGGGACCGTAGGAGAGGAGAGAGAAGGGGGAGGGGACGTGCATGCGCTGTGGGGAGTGTGGGACGCGTGAGCCGCTCCGTAGAGTAGATGATTCCAAGAGGTGTGAGGGGAGAGGACGCGCATGCGCTGTGGGGATGTGCGACGCCGGAGCCGCTCCGTAGAGTAGAGTATTCCTAGAGGAGAGAGGACGCACATGCGGCGCTCGGTAGAGTAGATGATTCCTAGAGTAGACGAAGGGGGTGAGCTTAGGAGAGCACAGGGGAGGGGACGCGCATGCGCTGTGTGGGATGTGGGACGCGGGGGGCCGCTCCGTAGAGTAGACGATTCCTAGAGGAGAGAAAGGGGGTGAGCTTAGGAGAGAGAGGGGGAGGGCACGCGCATGCGCTGCGGTGGTGTGGGACGCGGGAAGGAGGGACGGACTAAGCCCCCTCCAAACACATGCAAGCAAGATTAAGGAATGGGGTCAACCTGGGCGACAGACACCACCTGCCTAGCCATTGCTAAGCAGCCTCTCTGTGCTCTCGGCCATGACTCAAAGAATGGGGTCAACCTGGGCGACAGACACCACCTGCCTAGCCATTGTTAAGCAGCCTCTCTGTGCTCTCGGCCATGACTCTGATGACTGTGTTAGGGTTGACGGCCTTCGTATTACTACAGAGTTCTGGTTCGCATAATGGGTGCTTCCCTACTTCTTGACAGTGGCCGGACGCGGGACGGGGGGACGGGGGACGCGGGACACGGGAGGGACGAACAGAGCCCCGAGCATAAGATGCTTCGCATCTAAAACTTCCCCATCTCCCGCTAAAGGGGACCATGTGTGGATGCGAAGCAGCGGGGTAGCTTGAGCGGGAGAAACGTCGCCGCTCTCGTTTTGCGGCAGCGGCCCGGGCGCTCATCGAGGCGCCGCACAGGAGAGAGAACGAGGCGCGCTCCGTCATTTTCATACCGCGGAAGTACCGTGGTGCTCCCAGCGGAGTAAGCAGCTGTCGCACCACCTCTCGTGCGCGCCGCTCCGAAGAGGATTCCTAGAGGGGAGAACCGCAGGTGAGGAGAGAGAGGGGACGCGCATGCGCTGTGGGGGATGCGGGAACCGCTCCGTAGAGTAGAGGATTCCTAGAGGAGAGAAAGGGGGTGAGCGGACGAGAGAGGCGGAGAGGACGCGCATGCGCTGTGGGGATGCGGGACGCGGGCTCCGTAGAGTAAAGGATTCCCAGAGTAGAGAAAAGGGGTAGCGTAGGAGAGAGGCGGAGAGGACGCGCGTGCTCTGTGGGGGATGTCAGACGCGGGAACCGCTCCGTAGAGTACATGATTACTAGGGGAGAGAAAGGGTGCGAGCGTAGGAGAGAGGCGGAGAGGACGCGCATGCGCTGTGGGGATGCGGGACGTGGGTTCCGTAGAGTAAAGGATTCCCAGAGTAGAGAAAGGGGGTGAGCGTAGGAGAGAGGGGAGAGGACGCGCGTGCTCTGTGGGGATGTCGGACGCGGGCGCCGCTCCGTAGAGTAGAGGATTCCTAGAGTAGAGGAAGGGGGGTGAGCGTACGAGAGTGGGGGGAGAGAACGCGCATGCGCTGTGCGGATGTGGGACGCCGCTCTGTAGAGTAGAGGATTCCTAAAGTAGAGGATTCCTAAAGTAAAGGATTCCTAATTTAGATTATTTGTCATCTACACAACTCGTGTGTCGGGACTACGGTATTATTAAAGTTGAATATATGTATACCTTTCGCATTCTGCGATCCTGCTTTTTCTCTTCCATTTCTTTTAAACAATTCATTAAAAATACCGCATGTCTAACTGCAAAAAATGTTTTGTTAAGTACAAGAAGCAGTGATGTTTGGTTTGTTCCGAGGTTTCGCAATAATTACAAATTTCAAACATTGCAATACAATCTACCAACGATTCTCAATAAATACAGTCAGGTAAACAGTTTCTCATTAAAAGAACTGCGATCCTTTTTTGTAAATATAGGCTAACTTTCTGACGCTGTAAAATGTGTTGTTTTTGTACGATTTCATTTTTTTTCTTTCAGTGTGTGCATGCATACCATACCGAATAAGTTGTATGATGGAAAACATATAGCAATAATAATGTCTGTATAATTTTGTTGTCTGATATCTGATGTACATTGTATGATGCAGGTCATACACAAGAAGCAATTTTATACATATCTTTCCCTCGTATTTCGTCATTATTATTTTTGTTTTTCGCGATAGTGGCGTTTATGGTTGTTGCATTTTTCCGTTGTGTTTTTGCTATGTGTGGTGTCAGTATGTTTTTCGTAGCATTGTATATATATGTGTTTTTCTTACACCGTATTTTGGTATTGTAATGTTAGCTTATGTTTCACTTTATCATCATTACATCGTCCCTACTGCCTTGTATAGGGTTCACTGGCCTCGTCAAGCTGTCCATAAACAGCTTTTAGCCAGTGAACCTCTCCAGAACCTGTCTTTTTTCTGGGAAATAAAATGATTTGATTTGATTTGATTTGAGAAAGGGGGTGAGCATAGGAGAGAGAGAGGTGGAGGGGACGCGCATGCGCTGTGGTGGTGTGGGACGCGGGAAGGAGGGACGGACTTGTACGCACTCGTTCAATAACTGTTGCCTCCCACATCTGCGTCTTTTCAGCCCACAGGTTTTTGTTAGTGTTTTTCGCGTGATTAGACGCATGACGCACGTGAGGCTCTATACATGCTTGCTTAAGCCAGTAAAATTCACTAATTATGTCTCACTATCGGAAGTAAAACGTAAAACGCCAGCTGGGCTTTAGATACCGCCCAACGTATGAGAGATAAGGAGGCTTCATACGAGAGCCTTCGCCAGTGAAATGAGCAAGCGTGCAAACTTGAGCAAAAGCACTGTGTTATCGTTAAAACAGAGAGTAAGGTATGCAAACTCTGACACAATAGAAGAGAAGCAGAAGACACAAATGGAGTTTGTGTTTAAGTTATAGACCTGTTTCACTTCGATCATGAGCCCGTGTATGGATGCCTCTCTCTCGATGAAACCATGCCCAATTTTCTATCGTTCTATTGGGCCAGTTTCGAGGTCAGGTCTTGTTCCATTACTCAGCGCACTTTCTTGTTCCATTTTCAAGTGCCCGTTAAGACATTGACAAGGCACCTGTCAATAGATTATGGCAGCAGTACTAAGCTAACTAAGCTTACGACAAATGTGATAGCGTTTCTGAAAGTCCCTGGAAAGAAACGAAAAGAACGTGGCGCTGGCAAGCCCCGATCTCGACGCGGCTTGAATAATGACGCTTGTCACTACGCGGCGCTGAAAAATGGCAGTGGATGTCACTCGCCCTGGGACGCGTTCGTCCAAATGGGCGAACTTAGCCCTGTCATTTTAGCGAACGGTGCTTGCATAAGGCGTCAGGCGCCATGTGTCATCGTTGCTCTTGGAGCAAACATGCTAAGTAGCGCTATGAATAACCAGAGCGAGAGAGTAGTAGTACAAACACTGAACTGAACTGAACTGAACTTTATTTTGTCCTGAGAAGAGCAAGTGCCCTAAGGGGGCTCATCCGCGGGCCGCGTCCACGACGGGACCGGGAGGTGAAACTCGACGGCCAGGTCGTGGGCTCTCTGGACAGCCCGAAGTTGGTCGTCCTCTTGGGGACTGGTGAGGAGAGTGGTCTATTCTGCTTCCGTGGCTGGAGACCCTGCAGCCGCGCGCAGCATGAGGCATTGCCACAGAATATGTTGTAAATTACATCTCGGGAGCCCGCATCGAAGGCAACCCGGCTTTATTTCACTTATGAATCGTGAATATATGAATCGTGAATAAATTATAGGTGAAGGGTAAGCGCCTGTTTGCAATAGTCGTAAAGTGAGAGTTTGCTGTCTCGTTAGATGACGGTGAGGTAGAGGAAACTTTCTGCGCTCAAGGCGGTAGTGCTGACAAATTTCGTTATGCGTTAGGAGCGGGTCCCGCCGCCATGGCTCGCCCTTGGGCCTCGGGCCGCCCTCTCTCCTGGCGCGGCGAGTAAGGTCTCGCGCCTGGGAGTGAGCTAGCTCGTTGGCGTTGGGGACGAGGGGGGTGAGCATATTGGCCCACGTGGCCTGGGAACCAGATCAAGTGTTTAGTATTGGCCCACATTGCGCGCGAGAGCACGCGGGCTGCCTCTTTACAAACCGAGCCGGCGCGAAAGGCCTGTGCTGCGGCTTTGGAGTCTGTGTAGACTGTTGTGCGATCCGTGGTCGCCAGAGCTAATGCTATAGCTACCTGTTCTGCGCGGTCTGCATCCGTGTTGGGGAGTGTTAGAGAAGTGAGGTGTTCGCCCTGCAGCGACGTAACGGCTGCGACGAAGTGCTTAAATTTGACGTATTGAGCGGCGTCTACGAAAGCTACCGAGTCGGGCATTGCAGCAGCTGTTTTGAGGAGGGCGGCCGCTCTAGCCTTACGTCGGCCGGGGTTGTATTGCGGGTGCATGTTACGTGGGAGCGGGGGGAACGATGAGGCGTTCTCGAAGCTCTGACGGCAGCGTGCACTCTCTTTGTTTGGTGATTGGAGAGCTTATGTTGAGGTAGGCCAGGAGTTGCCTTCCCGCCTCTGTCGAGGAGAGTCGAGCAATTTGGGCTAGCTTCTGGGCCTCGACCAACCTCACTGAAAGTGTTAAGAAGGCCTAGTGCCATAAATTTCTTTGTGCTGGTTTGAATGGGGAGTCCAAGTACTTGTTCCAACACGTCTGAAAAACACGGCGCTGCTCTTCTGTTCCCCTTCTGCGCGAAATGAAGGTAGTCGGTCAGTCGCGAAACGCCGAACAAAAGCGAACACGATGTTTTTGAGGTGATGCCTCCGAAGACCGGAACTCATGTGGCGACTCGCATACCATCCATTTTACTAATAGTTCTCACCACACACCGACGCGAAAACTATACTAATAACAAGAAAGCGGGAAAATAGTGGGAAATAAGGAAAAGACATAACGAGCGAAAGATGTGCTCGCTATTGTAAGTGTATAGCTAGTATATGGCCCGTCTATCTTTTTTCTATCCATTTCCCCCCCATTCGCCCACCCACGTCAGCTTGCTGTCTCTCAGGTGACAGTGGTTAATCTGGGCAGTTACAGTGCGGCCAGTGGGAATTTCCTTCGATCCTCTTTCCTTGCGCTGTCGTAATAAAGAAAGCAGCCCGGCAAGACAAACGAAGGACGAGAGAGAAAAAAAAAAAAGGAGGGATATAGCCACGAAGTATGTCGATAAAGCTTGCCTTGAGCTGTCGTCAGTGAAGAGCTCGAAGCGGAAGAAAACCCAAGGGAGGAACGGACTTACGTAGACGGGTCGTGAAAACGAGCCCCTCCGCAGCGCCCTCTACACGAACTGACAGCCGGCACCGCCTTCAAGGAAAGCTGGCCACACACGGCGTCGACCTGTAGCGCATCCGTGGCTTAGCAGTCAGCTTCTTTCCGCGTTTCGCAACTAAATCAGCATTTCTTATGTTACCCGCCGTGGTAGTTCAGGAGCTAAGGCATCGGGCAGCTAAGCTTAAGGATAGGGGTGCGACTCCTGGCACACACGCGCTGTGTGTTTATAATAATAATTGTTGGGGTTTTACGTCCCAAAACCACGATATAAGTATGAAGGACGTCGTAGTGGAGGGCTGCGAAAATTTTGTCACTCTGGTGTTCTTTAACGTGCACTGACATCGCATAGTATACGCGGGCCTCTATAGACCCTTTTCCTAAACCGCAAGTGCGCTTCCCTGTGCTGCATCTTCGCCCTACTAATGGCGGCACCTGTCGTCCTTCAAGTGGAGAGCAGGTGCTAGTGGAACGTGGCATGGCTTTTCTACCATGCGTGTTTATATCAAGGGAGCCCAGTGAACGTTTTCCGCGCCAAACGGCAAGCAAACTGCGCTTGAACACGCTGTTTGCATAAGTGACCAGCCGCCACTAGTAGGGCAAACTGCATTGCAGGAAAGCTAGCTTTACAATTATGAAAAGGGTCTATAGCATCTCGCCTCCATCGAAATGTGACCGCCGCGGCCGGGATCGAACCCACGACCTTCAGGTCAGCAGCCGCGCACCGTAAGAGCTACACTACCGCGGCGGACACGCTGTGCGTTTGTGTAATTTCGTTCCTCCTGCGTACGCGTCTTTGAAGGCTGAATGTCGTCGTTCTTTCAGGCTATTTGTATGCCAACAGGCCTAGCACCAGACTCTTCCAGTAGATAGCAGCGGGACAAAGTTTAGAACGAGAAACGAGTTTAACAAGACGTTGAAGTTCAGTTGTAACACACTATATAGTCGGATCGAACTTTAGAAGTCCGCGGCATTTCCTAATCAAAGGCCCATGCACACAAGCCTGCATCAAAGGGCACGCGCTGCAGCAGACTACGCCATGAGCCGGACGGCCGCTGAACCTGCATGCCTTTGGAGAACATTGCTGCGTGCATGAGCAGGACTATTTCTTTACTCGCAGAGGCGATCGGCTACCGCACTTCGGCCGTCTGGGCGGGGCATCTCCGGACTGCGGAAGTTATATACGACTGTATATAGTCAGTTACAACCCAACAATAAATACAAGCTCCTCTACCAAAACTGCGACGCGCCTGCCATTCAACTGCGCAGGAGGCTCGTGCTATGTGGCTTCCGTTCAAACCACTAATGAAAATACCACGCCTACTAAGAACAAAAAGTTTGTCGACCCTACGTTTAGTTGAGCAGTGGTGTCGGAATCTTTACTGCAAGTTTGGCAGGAAGCTAAGTTTTCAAGCGAAAACCAGCCATATTAACATGCGTATGTATTGGAAAATCACCAACCTAAAATAAGCGAATGGTGCTTGACGTCATGGTAAATGAGCAAATGCGATCTATGCAAATTCTCTCTGGGTGGCACAAGAGATGGCTGTAGGCGGCGCATGCATTTATTAGGTTGTCACCGATAGTAAGACCAGCGGTCGTGGTAAGACTTTCATTTGGTAAGAGGGTCCCTTGAGTGTACTGTAGACCTGGAAATTAACTAAATTGTCACGTGCGCGCGGAAGCAAGAGGCGAATGTTGAACCATTGAGGCGGCAACCGTCTGAGGCCGCCTTGACGAAGACAAGTCAAATTTTCGAAACGTTGGCTACAGCGACACTCCCTGTTGAACGCCTTCTCATCATTTCAAGCCTCCATCTTGCCCTGAGCTTTGTCTTGTTTCAGTAACTGTGGCGTTATTAAGAAAGAACCGGAGGCGTACCAATCGCAGACGGCTCTTGCACCAATCTGGAGAAAGCACGCAATTTTTTAATAAGCTCGAATTTCCGGAAACGAGAGAGCAAGCTTGGTACCTCGCACGAAGATTCGCGGTGGTGATCTGAAAGAATAGCCAATATTGGAAGAAGCCACAATCCAACCCCACCTTCCTCGGATTCTTCTATCGGATTTAGGCGGCCTCCATATAAGCAGCTGTTCTACAGCCCCCACAACGGCGCGCGCACTGTAGTCGCGGCTTGCCACCGCACGTGCCCGGCATGGCCGATCGGTGCGGACCCACGCCATCCATCCAGGGGCGCAGTGGCGCGAGGCCCTCACGCGGATTACGGGGGGCCGTAGCCGTATAGCCAGGAAACGGCCCGCTCGCCTAAGTCACGCCAAGCCCGGGCCACCGCCAGCCGGATCTCCCTTCGACCGCTATCCGAAAGGCAGGGTCCGGAAAGCCTGCAGCGAAAATGCGTTTCCATCCCAAATTACACGCGCCGCCGCTGCTGCCAGCCTCCCCGTGCTTCTAGTACGCGTCTTGGCTCCGTCATCACCCTTCGCTTTTGCTCTTTGCCTCCTCACTGATGCCGCTGACTTCGGCTCTCGCCGATTCCTCGTTCGCTGTACTATGCGCCTCAATTTGTATATTGCCTTCTTACCCGGCCTATCCGCTCTCTCCACGTTCCGAGACCGCAAAAAATAAGCCAATATCTCGACTTTTATACCATGCTTCACCTATTGGCCCCGAGGGCCAGGTTTTCGAGAGAGGTTCGAATACCCCAGCTATGTTTGCGCTGCTTTCTTTTTCTTTATCTTCAGTGAGGCAGTTCGTGTTTCTACAACGAGACGCCCCAGGGGAAGCACGCCGTTGCTTGTTTGAAGGATCGCAGTTTATTCATTACGGTTGCTCTTCCTTCCTGTCTTGACACAACTTCGTGTACGTTATTTGATCCTGGTGCGTGAGCTGCGAGTCTTTGAAAGCGGTTCTATTCGTCTGCTATAGTCGCCTTCCGCGAGCAAGCTCTCTTCAAGACGCTAGATGTTGCGGGGGTGCTGCCTCACGAATGAATTGTTTATGGAGTCTGAAACGAAGTCTGCGTGCTTTGTTTCAGAAAGACGTGACACACTTCAATGGAGATTACAGTCCGCGTCACTCAGCGATGACTCAGATCACACGAAGTACAAGCATTTTTACTTCGCGTCACCCTGTGCGTCAGGCGTCGTTTGTTCGGCCTCTGCAGTAATGTCGCAAGGGCAGCATTTAGTATGTGCTCAACTGTAGAGGCATCACGCGTTGGAGCTTTTTACACGGGAGAGTCTGTTTGCGCCTCAACTGGTCGGCGTCATGTGAGCACCGTAACCGCTACACCACCGCGGCCCTACCCCGGGCTCTACCCCGGGCAAAGCAAATGGAGCTGAAAGATGGGAAGGAAAGAAGCTCACAGCATGCATGATCGTACACACTAGAAAATCTTTATCTTATATTTAATATAGACAACAAACGTCTAAGCGAAATAAGCACAAAATAAAAAGCAAGAAAATCGTAAAACAGTGCAGCGCGGCGGAGAATGGGACGATATCGTTGTCGTCATCGTCTTCCGCGACGTTCATCCCCCCCCCCCCCCCCCCCAAACCTTCTCTCTTTTTCTCCTTCTCTTCCACTCTCGCTATCTCGCTCATTTTCTCGCCACCATCGGCACCTTCCACGGCGTTCTAGCCTCTCCCTCGTCTGCTGCCGTGGCCAACCAATTTCAACGGGTAAACCATCGCGCGCCACAACAACGACTCTCTCTCTCTCTCCCTCCCCTCCCCCTCCGCTTCCCTCTCTCTTTCTTGAGGCTCTCGCAAGCTTCAGAGCCCGTGCCGTTCGCCCGGTCATCCGCACGTACAAGTGTCGTTAAAAACGCATAAAATTTGAGAGCGTTCTTATCGGTGCTCTTCAAAGCTGCCGACTCTTCTGTTGCTGGTGCTCGTTGCCAGCTTGTGGAACGTCTTTGCGGGCGGCAATGGTGAATGCCACCACCGTACGGTGTGCACTTCCCAGTGGCAAGATGCGACCCCCGTTAACCGGGGACGACACCCTTTGTTCCGCGTCTTCGGCGGCGCATTCTTTCGAAGCATCCTCGCACATGTTTGTGCATGCAATATGTAGTCCGCATTAGACGGTATCTTTCGCGATCGCACACAGTGAATATATTTCTTGAATTTGACGCTGTTTTTCTTTTTTTTCTGAAAGGACTACTGGGTGAGTCTTCTTGATGCGTGCAGGCAGCTCCCGTTGTCGAGAAGTATTAGGGTTTTTTTTTTGGTTTATTTAATATTTTATTTGCTCGAATAGCGCTTCAAGGTAGTTGGCGCTCTTCGATATTGAGGTTTTTAAAAAATTACCCCCCCCCCCCCCTTTTTTTTTAATAGCCTAGACATCTATCTAAGCTCGTAAAGTTAACTCAGTGAACTCGGCTTTCCTCCCAGACAAACTATAAACGCATCTCGACCGACATCATTATTCAAAGGGCTAGTTTTTGTTTTTCTTCATTTGTTTAAAACCGATATAGAGAAAGGCCCACGCCCATACAAAAATCAATGAGCTGGAGTCTGCCACAGACACGGACATCGTCACGCCCGCTATTAGCCCCCCAGTCGCGGAGGCATCGCCATCGACGATGTCCAACCAACCCGACTCTTCATCGGACTCGTCGCTCTGCGCATTTTGCCACCGGCGACCAGCATTGTCCTCGAAGTCTACCGCAGCAGAGGTTCGGGCCCATCACGAGCTACGGCCGACCGTGCATAATGCTGCGACGATGACGGAAAATCCCGAGGACCGCCCGCCTGGCTCGACGCAGGGAGAGCAGACCACCTCCACCCCACCGGATACGCAGGCAGACAACCCGCCTGCCGCTCCACACACGCGCTCTCCTGTACCTACTGACCAACGTTGCTCTGCGACTACAGCTAATGCACCTACCCTTCTTTCCGGGTCCAGTGCGTTTCCCGTCATCCCTAACGTGCGCCCTTCCAATCAACCGGGCCTCCAGGCGAATGACAGGACCGAAACAGAAGCCACGTGCTCCCCAATTTCAATGCCATCTACGGTTCGTGACAACAGTGACGCCACAGGCCCACCGCTGGATGTCGCGTCGCACGACATCTGCTCTGACTCGAACACCTTGTCGAGTGATCGGCGCACGCCGACGCATCACACGTCGTCAAAGGCCGGACAAAGCCATCTGTCAGTGCCCTCCGAGTCGGCTCGTCATCACGTTAAGCCATGTCGCATCACGTCTGTACACAGCGCACGACTTGCGACTCTTCTGCGCTCTACACGGCAGACCGTGCAGCAGCCGCAGCTGCTAATGTGCTGCCGCAAACGACGTTACCGGTACCATCGCCACACCGCCTGCGTCGCCCGCCCACCCCGGCGACGGTCACACCGACGTACGGCTAGACCCGCTGGCCTAGACGTGCTACGTTTACGCTGCACTCGGTTTTTCAGACACCTTCGCCCGAGTGTGCCCAAGAACCGCCAGCATCACAACAGATTGTGTGTGTGCGAACTTCGTCGTGCTGCACTGCACAATTCTTCAGGCCACTCCCGATTTACACGTTATCGTTTTTGCTTACTCCTTCCAAAAGTGACCCTTCGTCGCCGTTCTCGTCCACTGCGCAACTCCCAGAGCCGCCCACCAGAGACCCATTGGCTCCCGATGGTCCGTGCACGTTGACGACTACGACTGTCCATGGACCCTCTTGGCTCGTTCATGAACACTTCTGTATATACGCTCTCATCGTTTTTCATTACGGGTTCATTTCTGCGGGGGGGGGAGTAATATGTAGCGCCATCATCATCGGCATTTTGACTAGCCACCGCGCCGCGCCTCTCGTGCAGCTCATGCTGAGCTCGAGCCGCGAGACAGAACGGGTTCACGCGCCTGGCGGAACTAGACGCCAGCAGCTGCCGCCGCTCCGTTTGGCCTTCGCTCAATAAAGTGGCGAGACAGCGGCACGGCCACGTTGGCCGCCTTCACGACGACGTCTCTCGTCTCTGTCCATCGCTACACGCTTATTCTTCGTGGTCATCAGGCGTAATCGTCATCTTTATCACGTGGAGTGGGTACATCCCACTAGTGGCTACATACTACTACATACTACAAAGGAGGGACACACCCACACTCTAAGGAGCTTCGCCCCTAAAAATAGGGGGGGGGGGGGGGGGTTCGAGTAGCATAGCGAGTCATGACTTGTTTCTTTTCCTTAGCTCAGTATGGCGCAGCTGGGAGTTCCAGTTTTTCCCCACGTAATACGAAAAACCGAGTGTGCCAGCGCCTTAAAAAGGCATCAACACCACTCACATCCAGCTCGTCAACTAGGTATGCAAAAACAATTTGAAAATTCGGTGTAAAACCGGGAATGCTGCTCGCTGTGGTTGTCGACGAGCTGCTGCCTGGCCCCGACGTCTCCAGATCACGTACATTGTGACTAAGAATACCAATTCGGTAAACATGCCGTTTTTCCTCTGCGACAGTGATGTAGCCCTAACTCCAAAGGTGCGCCAAACAAGGTGATGTACACCCTGGCTAGCAACACATTCAAATAACGCATGCTTAGTGGTCTCGGATTGTCCACAACTCGCGCAATTATCATTTGGCGCCACGTGCCACCTTGCGAGGAGTTGACGCGTCGGTAGCACGCTCCATCTTCTCAGCCAGTCAAATGCGCGAACCACTTCGGGAACTTTGCTGTTTTTTCCAGGTCTTCGATCAGCTTGGATTCATTTTTCTTTTATTTTCATCTTCTAGTGTCTCTTCCATCAGCAAGTAGCTTAAATCTATTGGCGCTAGTTCTTCAAACCCTTCCCCCCTCCGTTTTTTCTGATCTACTGTGCGCTTAAAGGCGCACACAGTCTTGTAAAACTCTAGTGGTCTCTCAGCTTGTGGTACGGCTGTATCTCTCTGTCGTAAACGTATTCTTTAGAGTACTTGTCCAGTACATCAGAAGGCTCTTTCCTGGGATCAGCGAACAAACTGGGGATTGTTTTTGCTGCCAGTGCTCTAGTGAAGATCTTAATATCCGGTAGACCCAGACCACCACGCTCTGCGGGCAGACTGAGGCAACTAGTCTTACCCCTTGGCAGGTTTATGTTCCCATATAAATGCTCCGATGACTGTCCTGAGGTGCTGTGCGAAACTGCTCGGCAGCAGCGCAATGTGTGCGATGTAGCAAGCATACGCGCACGCCTGCGTCTTTACCACACCTGCCCTCGTTCTGACAGCGTTCACGTATTGAACTCCACCTCGTCGACGAGATCGTAGGCGAAGGCTCCAAAGCGCATCGCCTTGCTTTTGTCGGTCTTCAAGTACGCACCAGAGCGAGCGAAGTACTGCTCAAAGAGCTCCAAAAATAGGGCAAAACCAATTTTGTTTCTCACAAATATCGAAATATCATCGGCGTAGGCTGTAACCTTAATTTCCTCTGTGGCTGGTATGGGAAATCCTCTTATTCCAGGGACACTTTGCTACTTTCCTGATGAGGGGATCCAGCGACAATACAAATAAAACGAGCGGCTGGGCATCCCTGTCCAACGCCCCTTTCTACAGCCATCTGTCATGTCACCGTTTAAGTAAAGGTGACTACTGGTGCCCTCATTAAGCAGCTCAAAGCACTTAACGAACTGGTCTGGCACGCCATAATTTCTCAGTACTGCGAACAACTAACGCCGCTCAGCCCCAACGTTAGCTCAGCCCTGTCAAACGTCTTCGCTTGATCGAGGGACACGACAGTTCCGCAAATTCCTTTCTCTTTGGCATAACAAAAGAGGTCCCTGCTTGCCGCAATGCAAGTGCGCAGCGAAAGAATGGCAAAAAAGGACCGCATGACATGCGCTGGTTAGTGCACGTACAAGTTACAAAAAATATTGCTTCCGAGTATTGCCCAATGTTGCTGAAGCTGTAACCTCTAGTGCGCTGATGTTTCATTTGTCATATACAATACTAACGTTCCGAAGACAGATACAAGGCAGCATATACTTGACTACGATCTTCTGGAGCGGAGATCGGGTTGCGTGTGCTCTGTTCGACGCCTCTGGTTAGTAAGTCTCGCGGCGCGGGTTGTGCGCCGCCTTTGAGATATGGCGCCACGATGCGTGACTACACCGTGCGGCCGGTTTTGGTCGAGGGTCGAGACGAGACTAGCAACGAGGTTTATTTAAGACGAAATAGGCTCATTACGGCTCAGTAACCTTTCAGACGTGCGTCGCGTCGTGGCCGCATACGGTAGACAAAGCCCAAGATTTATCCCAGACAGTGACAGGAGATGGCGACCACACGGACCAGTGCACAGCGTGGTGCGGTGTTGTGTGCCCTTAAAAGATGCCCTATGTCCATTTTAAGATTGTGCCTAGTATCGTATCCAAAAAATCTGCTTTGCCGGCAGCCGTTTCATGTTCACATCTACTCTCGATTATGGAAGAGCCAGATATTTTTGGGCAGCGGAGCTCTTTAAGCTGTCGGCAACTTGTGCTCCGTCGTAAAGAATTATCATCATCATGACCCGGCACGCGCTCTCTTCATTCTCTTTACGTTGAAGCTGTTTAAGCTATCGGTAACTTGTGATCCGTTGTGCAAAACTCCTCAGGTGGGTATGCACTACAGGAAGTGGGCAAGCCCCACTACCATGTACAGCAGGTGCGAGTGTCAAATGAAAATGAACACGTGAAAAAGAGTGAAAGAAAGAAGAGATAGAAAATAGAAAGAAAAAAAGAGAAAGGAAGCATAGAAAGAAGGAGGAACAGAAAGATAGAGAGAAATAAAGGGGGTCAAGACATAAAAAGATAAATAGACTGAAAAACAGGCAGAGAGAGAAAGAAACACGGAAAGAGAAGAGCAAGAAAGAAGGACGAAACCATAAATAGAGGGAGAGAGAAAGAGAAAGAAATAGATGGAGTGAGAAATATACAAATAGAAACGAATAAAATGAAGAGATGCAAGAAACAGAGAGAAAGAGAAGAACAAAGATTGAGAAAAATACAGGGAAACAAAAAAAAAAAAAAGCCGCCAAGCTCCGCTCTTTCTTTACGCTTGGCACTTCTAGTGCGAAGCTGCCATAATTTTTCTTAATAATCAGAGAAATTAATTTTACAAGCACACGAAGGGGACGATGGTTGAAAGAAAGAAAAGGCAAAACGCTGCACCAGAACAAGCATCCGTTTTATATCTCTACCCAAATATGTTAGGCAAAGGGACTAGAAAGATGAGAAAGAAATGGCGTACTTGTAATCTGATCTCTATCGCAAGTACTTCCTGCCACATGCAAAGCACGCACGCTTAGACATTTCCTAATCTCGGATGCTACAGTCTTGCACTGCAGACATGACGAGTGTTTATCTCGCCCCTCCCATTTTACTTACACCATCCGCTAGGTTGTGCTTGGCGCTGCGGTCGCTTCTGGGAATCTTTGCTTAATGTGCCTAACGGCGGGAGTTGCGAAGCCGGCGCGAAGAACACTACGGGGTGCTTATAAAGTGAGAACGTGAAGCGATCGACGGAATCTAAGCTGCATGTCCTTAGAGCCCTCTGGGAAGAATGGTAGTCCGTGTAAGCGCAAGCCGGCGCCGCTTACAGAGGGCGCGTGCGACGTCGTCCTATCGGCTCGCACCTCTCGTTTTGCATAAGCGGAGCTCGACCACTGGATCGGGAATGACCGCAATGACTTATTCGACCATATAGAGGGACGATCACCTCGACACTACACTGCTTTTAGCGAATTAAGAGAGGACCCCGGTTACAAAAAAAATAAAAAAAAAGAAATAAAAAGAAGGACATGTCGCATAATTCGTTCTCGCCTTTCCGCCATCAGCATGCTGCCTCTCATCACCGTAACGTATAGCTGAAGGTTGTAATGAGGCGGGTCCCACCTATCCACTTCTACGTGCGATCGCAAAGCGAATGTGAATAAGGACGTACGCTCGAAGAAGATGTTCGGGGAGGGTATAAATTACACGCCCCGTACTCTCCAGGATCAGAGGACAGCAGGGGCTATAAGCGGCATGCGACGAAAATAAAGCAATCTGCAGCCAACCTGAAAGCCATGGTTTTCGCCGTGGTTGGCCGCGAAGCCGTGTGCTTTCACCGATCGTGATTACTGCTCGTCAAAGCTCCCCGCTCCCTCCATCACCACCCATTAAGCCTACTTGTACTCCGTTGTCGCGACCCGGCCTTTCGGGCACGAGCTGCAAGCGAGAAAATAACGGGTGCGGTTAGTAATCCGAACCATTTGCCTAAGCGCCTGCGGCCGCGCGACTCGGGCTCGTTTTGCGAGCGATTAATGAAGATTCGATTCACGCGAGACAGCAGCGTGGCTCTTATATACTCGCCGTCGGTTAACCTGATCTCTCTTCTTTTTCCCCGTAATATTTTCCTCGCCGGCCTTAATTTTCGAGGTGTGGTTTCGCGTTACCCCCGCGACGTCAGTTGATAGCCCTAGGTGCACTGATTCACGCATCACCGCCTCTGCGCTCTTAAAGCGTCTGGAACCTAGCGATCCTCTGCCGCATTTATTAACACGGATCACGACTGCGTAATTGCTTATACGCTTATTCTACGCAATATTTTGTTGAATTTTAGCTCTCTAATACTTTTTAAGACACGCCGGATCGATAAAAGAAATTGAATCTAGTAAGTGACAGTGTCTTGCCACGTCAAGTTCCTAACATAACATTGTGTCGATCACTATGATCGACTTGGGAAAATTGAATTTTCACCGATTTATTACAGCGAAAGCTGTTATGAGATCACAACAAGGGCCGTTTTTGCGCCGTAGTTGTCCGCCGGCGCCGCCGGTGTCCGTAACCACCATCGCACGAAATAAGAAAAAAAACTAAATAAATAAAAAAGTACCTATGACTGATTGGGAATCGAACCCAATCAATCAATCAATCAATCAATCAATCAATCAATCAATCAATCAATCAATCAATCAATCAATCAATCAATCAATGATTTTCCCCTTTCTCTAGGTCCACGTCGTGGTTGCGCTGTGTTTCCATATGTTAAATAATGAATGAATGAATGAATGAATGAATCAATCAATCAATCAATCAGTAAGGTCAGGCAGTTGGTCGGTCGTTGGGTGGATTGCTTGGTCAAATACACTACGGAAAGATGCATCTCTGTCGAACTCTTCATTTTAACGAGAATATACAGAGAGCATGCAGAGGAAGGCAAGCCCATACTTTTCCATTTAGATGTGAAGCATCTTAGAGCGGGGTTTAATCCGGTGGTGGCGGTGGTGGTGTGCGACGTGACCACCCTTACTGCGCATGCGCAAACCCTTTAAAAAAAATAAAAATAAAAAAAACCTCCTCTTCCCCTCTCTCTCCTCTAGGCATCCCTCGCCGCGGCGACCACACCCTCGCTGCGCATGCGCGTCCCCATCCCTCTCTACCCTCCTGCGCTCCCCCCCTCTCTCCTCTAGGCATCCCCTCCCGCGGCGTCCACACCCCCCACTGCGCATGCGCGTCCCCCCCCTCTCTGTCCTTTCCTACGCTTTCCCCTCTCTCGCCTCACGACGCCGACGCAGGCAGCGTCTGCAAGCGAGTTTCTTGGTTAAAAAAACTGGCTGCTCGCACTGTACAACCGTTCACTGGCCACCCCGTATATATGGCACTGGATCTTGACCTGCAAGGTAGTGCCGGTGGGATATTTCTCCTGTGCGTTGTTGAACAATAAAAATTCGCAGCGTGCGCGTTAACTAAAAACGGACTGCGGGTCTCTGTGTCCAGTCGGAGTCTTTTGTCTCTCATTGCCCATTAGCAGCGATTGGCATGTTCCAGTAGGAAACACCGGTCCATCACTGCGTGCTTTGCGCCTCCCCAGGTTTCTCTCCTGCGCAACGCTGCGATGAGCGCCAGCGTCAACGCCGCCGCCAGTGTAAGCGTTAGCGCCCGCTGCTTCGCATCTACACATGGCTTCCCTTTAGCGGGAGATGGTGTAAATTTTTTTTTTGGACGGCAAGAACACTCCTGAAACGCATCAAGTTATCTATAATTGTGGTTAGACCAAACGTCACGACATGCCGCTACCAGTGGCCAGCAACTCCGTATTCCTAAACGACTCGGCGTTTACCGGAATACCAGACAGGCCGGAACTCTCTACTTTCGCCTGAAGGGTGTACGCATTTTCACTCTAATAAAGTAATAGTAATAATAATACCTGGGGTTCTACGGGCCAAAACCACGATATGATTATGAGGGACGCCGTAGTGGAGGGCTCCGGAAATTTCGACTATCCGGTGTTCTTTAACGTGCACTGACATCGAACTGAACACGGGCCTCTGGCATTTCACCTCCATTGAAAATGCGACCACCGCGACCGGGATCGAACCTTTGGGTCAGCAGCCGAGCCACGTGACCACTGTACCACCGCGGGGGGACTCACTTTAATAAACAAAAAAATAAAGCCAGTACAATCTGAGCAAACAGCGGAGTTGGCAAGCAAACGCCACCACCTGGAGAACGCAGACTTTTCTTTTTCCATCATTATTTTCTTCACTTTCTTCTTCTTTCTTTCATCTATTGTTCTTTGTTTATCTGTCCTTCTTTATCTCTTTCTTCAGTGCCTTCCCTCTTCCTTTCCCTCCATTCTAACCCTCACGTCACACCTCCACTCCCTCACTTCTCTTTCCTGCCCTTTGATATGCTTAACTGTACATGGTTGTGCTATGACATACTCTCTCACCTCCTCCTTTTCCTCATCCTTACCCTAACATCAGTCTTCCTCACCCATCACCTGCCTTTCTCGCCCCTTTGCTAAACTACACTATACAAGGCTCTGCCACGCGTTACCCTCTCTCCTGCTGCTTTCCTTCCTCCTCACCCTTACTTCCCTTTGCCACAACCTTGCTATACTGTACTGTGTACGGCTATGCTAGGAGCTGCTTGGCACATATACGCTTTAACTGCAACATAACCGTCCGAGTTTTAACTCGAAAGCGTTAAAAAGCTCGTTTCGCAGAAATGCCGATGTCGGTGTCGGAGTGTGCGTCGTTGGTTTTAAGCGAGAAAAACCAGCGTTGTCAGTGAGCAAAAATTGAGATAGATGCGAATAAATAAAAATTCCTGGTTCGAGTGGGAATAGAACCCAGGTCTTCCGCGTGGCAAGCAGGTGTTCGACCACGGAGCAATGCCAGTACTTGAAACTGTTGCGAAAAAAAAAAAAAACTATACGAATATCATGTACGAGGAAGTCTCCTCAACGCATGTAATATTGCGTGGCAGAAGCGCCGAATCGCACCAAGTGAACTGCGTGCGAATTTTGCGAATCGAACATGCGAATTTCGCAACAAGTTAGGGGCTTAAAGCACCCCCCCCCCCCCCCCCCATTATAAAAAGCGCTCAGGCGTAATTGATCCTCATCATCGGCAGCTACAGCATCAACAATGTGTGCAGCTGCGCAGGTGTGTGTGTTGCCTTATACACGGACCTGTAGTGGGTACTTCGCCAATGCCGAAAGGGAAGAATAATGGCGTAGTGGGCACATCGCCGCTGTACTTGTAGTAGGCGTTCTAGGTTAGCTCGAAACGGCCAATGATACGCACACAGACGTTCGTTTCTTTGTGGCACGGTTTAGGTGTCCATTGAGAAGCGGAGGCAGCTGGGCTAGCGATTGAGAAGGCGATGCGAACGGAGCCAGATTGCGCTATGGCGTTCTACTCTTCAAGGCGAAGCTCAAGAGTCCCCTAGTTGTTGCGCCCCACGCCAGAATTACTACAAGTTTAAACATCTCAGGTATTAAAAAAGGACACATTCCGAGATCAGCAAGCTTACAGGGGTGTACGGATAGAATCACACATGTCTAGAGCAGCGGAGCGCGTGGCTGTCGACACTGTTGTTGGCCGCAGCTTCTACCTCACGTTAGCCAAGCTTCCGTTCATGCTTGAATTGTAGTACAAGGACCTCGCATATGGTATGACCATGTTTGGTATCGTTACGGCGTCGGTCCTTGCATATTTCTGCAGAAAACGGCAGCTGCAGCGGCCGGCTGGGCGCTCTAGACAAGTGTGATTCCGTCTGTACGTGCATACACATAACAGGAAATAAAGTTTTCAAGATGGGTTCGAATAATCTACAGAAAGAACACGTACCACGTCTTCACCTATACACTTTGTTAATCGGACTCCCCTTTTAACTGGAGGTAAGTGTAGTGAGTCACGAACGCGCTGACTCACTGCCCTTCTGACGAGAGTCTGAGATGAAAGGATACGCGTCGACTGCGCGCCATCGTAATAGAGCCCCTCCCTGGCTCGCAATCTTCTGCGGACTACACACACAGCACACTGCCCGCATTTCTTCTCCACAGCCGGAATCGCCTCTGGCGGCTCCGCTGCGCAGCCGTAAAGGTATGGAGCTCTGGAAGCTCAAGCTGCATACGTCCCTCGCTATTGTGAGACGCCAATTTCGCAAACAGCGATGGAACGTAATAAAAAAAAGTGGTGCCAGTGGGTGAACACTTGAGGAGAAATAAAAGTAAACCAAAGACAGGAAGAAAAAAAAAAAAAGAACTTCTTGGCTTTTCTTTTTTTGGCATTGTTTTCTCTATCATCGCCAATTTCCTGCAACTGCATTGCCTGCTCCCAGAGCACAGCCAGTCCGCTTGTAAAACCTGCTCTTCTATCCAGACTTCACTGTTCATCAAGGAATTCTGGATCTTACTGCAGTCGGGGAACAGTAAAAGGGAGCCGTACAGTTGGGAGTTATAAACAGCTGTAAAGAGTAAATGGCGACACGTCCATATTACATTAGGAAAAGTGAACGCCGAACTCAAGAAGCGTAGAGTATAGTGAACTTCGGATAGTCATAAGAAATTGAAGGGGGGGGGGGGGGTGCATAAAATGTTTTACAAGCGGAATGGGACGCCGCAGAGCCAGCGACGAGTCTGCGCGGCCGTATAGTCTGCAGTTCTCTGCGCTTGCTGGTGAATGTTTTATGAATACGTAGATCGCGGAACTTACGGCCTGGCTCTGGATTTTACTTTGTCTACTCATTCCTTTTGTATAGCACCGCCTTACGATCCCCCTTGCACGACTGTGCTTTACGGCGCTCTGCCGTAACTTAAGTGGCGACTGCTCGTTATGAAATATAGGGGCACAGGACATTAAAATTACGTGGGGTTCAGACCGGCGTGACGGCTCCCAGCGAGTGAAAAAACCAGTCTCGAAGGTCGTGCTTTTGCTTACTTCACGCGCCGGAGGCAATTCGCAAAAGCCAGAAACACATGTTGGAGCGAGCGACATAAACACGTGATTTATCTCAGATTTGATGGAAGATGACGAAACGGATTATGTCGTTTGCACGTCGTTTAAGGAGATGTCCAACGCTGGTTCGAGAGATTCGCGCCAAGCGGGTCCAGTCGGTGGATGCCTTGCAGCTCAGTGGCAGTTATCTACTGTCACTGCGGGATATCGTATTCACATGCCAAATAACTGAGCGCTTCAAACTTAGAACAACCAATTGATGCACTTGCTATTAGTATATAGGACGGGTTGAGGGACAACCGTCCTGTTCGAAGCTGTCCTGAGTATCCTGTCCTAGGTATGATGCACTTCGTGCGTCGTATTTGGTTCGACGAGCACGTACTTGGCTGAGTTTACCGGTCGCATTAGGTGCTGCCCACCAGTCACACAAGGACAAGTGAAATAAACATTGAGGCTTTCTTGTATATATCTTATTTCTTCTGAAGGTAAAGAAACAAAAATAGACGCGATAATGGAAGTCAACAGTCATTAATAAAACGTTCTGGTGGGCTCGCTGTACGATGGGAGCAACTGACAAGAAGAATGGTAACGTGGTGGCTCAGTGGGCGGAAAAGTGACTTATAATATATGCGACGAATGTAAACAATCCTTTCCTAGGAAAAAAAATAATAATAACCCAGATGCCGAAATAGCATCCAGAAGCAAGGAAATACTGAATCATAAATGGCCATAATACTCGTTGTCTTGTGCCCGATACACCGCGTATGTTTACAGGCGTCGTGTGGTGTGTATGCTTTTAGCCAAAAGCAAACGTGGCATCGCAGTGTGTGAAAGAAGCTCATCGATAATTTAACCGCGAAATTG